>CM040239.1:232178951-232778951 GCA_022545495.1 Chrysanthemum lavandulifolium | reverse complement strand
CACATTTTATACTAGTCGAAAATAGTTTTTCTCGTACCAAACCTATTCTAATCCCTTCAAATCAACTCCAAAGCTAATCTAATCCTACCATACACCTTCTTAGGGTGTCATGGGTTCCTAAACATCATCAAGACCAAAGTATACCAAGGGGATAATTATAGGATGACCTTATATATATATATATTTCTAAAAATCATGTAAAAATGGTATAAACAACACAAATCATGCATGCTTGCTCCAAAAATGAAGAGATACTTATGAAATGAAAAGGAGATATGAAAAATATAAATGATATGCTTACAAGTTAATATGATGAGGTGCAAAGAACAAAGGATTTATCCTAAACACCCTAGGTTTTTATTTCAAAACCTTATTAAGAGTGTGATTCTAGATTGTTTATGCTTGCTTGAGAAATTTTTGATGATGATCCCTTGGAAACCTCTATATGGCGGTTTGTGATGAGGAAGAACAAGAGAAAGAAAAAACTTTGCTAACTTGTTGAATGAGATGAATGAAATGAATGTATTACTTGGAGTGTGGTTATATACAATCAAGAAGAAAAATATACCCAACTTCAATAAATGCTTACTCCCCCCCTAGAACCGGTTTTGGGGGAGATATGTCCACAAAATATCTTTTTTTTTTTTTTTTTATAAATGTGTAAGTAAATGTTATAAATGTAGGAAAATGTAACTTGTACAAAGAGGTGAAGTTAAAGTCATATGGGTTAAAATAAGTTTTAGGGGATCAAAGTAAAGTATAGTGAGATCATAAAAATTATAAAAATACATTCCTTGTAAAATTTGAGTGATAAAATAATTATCGTGTAGTTTTTAAGAAAACGTCGTAATAATATAACTTTAACGATTTGTATACAAAATAAATTTAAAACACTAGGAAAACTCAAAATATTGTTTTATAAACTCATGTAAGTATAAAATATACCGGATCATTTTGAAAGTAATGGATTAAATGTTCAAAATAATAACTCACGCGATAACGTTAATTTAATTAAGAAAATAAATGTTTAATGTGAAATGCAAAACCATGCACAAACCGTTATGAAATGATGAATATGGAGTATGAGGAATGACCGGAATTTGAGAATTGTGACACATATACTTGAGGTGACCGACACTTTAATAACTGAATTTACTAAATCCTAACACATATTGCCTTGGATAGCATTCCCCTGTCGATATTTATTTGTTATTAGACAAATCTGAAGAGTCGCCATATTATATCTATGTTATCTGAAGTAGTACATACCTCTTGATCTATTAAGATACAGAAAAATGCAGTTTCTTTTTTTTCCCAGAGAATCCACTTGCATCCTTTTTGCCATAAGAGACTGAAACTCATTTTCTGTATACTCTGGCTTCAAGAACTTTGTTGTGAGATGTTGGGTTTAGCTGGCGAATTGTTACAATTTCTGGTGTGCTGCTGCTTTGAATCTTTTTTTCTTCAGAGCCATGCTGCAGGATAGCAGTTGCATTTTCTTCCATTTTGCTAGTAAGCCACAAAAAAGAAACTTAGATACAAAAAAACTTTGGAAACATTAATAATCATAAATGGAACAAATAGTCAAATAGTAAAATGATGATGCACAATCCATAAATTTAGCGGTCAACAAATGTACCTGTGGCTAGTAACTTTTATGATATTTTTATAAAATCAAAAGATGCTAATATGTAGTTGTGATGGCATTATGTATACAATGGAAAGATCAAAAGATTGCGCAAATTTTTTTTGAACATACAGTATGGGCTAGACTGAATTGTAAATTGTTGCTAATAATAAAAAAGAATACCAGAACCATTAAAAAAATTAAAATAAATAAAGCATAAACCCCAGACTAAAGCAACCTAAATGAGTAACAAAAGAAGCAAGAAGGTTACTATAAAAAAAAATCAAATATTAGTGGCTATATTTGTGTTGGCGAAACAAAGGATGTGTCTTTTATTTTATTTTTTTAAATCTTTATAAACAATGTTTTTTTGTGACATTTGGCCTTTGATTTTCTTGTTGTTTGATAAGCACTTTTAAACCATAAGGAGATGTAGCTCTAGAGAGGGCCACATACAACTGGCCATGACCAAAGACTGGCTTAGGAAGGTAAACACCAATTTTGTTTAGAGATTGGGCTTGGCTTTTGTTGATTGTCATAGCATAACACAGTTTTATTGGGAACTGGGTGCGTTTGAAAACAAAAGGAAGATTTGGATCTTTATGGATCAATGGTATTCTATTGATGAAAACTTTTTCGCCTACTCTTGTGCCTGTGATGATTTGCACTTCGATTAGCCTTGACATCAGGTTTGTGACTATCGTGCATGTCTCATTGCATAAACCACCCGCCAAGTTAACATTCCTTAGAAGCATCACTGGTGATCAAACTTTGAGCTCCAGCTCATGTGGTGGAAAGCCCGGCAGCTTGAATGTGTTTATATACTCAGCAGGGTATAGCATCTCTGTTTCAGCTCTGCTGTTTCCAACCGGTATGGCCACATCTTTTGGACATACGATTGCCTTTTCTTGTAAAGTAATTGCTGAAGGTGTTTGAAGCGTAGGCTGATCATAGATGAAATCTATGAGATTTAAGAGGCCTTGCTCATCATCTTGTATGCAATATCTAGAAGGAATCTCAACCCATGCCGAATCTCTGTTGTCTTCTTTATCAGGCTCACCGATGTTACCATCACCAATATCAAGAATCCATGATGCAAAGGAGCGCGCCATGCTTTGCTCTTCTACAGTCAAATCGGAGCGGAACAGCCTCATATTTTCTTTAAGCGTCATAACATTAAAATATGCCCATAGGTGTGATTCTGCAACAGATGACGCTATTATTTCCATTTTTGGCGCACCTTTGTTGACTGGCAGTGTTTGTCGGAAGTCACCCCCCAAAACAATTGTTTTTCCACCAAACAAAACATCTGGCGCATCTAATATGTCTCTGAGAGTCTTGTCTAATGTTTCAAAGCATCGACGGTCATTCATTGGCGATTCATCCCAGATGATGAGATCAGTGTCTTTTAAAAGATTGCCTATGTGAGTGTTTTTTTTAACGCTACAAAGTGACTCATCTGTGAGCCCCAGTGGAAGTTTGAATCTTGAATGCAGATTCGGCCTGCTGGAAGAAGAAGAGAAGCAATCCCAGAAGAAGCAACTGCTAATACAATTTTACCTTCTGAACGTATGGTGCTAATGATTGTTTTCCATAGGAAAGTTTTCCCGGTTCCTCCATGACCATATACAAATATCAACTCCTGCTTATTTGCTTTAAAAGCATTTATAATAAGGTCATATATGTTTTTTTGCTGACTGTTTAGCTTTGGAACTGACTCATCTCTTTGCTGTGCCAACATTTTCCTGTTATAATTCTTCTCCTCCATTAATAGACGGTTGTTTAACTGATCCAGTAGTTATTTTGGAGGTGGCTACAAACCATAAGTTTGCAAACCATAAGTTTGCACTGATTTTCCACAACTGCTAAGTATTATCTCTAATTCATATAGTATGTACCCCTTCAATTTAGCATCATTGACAAAGTAGTTGGGAATACGCACTTGCTGCGAGACAATTGTTGGAATATCATGGCCCATTTCTCGCCAATATTTATTCCATAACCGCAAAGGCTGTGCAACTTCACAATGAGTGAGAAGCCATGCAAAAAGGAACCTCAGTTCTGGTGATGAAGCTGATCCACATGCTTCTTCAAGAGCTGTATCCCACTCTCTGTCATCACCAAGTAGACCAAGCGCGTCGCATGCAGCACGATATGTAGGATAGACCATCTGGTTGACCGATCTAAGCTCTGTAAAACCTCTACAGCCTTTTTGATGACACAATAACATCCTTAGGTAGAAAATTTCCCCTGAAGTTGGGTGTATATATGCTAGCCGACCAATAGAATATTTGTTAGTTTTCTTGTGCGACCAACATTTCCGATCTCCATACCACACATACTCTGATGGAAATTGTAAGTATGACAAATGCCGCCCATCTTCATTTTCAATGTTGTAAGTAAACCATTCTATGAGCGTTGTCAGCTTACGATC
The DNA here is from genome assembly GCA_022545495.1 of Chrysanthemum lavandulifolium. Taxonomy (NCBI): domain Eukaryota; kingdom Viridiplantae; phylum Streptophyta; class Magnoliopsida; order Asterales; family Asteraceae; genus Chrysanthemum; species Chrysanthemum lavandulifolium. Next base: position 232,774,890 of record CM040239.1, on the reverse strand, counting down.
ATGATGGTTAACCACAGACTCTAAATTATCACCATCTCTAAAAGTGATATGCTGCATGTTTTCTAGATGGACCGAAAGAATCTGCACTGTCGGTTCTCTACTGTTTATTTCGAATTTGAGGATTCTCCAACATGCCTCATGAGGGCATATGAATCGGCCATCAAGATAACTCTGAATTTCATCAATGGGTTGTTCCTACTGTGTTGATGAAGTGGATGCTTCACCAATAGACTTTGTGACTTTAGCAAAGATTCTATCAGTCCCTTTTGATATGTATTTAAACAAATATTTTATCAGTATACTCCATCCACAGTATTCCACATTGATATGAGCCTCAAATGCCAAGCATAGATCACGGTTATAGGGAACCACATATCCATTATCAAACCTCATTTGACCTTTTACCGCAAAAGAATTTCCTTGCCTTCTTCGATAATGCGGATACCCCTTGTCATCAAAGAAAGTTTCTATATTGTATCTCTTTGGGAAATTTTTTGTGCATGTATCTCCTTGCATACATGGTGCATTCAAGTTAGCTTTATCACAGGGTCCATGCATCATCATCTCTGAAACAATTTTATAAGTGCGCGGATCATCACGACGATCAGGCAGCTCTGCCGAAATGTATTGGTCCACATCTTGAGCATCCTCGATCTTGTTAGAAGAAGAAATCCAGACCAGCGTATGACAGTGTGGTAACCCACTTTTTTGAAACTCAATAGTGTACAAAACTGCATAGTTAAAAACAAAACAACTATAATCAGGACAACATGTTGGCATACCACATCATGTATTCATTAAGTAAACAAATGTGGTTAAATGATAGAATGGCAATTTTTTTTTATAAATGAAAATATCCATACCTCCTGACACCCGTCCAAATGTTCGTTTTCCTTCATAAACTTCACAAACGATTTAACCTTTTGCTCAAAGACTATGCATATTATATCGCTCTATCACCGTAGCCAAATTAGGAAACTGAGCCATGTATCTTTGAACCTCAGGCCACTTTACATGTGAATGTTATAAAAACCCGAGGGTTACCAAGGACTCGGCAAATCGCCAATGAATCCAAATAATGGCTGTACATATATCACGGACCTCCAGTAAATGATGAAGGAAGTATATTTCGCGAGCCTATCTGCGAACCATCGTAATCTCCTCTTGAGATTGCATCATAGAGGCCTGAAAAATAGTCTCCTTGAATGTCGTTTTGATGAGTTCTATAAAAATCCATCCTATTATGTTCTATGCAACAATAAACACCAACCACATACTGCTGGAAAAGCCTGCTCGTCCAAAAAAGCAGATTATAAGTATCATGCCTCGGATGTAACGTGCGTGTAGAATGCATTCATTGACACTCGCTAGGCTCATCATCTGGATCATTGTTCTAAGCTTTAGCTTTGTATGATATCCATGCTAACCTTAGATGAAAATCAATGGAAGCAGAACGACATGTATGACTTATGAATTTTGGTAATTCTCTTGAGGGCCATCTCGTACTCGAGAATAACATCGTAATTTGACTCACTTTCGGGCCATGTCAAAGACAATGGTGCCAAGGGTGCGATCTTTGGAAGTTCATAGCCACGGGACCTTCACCGCTATAAAGCCTCACCTTAAATTTTGGGACATCATGTTCAGCACATTTGTCGCGGGTTGTCCTAAATATATGGACCAACTCATTGTGATCATCCAAGAAGTGAATAAGCCCTTGCACCACCTCTGGATCCAAATCATGGCCATCTGAATTTGGAAAATGGCTCAATCTATGCTCAACCTCATTATGCGTGTCATAAATATAGAGCTGTAAGAACTTTGGGTTATCATCGGTTGGACAAAGTGAGCCAATCCGATGGTATATTTGGCCCGAAATTTAAAAACATAGGTCCCTCTACCATAATTGACTGTGTTGTCTACAGTCGCGCCGAAAGAAGTCAGTGCAAACATCTGGTTGTAGGTTCTGATATTTTCCATAAAGGCACTTTGCCCAAGTAGCTCTTTGATGTACTGAGGTGGATCTACTTCAGGTTGCATAAAAATTTTACCACCCCCACAGCATAAATGGTACCGAGGAAGATCATTTTGAGACTGATGCCCTGTCAGCTGTTCCCCACGACAAAAAGCAGCGTTACAGTGGTAACACCTTTCAGTACAGTCTCCTAAATCATCATACACAGGAGATGCATCTGCATCGATTAATAAAACATTGTTACCTGAAAGTTCTAATAATATATGTTTGGGAAAAAGCTGAAGCATGGAAAAACAACAGTTGCAGTAGCTACCTTGTGATGTATAAGAAGATGAGCCTTCACCAATGTTGCATGCATTATTATCTGAAGCCGAATTGAAACTACTTATGAGACAACGTTGACGAACAGACCTTCTATTGGGCTGGCCCGCACGTCTATTTCTTTTTTTGACCTTGTGATAGATGACTAACATTTGTTGCCGGCAAAAGAAAGTACCATAAAAGTTAAAGCTCATTCTTGCTGCAAACAATATGGTCAAAAAGTGACACCCCCAAAAAAAACTTACTTTCAGCTGGATGAGGAGTAGCTGGTTCACCAATGGTGTGACCATGAGCATCTAAACTCGGTTCATGCATGGAGGTTGTGGACGTCCGAGTTGCACGCCTTTTTCTTCCTTGAGTGTTTGGCGAGCGGCAATTGTCAAATGTAACATCCATGCCGACACCACCAGGGGCATCTGGTGTAGACGCTGGAAGACAACCACATAAAAGGCAAAATTTAAAGCTCATTCTTGCTCCAAACAATATGGTCAAAAAGTGACACCCAAAAAAAAACTTACCTTCACTTGGATGAGGAGTAGTTGGTTCACCAGTGGTGTGACCATGAGTATCTAAACTTGGTTCATGCATAGAGGTTGTGGACGTCCGAGCTGTACGCCTTTTTCTTCCCTGAGTGTTTCACAAACGGCAATTGTCAGATGTAATATCCGTGCGGACACTACCACGGACATCTAGTGTGGATGCTGGAAGACAACCGCATAAAAGGCAAAATCAATATCGCACAAAAACATCCGGTGTTCAAGAAATTTTGTTACAAAATAAAGCATGGGTGGTGACCATCAGTCATATGTAAATCAGGAGTCTGAACATGGCTCCTAATGTCGTCAACCAATGTTTTTTTTTTCTCTTTCTACTTTGTTTCGAAGGTCAGTATCGTGTGCAGGTAATCCTATTAACAATAAAGAATACTATGGAAAGGTATTTTAACATTCCATAGGAAGGAATGTTAAAAGAAGAGCAAAACTCACTTTCCAACATATTAGGAGTCATTGGCTGACCAATGCTGCACACAAAATCAGATGACCCACACAGGTGATCTGGGCTGGCAGTTGTCTGCTTCCGTGGCCTACCTCTTTTCTGAGGTTGGTGTGAACATCTGCTATCATGCGCAACTGATCCTAGCACAATTAAAAAATACCATGAGAATCTAATTGAGCAACGCTAAAGTACTGTGCAAAAACAAAGGCCATTGCTTTAAAATTCAGCACAGATTCAGCCCGAAAGAATTACCCGTTGGCACACAGACTCCACCGATATGCCTACTATCATTTGAATCCATGTGGTGCCCTGTAATCTATACAGGCAGCTCCTGAACAACACCTAGAAAAAAAAGATGCAACATCAACATTTCAATGGTCACATGCTAAACATCACAATCACTATAAGCACATCAAGAATGGCCAACAAAAAAAAAAGCTAACCTTTGCCATGATGGCTATTGGATGCAGTAAAAGGCTGTGATGCATATGGTTGGCAGGCACACACGGCTAGCGCAATGATGCTACACATTTGACATCCAGTAGATCCATGTATATCCGGAGCATTGTTTTGTATCAGGTTTTCAAGTGACCGGTTTGTGGTTTTTTTGGAGCCAGATATTGGTTTGGAGTTCATAATTATAAAGAATAATAGAAAGGCAAATTATGAAGCCAATAAAAAGCAAGCAAAGGAGAACTATTAACATTTTTTAAGCGATTATGATGAGCCAAAAAACAACGATTATAAAGCGATAGTTTTCAAATGCAAAAGAGAGAAACAAAAGACAAACAAAAAGACCCAAAAAAGTCAGCGCTTATCATCCAAAATAAAATAAAAGAAGGCAAAAAAAGACAAAGAACAAACTAAGGCAAGAAAAAAAAAAGAGATGGAGAGCATTTAATAAGGGTAGCATTCAATTTCACATGACTCTAACCTTAAACCCCCTAAAAAAACTGTGGACCTCATTTACTGAGCCAAAAATGTAACCATAAGTAACATTGTATGGAACATCTAACCACTGTAACATCTAAACATAAAGCGGTCACAATCAATAGAGCTAAAATAATGCCCAACAAAACCTAAATGCAACCTAGCCCTACCAGCCTAAAGATCAAACTAAAATAGGCAAACAACAAAGGGGAAAAAACACCAAGGCTTGCATCAACTACTCAATATACGAAATTCGCTGAAAAGATTTTTGATGCAGAATAATTGGCACACTTACCACTAACATAAGACATACCAACCACAAAGAAGAAACCAAAATAGGCCAAAAACAAACAAAAAAAACAACATCACACTTTGTATCAATCATTGAAAATAGAAAACTTGCTGAGGAAATTTTCAATGCAAAATAATCGAGAAACCTAGGTCTAATATCAGATCCACCAACCCCCCAAAAATATGTGGAAGAAAATAGAGATGCACCTGTAGCATTTAACATGTGGCCAGCTTCCATCCACAAACGCGAATAAAATATTGATTTAATGGTACCCATCGCCGTACGGTGAAAGAATGCCCGGATTTTTCCCCGAAGAAGCACCCAGTTGGATCTAAAATATAAGCTACGAATGTGAGTAGAAATAAATAGACCGGGTCGGTTAAGGTAACGGGCCTCCACCCAAAAGTCCGTTTAAAAAAAGTAAGCAAAGTTGCACTATTCATAAGGTCCCTAATAAATGTTATATAGAAGAATATAAGACTCATATTTATACAAGACTTATATTTGACCGAACATAGTTTGTATCATGTGTTGTAAATTGTAACTGCCTATTAGGGCCAAAATTTGCAATTTACCGGTGGTTTTTTTTGAAATTTTCGAAAATATTAGGGCCAAAATTTGCAATTTACCCTAATTTCTAATTAAGAAAAAATATTTAGTGTATTTTTAGTTTGAGGAAACGTTTAATAATCATATAGCAATTTGCATAGTGTTTCTTCAAAGTGTTGAAAACTAAAAAGTGGTACATAGAATGTTGTTGTATTCTCCATGTTGAAGAATTAATGTAGATATTATGTGACATAAGACGCGGAATCGAATTCTGATGAAACATTGATACTATGTTAACCCTAACTCAAAGGAAAGAGGATAAAATCTCAAAAGAGTATAAAACTTCAAAAACACAAACTTATTAATAAATCTCAAGATGAATTACAATGATAATAAATGCTATATTTATATGATGGTATCTTTTCTAAGCATCTAAACAACACTTGAATTTGAAACCTTCTAGTGATTTAATTTTTTGATCAATTTCTGGTAGTGGATATGTATATCCTTTGGGCAAGCTTTGTTTATGTTGGTAAAGTTTATTCACATGCGTCAAGTACCGGCATGCTTCCGCACCATAATTAGATTCGCCTCCTATCTCAAAGAGAACACTTCTCTAACTATTAGTGCTTTTATTGGGATTTATATTGAGTTGATAATACAAAACAATATTAAGATGAATGAAGCAAATATGAAACTACAAGGGATTAAAAGATAATACTGTTAGGAGTCTTTGTAAACCCTAGATGTCTCTGTTATATAAAGAGATACAGGGTCTAGGTTTTAAGTGTGCACAAAGAAATAATGTAGTCGACTAGTAGATATGTGTTAGCCCTAATGTCGAATGTTTTTGACCCTATTATAGTTAGATAATCGTTCTACCATTGATCAGGTAGGATTAGGGCTTTTATGGTGCGATTGTAGTGAATGATAAGGAAGAAAAACATTGTTAATAACAATTGATTCTTTGTTTGAATATTTTGCCTTTGTTATTAATTTATCCTAGATGTGATCTAAACAATCTCGAGTTATAAATGATCAAAGGAGTCTTATAGACTTCACAATTGGTATTAGAACTTAGGGAGCTTGTGATCTAGGGATTCTTCAAGGTTTTATTGTTGAAAGAAAGTTGTTTTGAAGAATATACAACCGTACTCTAGGATTTTCAGATTATGGAAGGGTGTTATGGAGTTCGATCTGTTGATAATGTTGCAACTCATTCATGTTGCTACAACATGTTTATGATGTACAAGGTTTTCAATGCAAAAAGGTATGATCAAACCTTAATCAGATTGGCGACAAAGGTGATCAATACTTTATGTGATACTTTTACTTACAATCATAAACCTCGTACCGATTTTACATCATGGGTCAAAGAGATTAGAATGTTATTATATTCGGTTCATTTCCTTGGTGCTCAATGTTAAAAACCCTAACTGTTTACGTGTTTTAATGTATGAGGGTTACAAAAAACTTCAAGATATTATAGCCATTCTTGGATTGGACGAATTATCCGAAGAAGATCGGTTAACTGTAGCAAGAGCGCGAAAAATAGAGCGTTTCTTATCACAACCTTTTTTCGTAGCAGAAGTATTTACGGGTTCTCCGGGAAAATATGGGAACCATTAACTATTTATTGACTGACAATTCGTGAATTGTTCTTGGATTTGAATATAAATTTTGGTTTGCCCAAAAATTCTTTCACAAAATAATCCATCTTTTTCTGGTTTATTGGTTTTGTAATGATTTTTGTGAGATGTTTATTAGGGTTTGGATTGATGGAGAGTTTGAATGGCTAATAATAAACCCTAATATCTCTTGTTGTTGTTGTGGACATGGTAGTGGAATTGGTTAATGGTTTGATACGTAATGAGTAAAGGTACTGGAGCAAGTAAAGCTTTCGTTTTATGATGGGAGTGGATATATTTGTGAAGTAGGATTACTGGTATGCTAGATAACAACTTGTGTTTGGGGTAAGTCTACTTCTGAGGTTACTAGTAATGATTGTTTGGAAGTAACCTTACCACTCTTGAATTTATATTGCTTCAGGTTTTCAGTTAATACTGCTCTTTACAATTTTAATACCTCTACTTATGTTCAAGGTGTTTTAGTACTGCTCTATATAGTTTGTACTGCTCGTTTTTCTTGTTAATACTGCTACTTATATACGTTATTGTTGTTCATGAGAGTTAGTACTGCTCAATTGATTTTTAGTGTTGATTAGTACATTAATGTTGCTCACTCATCGTTACTGCTGTTTGAGGTTTTTGGTGCTATCAATGGAGCTTAATATTGCTGCCTATTGGTTTCTACTACTAGGTCGTATGTTATGGGTAATGAGCAGATCGTTTGGTTTTGGTGAATCTTAAGTACGCATTTAACATTTGAAGTGGTAAACCTTACATCTTAGTATAACAAGGCCTCTAATGATCCAAATGCATATGATTGTATTGCTGGTCTTGGTGATATTGATACGAGTGAGATTAGAGATGATTCAACAAGGAATTCTTTACGTAGGTATATTATTAGTGATTATGTGAAGCATGATAACGTTGGCAATGAAGGTGTATAATAGTGTTTTGATGAAACTGCTCTTATGGTATTCATTATTACTACTGCTTGTTGAACATTGCTACTACTCGTTATAGAAGTTAAATTTCAAGTTTCGACTGGGTATGGAGATGTCGAATAACACACATAAAAGTTTGTTTGATTTCAAAGTTCAAGATCTCAGGTATTGTTACACTTATTGTTTGGAATTTGATGATGACTGGAAAGATTAGTTAAGTAGTTATCATGTTAAGGGGAAGATTACTATTGTTACATGGTTTCTATTACTAAACCTTAGAACTATTATTCAAAGTTACTACTACTTGGTTTTAAATACTATTGTAGTCATTTTTAGTAGGTTATTTGGTGCTCGTTCATGGATAGTACTACGTGGTGGTTGTTACTATAGTGGTTAGTTATTCGAGAAGTTCTTATGGTTACTTCAAATGGTTAACACTTGGATTTCAGGGGAATCATATTATAAAGTGTTTAATCATTTACATGCACCACATGAGGGGAAGGTTTTTACCACTGCTAGTCACTATTACTACTGATGGTTTAAGTATCTACTGCCTTAATTTCATTTTTAGTAAGATTTTTGGTGTTCGTTCATGGAGGGTACTTTGAGGCATTCGAAGTGTAATACATGATTTGTAGTTGTAAAGATCAAAGTTGCATTGTTCACAGTTCCCTATTTGGATAATGAAAAAAAGGGGAAGAAGAAGTACATAGAACTTTTGCAACTTGCAGATCCTTGGTGCTACAACATGTTATTTAAGTTCACACGAGTTGAGCTTAAGGGGAAGTATGTTTCATTCATAGAAGATCGAGAAGAATGACTTGTAATTATCATCTAGTGGAAGATTGTTGAGAATTATATTGAGTTGATAAATACAAAACAATATTAAGATGAATGAAGAAAATACAAAACTACAAGGGAATAAAAGATAATACTGTTCAGAGTTTTTGTAAACCCTAGATGTCTCTATTATATAAAGATATACAGGGTCTAGGTTTTAAATGTGCACAAGAAATAATGTATTTGACTAATAGATGTTTGTTAGCCCGAAGTTCAAATGTTTTTAACCCTATTATAGTAGATAATCATTCAACCATTGATCAGGTAGAATTAGGGCTTGTATTGTGTGATTGTAGTGAATGATAATGAAGAAAAATCTTGTTAATAACAATTGATTCTTTGTTTAAATATTCCGCCTTTGTTATTAATTTATCCTAGATAAGATCTAAACAATCTCGAGTTATAAACGATCAAAGGAGTCTTATAGACTTCACAGCTTCTAATAGCTTTGAAACTTCTTGATTTATTGCTTCATTCCGTTCTTTGGGCAAGACTCGTTTCTTTTTCCTGATCGAAAAGGTATACGGATGTATGTTTAGCTTATCTTTTGCGAGTTCTCTAGGTATTTTGGTCAAATCAGATAGAGTCCAAGCAAAAACATCTTGGTTACCTCGAAACAACTTCCGCAATTGATATGATATTCTTAATGAGAGACTTGTACCGGCAAAAACTGATTATGTTGGATGAAGATCGTTTATAATCACGTCTTTTTTATCCTTTACGTCAGATGCGCCTAATACCCAAATGTATAATTCTCTTTTCTTTGTTACTTGGTGACATACAATTGGCTTGAGATTTATCATCGTAAAATGGTGATTCTTGACTAAATAGTGAAATTAACTAGTTTAAGAATCATAAAAGCTTTTGCTCCAAACTGTTGCATCACCGATCGTCCTAATATCACATTGTAAGGTGACGGGGCTCGGACCACCATGAATTCAGCTACAACATTTTTACTCTGTCTACCCCGATAATAAAATAAAGTAAAATGGAAAGTCACAACTCTAAAAGGCTACAATAATTGCCAAACAAAACTCACTAGAGGTGATATGGACAGTCGCTTGGTTACCTTTTGCTCATCATTTAGTTGTTTAAAATATAGATGTGATGGTGTTCTTTGATTAGAAATGGGTCATCTCCACTACTATTTTTAGGGAATGAATCGTTGTTTGAAAATGTGAACTCGGGCCAGTGTATTGCTTCAGTTGTAACCAGGGACGAGCAACCCTCAATTCTAACCATTAGGATCTCACTTTTTGGGTTATTCGCTCGTTCATCTTTTCGAGTCCAATCGATTTGACTCATATCCAACTTCCTAACTTTCGACTCCACGGGGGAGGGCAAAGGGCATCCTTTCTTTGGATGTTTAATATATTTATGTCGGTGATTTGTGTGAAAGTATTTTTTTGATGGTTGTTACGGTGAAAGTGTTCTTCTGGTGGTTGTTACGGTGAAATTTTTTTTTGGTAAAAGGTTTTACATTTAGTGAATAGATTACTTCAAAAAAAATGTTTAAGTAGAAAGGATGTAAGTGAATCCCACATCTCAACCATTACATAGGCGGTAAAGATAACATAAAAGACACTTATACTTCTAGTAAAGAAGGAAAAACACACTTAATTGCTAGCATACATTTGACTCAATCCAGACTCTAAATGTAAACTAACTTCTAATTTGACCACGAATATTTATATCAAGCGCATTGCAAAATGCTAGCTGTTCTTAAGTTAAATCTCCATATACCTCATCGTCATATGGGTCATCATCACAATCATCTTTCCACCGCTCGTATAAGTTCTTATTCCCAACTCCACTACCACCCTTTAATAAGCTAGTAGCATTAGACATAAACTATGTTGTTTCATTATATACCTCATCCACATCAGTTTCACTCTCCTCTTCAGCCTGATTAGTTTCCTTATTGTTCCCTGCATTCGATCCAACTATTCAACTTTTCAGCAAATGATGTTCCTGTAGTTGGAAACGACTCAAACATTATATGTTTCTCTTTAATAGCCTGAGTAGATGTACTCCAAGAAATATCACCTTTATTTTTAGTAGTGTTGGCCTTTTCATAATAGTTTTACTCTTCTTTGTAAGTTGATTTGTGTCAACCTTATTTTTCTAGTGGTTGTTACAGTCACTGGATCTAAACCCAGTGAAATTTTCTCTATGGAATTTGTGTAGATCCCTTGGATTTTGATTTTTTCTATTCACCATTTCTCTTTTGGACTCGTGAAGTTGGTTTTCAACATTTTCTTTTTTGACCCTCATAAGTTGTTAACTAGTGTGGATAGTTCCTCTATGGATGATGGTGGCCTGGCAATGAGATCTTTGAAAAGTATTCCACAATGAAGACCATTGATAAAAGCCTTAGTGAGCATTATGTCTAAGTGATATGTCATGTGTTGCGTTTCCCGAACCTTTCCATGTAATCCAACAATGATTCATCATGAAGTTGTCATATGCCAAGAAATTCATCTTGGGTTTTATGAAATCGCATTTGTTGCAAAACGTTTTCATGGAATTTATCCCTTAATTCATGAGAACTTTTTATGCTTACTGGGATCAAGTAATCATACCAAAAATATGCGGCTCCCCTTAATGTGATATGAAAGAAGTGTCACCGATCGGTTCCAAGTGTTTCGTGTACATCCATCATCCCTATGAATACTGTGAGATGATCATCTGGGTCTGACAAGCCATTTTAAATCTTAAGGTTATCTTGTACCTTGATTATGTTAGGCATGTCGTAATCTTTGATTCGCCTAGTAAACGGGGGTGCAACTATTTTACGCATGTTTTTTTCACTTTTTAAAAAGTGAATGGCTCACTGTAGAAAACAGTATGGTTCATGGACTTATGTTTTACTGGACAATTTGACTCTTCTTTTTCAAGGTTGACATTTGTTTGATTTCATTTTAGTGGTTAACTAGTTCATATTTCATTTATTTTCTGACTCGGGTTGGTAGGTGTTTCCCCTGAATTTGTGTGCCATATCTCAATAATGGGTTGATTTTCATTAGATTTTTATGGTGGTGGCTTTTGTGTACTCTCTTTCCTTCATCAAATAAGTACATATTTGTATATCAGTATCCTACTTTTATTGCCCTTGATTATTGCATTTACTTAAGTTTTGGTACTTGATTGATTTGTATTTGCATTATAGGTTGTAAAATGAGCAATGAAACAAAATACATGGAAACGGGCAAGATTTGAAGGAAATTGAAGCACCCATTACCAGTGAATACACCGTATCCACAAGATACCAAAAGTTAAGAGAAGTAAAATGAAACTGATACGGCATATTCATTTAAAGGTGACAAGTCATATATGATACTTAATATGAACGTGAAAGCTAAATTTTAGGGATGATATAACGTATCAATGTCGGGCTTAAAAGTTTCTTATTTAAACAACCCAAAAATAATTTATAGGTATCATTCTCACCACCAGTCGAAGCTAGGGTTTTATAAGAGCCAATTCCACCAATTTTAAAGTTGCAACATCAATAGAAGATAGTTCCAAACATCATAAACATGTGTATCTTTCGGTTCACTTAACATTTCGACCATGAATTCATTTTCTTATCCCATTTTATCACTTTGTTTTATGTTTTCTAGGATTATAGGATTAACATTTTATTGCTTTCCTAGTTTTTATGAACCTATTATTCATTATGAATTGATATACTTTTACTTATACAACTTGTTAGATAATTATTTGTGATTATCAATCGAACCCGTTGTATATAAGTTTAATATGGTAGGTTTATTTCTGAGTAGTAATATACAGATGACTACCTTTATGTTTATTGCTTGGATCATAGTTATAATGATAATTTGTTAAGCATACCTAACCATAATAACTATGACTAGAAGTGGAGCAAACCCTAGGATTAAATTGGACATAGCTAAAGCTTATAGGTTAATGCTATTAACCTCATGTACATGACCATTCCAGTTGTAATTAGGTAAATACTATGACCATTAGGTTTACCAAGATAAACCACGATATCTAGATTAGCACTTAATGCGTGATTAATATATTTAATATCATGACCATTGATTTAACTTACCAATATTCATAGAGCTAGGTATTCATGACCATCTAGTGTAGTCTACATTAGATTCACAACAAGATAAGAGTTGTTGTTAATAATTGGTCATAAAGAAATTAAAACTTCATTAGATTCACCATGGATACTATGCCATCGTACATGTTAAGGTTATTCGGTTCCTTGAGTCCGGTAAGCATGTCATAATCTTTGATACGCCTAGTAAAAAGGAATGCAACTAGAGTACACATGTTTTTTACACTTATTTATTAGTGAATGGCTCGCTTTAGAAAACATTATGGTTCGCAGACATATGTTTTATGAGACAATTTGACTCATCTTCTTCGTGGTCGACATACATCTTTTTCGCAGACATGTATTTCGCCTATTTTCTTACCCGGGTTGGTGGGTGTTTCCCCTTAATCTGATTGACAAGGCTCAGTGATGGATTGATCTTTATTAGATTCGTGTGGCGATGGATTTTGTGTACTCTCTTTCCTTTTTAAAGATAATGTTGAGTACATAGCATTTTGATATCATCAAATAAATACATAGTTTGTTTATCAATATCCTACGTTTATTGCTCATGCATTTACTTAAGTGTTGGTAGTATATTTCTTTGTATTTGAATGATAGGTTGGAAAATGAGAAACGGAACAAAAAGATACAGAAATGTGCATGAATTGAAGGAAATTGAACCATTGGATATGGCGTATCCACATGATACCAAAATTTAAGAGAAGACAAATGCAGATGATACGTCTTATCTATTTGAAGGTGATACACTTTATTCGGTTCTTAATATGCACGTGGAAGTTAACTTTTAGGGATGATACGGCGTATCAATTTCGGGCTTGAAATTTTCCTATTTAAAAAACTCAAAAATGATTTTAGGGTATCATTCTCACCAACAGTCGAAGCAAGATTTTTCCAAGAGCCAATTCCACCACTTTCAAAGTTGCAACATCATAGGATGTAGTTCCAAACATAATACACATGCGTATCTTTTGGTTGGCTTAACTTTTCAGCTATGGATTTGTTATTTCGTTTATCACTTTGTTTTATGTTTTCTAGAATTATGAGCTAACCATCTTAGTGTTTTCCTAGTTTGTATAAACCTATTATTCAATATGAATTGATATACATTTACCTATATTAATTGTTGAATAATAATTTTTGTTTATCGATCGAACCATGTGTTGATAAGTTTATTATGCTAGGTTTATTTATGATTAGTAAATATACAGGTGACCACCCTTACGGTTATTGCTTATATCATAGTTATAATGACAATTTGTTAAGCATACCTAAGAATAATAACTAGGATTAGAGGTGGAGCAAACCCTAGCTTTAACCAGACATTGCTAAAGCTTATAGGTTAATGTTATGAATATCATATGCATGACCATTCGAGTTAAGATTAGCTAAATCCTATGACCATTAGGTTTACCAAGATAAATCACGATTATTAGATGAAAATCTAATGTGTGAATGAGATAGTTAACATCATGACCATTGATTTAATGTAACATGCCAATTTTTATCGATGAAAATCTATTATGTTATTAGATATGGCTATTATTATATAGGAATAATTAGATAAGTCCCATTTTATCAGGTTTAACAAATAAAGTTAGTTGGGACTTAACATGAAACAAGAGAAAACTAGCTTGGATATGTATTGCAAGGAATTTTTACTACAAGGGTTCAATATGTCAAAGTGCAAAATTACTGGAAAATGACTAAACCACCCTTGTGGCTTATACCAAAAATGTCACAAGGAGTAAAACTCCCTCTCATTCCCATGTTTCATACACAACAAGCATGAGGTGTGATTCTTTCTTCACAATGAAGGATTCTCTAAAACCATAATCTTTATCAAGTTCTAGAAAGGATTAAGCAAGGGTAATCAAGGGTTTATAATCATATGATGAAACATGGAGCTTCAAGATTTTCATATTTTCTTTTGTTAATTCAAGTAAGTTATAAATTATATGTTAACCTGTGAATTCGAATCAATGGAGTCATGGGATTACGTAATTTAAGTGTTTTGTATACATTATGGATGAAATCAAGCTATATGGTTTTGGGGTCATGTGAATGGATTTAGGGGTTTTATAGGTCTGTGTTAACTAATCATGTTATAATGATTATGAGTAATGATAGAACAAGATGATTGATATCTTATGATAGTTACACGATTTTTATGATGATTTTGAGCTATGATTAAGTATAGATTGTCATGTTAAAATGATGTCAAATCATCAAGAGTGAAGTTCAAGTATGTTATGATATCAAGTATGTTGAGAGTCTTGACTTGGCAAAAATGGGTCCACTTTTGTCCAAAACAGACTACCCAAAACATTGGAGGACCATGGATTGTTTGTCTTACATTATAGGCTAGAGAATTCTGAACCATTTGATACCTTTACCGAGTTAGGGTATTGCATAAACTTAATCCAATTTTCTTTTTATGAAAAGCTTAACCTTCAAAAATTAGAGCAGACGAATATGATTCTAGGATTAGCGTATGATAGTATGGCTTATCATATATGAGTACTTAAAGATGTAAAGGTTCACATAGGAAGATTGACTATTTTAGCGGATTTTTACGTTCTAGATTTTGTTAAAGAATCCACGTGCCCATTAATTGTAGGAAGCAGATTCTTAGCAACTGCAAGTGCAATAATAGATTGTAAGAAATCTAAAATAGTGGTAGGAAAAGGTTGTACTAGGTCGATCTATGGAGTGCAATAAAATTGGTATAATGATGAGGAGGAGCCTCACTGGAAAACTATGACTAGAACACCATACCAATATGGCCCTCGACTTAGCAACGATTTCATAGGTCACCAGTGCCCTTTTTACTTAGAAAAAGAATTTGTGGATAATACTCCTCTGGGAGAATGGGACTTAGCTAGAGATTCGGAATTAAACCCATTTAAGAATGCACTTTTTTTAATAAGTTGATTGAATTCCGTCGATGGGATTCAGTGGATAGTTATGATGATTGAAATTGTGAAAAGCCACCAAAAGAAGGTGATGGAGTGTGGCACATTAGAATGGAATTAATTGATCTTGATAGTGAGAAATTTGAAAGATCCTACCAAACCATACCTACTAATAGGAAGTTGTCCCCCAAAGGCGATCCAAGTGATATCCTCGATTTGGATCAAATTCTTGATGCCTAGTAGATGCGACTATAAGTCTAGCTACAAGACTCTTTAATAAAGAAAACTGCTTCATGGGAGGCTACCCGATATTCATCATTTTATTTCATGCATTTTGTTTTATATTTATAGTGTCTTTCTGTGCCTCATCTTGATTATGTATTGTTGCATGTTTGAATTATACATAATCATGCTTTATTTTGTTTTTGACCTCGTATCATTTTCAAGTAAAGGTATTTTGCATGAAATAAGTGTAGAGAATTTCATATTTGGTTTAGTGAACCGTTATTCAAATACGTGATAATTTATAGTTAATTTTAATGCATGTTTGGTTTACTTTAGTTGTTTGTGTCAAATACTTGTGGTTGTAATTAATAAATGTTTTATATAAATATGAACATTTAAAATTTACATGAGTTTTTAGAACTATTTCAGAAAACAGAATGAAAAAATTTCATAACTTTTAAGTCCAGATTTCCTGTAGGATATTTATATTTCGTTAGATTTATTGGTTATCTCTTGTTCGATTTTATGTTTGGGTGTAGTTGCCTTTTTCTTTGATTATAGGTTGTGATTGGATGAGGATGATCTTTTGACGGTTCTTTGATGAAGATTTAAACTCGTATATGCATTCTTCATTCATGTTGCGCAAACCAGTGGTGTACTTAGTGTATGTTGCTTTCTATATTTTTCATTTTCCTATTTTTGGTACTTATTTGAACATTTAAGACAATGTTCATTTTTAGTGTGGGAAGGGTATTAGAAGCTTTCGAGATTATTTCAACATTTATGTTTGTCTTTTCTTCAAACTTATTTTCCATTTTCTGAAAATTAGTCTTTTTAAGTAATTTTAGCACCAATTTAAAAAAATCGTGGTTTTTTCTTGTGCCACTAGTTTCAAGCGTCTCATGGATAGGACTTATAAGCTAGTACAAAAACCCTACTACTCAAATATTATCTCAAAAAGTGAAGAATATTAACATTTCGATTAAAACATTTATCTTTAATGCTTTTGTTTTGTTGAGTGTATTGGTAGTGTATATATATTCTAGAACTTTCTTTAGTGATACATCTTGAGAACGCTATTATGGTCACATCCGTGTGATTAAAAGTTACTAAGTGATAAGAGGCCTTCGGATTAAATCTTGTTTTGTAGCCTGTGTTTATGTTATAACTATTTGACTTCATCGGTCATTTAATTTCGGTACCCTTTTGTTGCATACATTTTTAGTACAAGATGCATTAGAAACCCTGCTGATCTATGTTTTCTATTTGTTTACAACCCAGTAAAAAATTGTTACACCCAAATCACCTTAGCCCACGTCTATTGTGTTATGTGTTAAACCCTTGTTAACTGTCTAGATAATTACATGTTGCTAATGTTAGAAAGTGCTCCTATCATAATAAATAATTATACGGATGGAAATACGTAGCATATAGAGTCACATACATATACACAGAGAGATTACTTTTTATAATGTAATTTAATAGATTTATATTAATTATATTAATTATATTATTTATTATTTCACGATTTACTTAACTATCGTTAATTATTCCCTTAGACGCAATAATTAACTTAAGGCTTTTATTAACTAAGTAATTGGACTTGTTTAATAGACTTAGCCCAAAACACATGGAAAGCCCATGTGTGTTTGGGTTTCGGCCGATCAAGAGAAAAAGGAGGTGAGGAGCCCAAACTAGTTGTACAAGTAATCAAGTTGTATTAGGTTTAGGATTAGCTCTAGCATATATACTTGAATACTAAATAAAGTTTGGATCCCTTCATTTCGCTAATAACCGATCGACTAAAACCCCTAAGGGTTCCTAGTTGTTTTTCCATCAAGAAAACTCAAGAAGTTCGTGTTTAGATCGTGAATCTAAGAACTAGCATTCGGGTAATCACACAATGTTAGGATTTAGTAAATCCAGAAGTTAAAGACTCGGTCACATCGGGTATTTGTCAACATTAGAAACCTCATAGTCTTAGATGTTTAGTCATTAGTAACTAGTTAGTTAAGTAACACCGTGGAGGACGGACGAGTCTTTACCCACTGTATACCTGATTCATAGCCCATAGGAGGCGTATTTTGTAAAAACTATAAATACCCTCTACCTCCCAAGGTAGAGGGTTGGAGCTTCATAATATATTTTCACTTTCTCTCTCTTGAAGTTCCCTACTCTTTTACTTTCTCTCTCAAAAATCCATAATATTCGATCCATACATATATAGTTTTTTTGTTTATGATAACCAATCATTTACAATTGGTATCAGAGCCATGGTTTGATTATCTACTTCGTGTGTGCTTGGATTTTGAGATTGGTTATTCAAGTTTATGGGTTGAATAGTTTAGTGACTTTTTTCACTAGTTTGATCTTATTTAGTGGTTAAATTTGTTACTTGTTTGTACTTCCTTGTTTAGGTTTATCACATTAGCTTAGTTTTGTCATTAGAAAGCTTGTTTCTTATTGTTTGTGGAGGTTTTGGATGGTATTCGTGTGTTTAGGAACTTTGTTCTTGGTTACGTTTTATGTGCTCTGAGTTGCGGTTTGAAGGTTTCTTCGTTGCGATTTGTGTATTTCTTGGTTGCGACTTGATGTTTCTCTGTTGTGACTTGATAGTTTGGAGTTGAGATTTGATTTGTTTATTATTATTCTGTTGCGATTTGTACTAAAGGACAAAACGTGCGGTTTGTATTTTAGCTAAAAAGACAAAACAAGACGATAGTGACATGTGTACCGTTTGACAGTGACTAGCGATTTGTTATTTTGTCTTGTGATTTGTCTTTGAGACTTGACAGGTGTTGCGATTTGTCTGTGGTTGCGAGTTGAAGACTTGCAGTTTGTCTCTCTGCGATTTGACAGTTGTTGTGACTTGTCAGCTTGCGATTTGTCTGTCTTGCGGTTTGAAGATTGTTGAGATTTGGCACTTTGTGGTTTGTCTCTTGTTGCGATTTGTGGCTAGTTGCGACTTGTGGATTGAGATTTGAGACTTCTGTGTTTTGAAGACTAGCGATTTGACTCATGTTGCAACTTGAAGCCTTTGAGATTTGTCTCTTGCGATTTGTCTCTTGCGATTTGTTAGCCTTGCGTTTTGTCAAGTATTGCGTTTTGTGTGTTGCGACTTGAAAGTTTCGATTTGACACTAGCGGTTTGGATTCTACGGTTTCCTCTTGACTTTGTAAAACCCTGTGAAAGATTCAATTTCTCGATTTAAATCAAAGAGTTGTAAAATCCCGTGCACTTAGAAATCATGTCTACTGTTTCAGATGATGTTCAAGCTGATGGGTCCGATACCCGCCCTCCTATGCTCGATAGAACATATTATGACTCTTGGGCTCAGAGAATCGATTGTATTGCTTAGGCAAAGAGAATGGTCTTAACATCATTCAATCAATTGATGAAGGTCCGTACCAGATGGGCACCACCAGAGATGAACTAGCAACAGGTGAAGATGGACGTGTCACTCTGGGAATGGATAGACCAAGGACTTATGATGATCTCAATGAGAAGGAGAAGAAAAGATATGATGCTGACATTAGAGCTTCCAACATCATCCTTCAAGGTCTACCCAAGGATATCTACAAGCTGATAAATCACAACACCCAGGCCAAAACAGTTTGGGACAACGTCAAAATGCTTCTTTCTGGCTCAGAACTGACAAAGGAAGATCGAGAGTCACAGCTGTATGATAACTTTGAGAGTATTACAGAATACCATGTGCGGTTTCACAAACTTGTGAATGATATGAGGAATATTAAGATGACTATGCCAAATATCTAACTCAATTCCAAGTTCGTAAACAACATGAACCCTGAGTGGAACAAAGTCTTCATGAAACAAGAGTTAACATGTTGGCCGACAAGGTCATCGATCTTTCTAAGCAGATGGATGAGTTCGAACGCAAAAGAGAACAGATCAAGGCATTTCTCACGAGGGACGTCCAAGGAGAAATGAATGAACAGGTCAAGAACTACACTCATCACTTTCTTCTCAATATGGTTCCTGGCGTCACCAAAGAGATGTTCAAGAATCAGTTCTACCCAACGCTCAAAAAACTGGTTAAGCAGATGATTACAACTACACCGGTGGTCATGCAAACCAGACCAATCCAGCCTCCAGTAATCACTGAAGATGATCTGATCTCATAGTTGGTACTTCAGATGTCTCCTCAAGCTCCTTCTTTCACACCAGATGAATCTAAGCTATATGAGGTACTTCTAGCACATCAACTAAAGACATCAGGCAAGGAAGTTGTTGGTATGGATAAGAGACCAAGAGATGATGATAACAAGGATCAAGATCCGAATGCAAAACGTCAGAAGAAGACCGGCAGGTCATCGTCATCCATGCCACCACCACCTGCTAGAAACCCCACGACACCCGCAAGACAAGCTACTCAACAACCTCCTTCATCTGATAAACCTCGGGATGCAGACTCTCCACCACCACAACCGAAAACCGGTGATCACTTCACTTATACCGATGGTGAGGGTCATGACATTCCCGAGCCCCAGCAACAACCATCACCCCGACCATCATCTCAACCAGAATCATGAAGAAGTCGTCAGTCGTCTCTTGGCTAGATGAAGACAACACGGAAGAGTATGAATGGTTCAGCAATATGGTCAAGGCGACACCCAGACTGCCTGAAGGCCAAGAACCGGTAGACGGTCGAACCATGGAGCCGGTCAAGATTATCCAGGATAAGTTCAAGGTTAAAAAAATGACGAAACAGGAGCTGCGCAGGATAAAGAATGATGCATTCAATTTGTTGAAAGATAAAGTCTGCAGTGCAGTTGAGCTCGAATACCACTTGGACAACATTGCTCGTGCAATGTCCAATGACATCGACTGGCTAAACCCCGAATCAAACATCGACATAACAAGGAAGGATAATACACCCTACTACACGGATTGGACCAAGCCTTTACCAACTATTGGCAAACCCGAACAACAAAGGATCCCTTACCATTTCTTCTTCTACAACGATCTCGAGTTTCTTCAACACGGCAGTAGCGTAAGCAAGAAGTATGCTATCTCGCTCACCTTCAACATTCCATCTGCAGTATTCTCCGACAACATAGCCATTGAAGAAGACGCCACCAACCTGTACGTTGACAATGTGGTGGAATACGACATTGATGCTAAATTTGGCATTCACCATTGGCTTGAAAGAAGGAGACTATACTACTAGGAGCTGCCAAGTAAGAAGATCTAACAAGAAGGTGAAGAATGAGAAGAGAATAGTTGTTGTGATAGGGATAACACTAGAAACAAAGTAGGGCTACTCATACTTGTCTAAGATCAAGGTCAAAAGACAAGATGAACAAGAGTATGATTTCACGGAAGTTGATTTCTCGAAATTGTCACTGAACGACATCGAAGACATGTATCTCACAAAGGTACAAGGCAGGATGCGACAGTTCTCTACGGAAATTCAACTCTAATTCATCACTGCCATACTAGTCTTCATCCGCAGCAAAGTTATTCAAGAACGTGTTGAAGACTTGCAACTTGGGGTCGAATCATACAAAAAGCAAATTAATCTCACCAAACCGCTGCTGCACTTTCCCGAACTTAATCAACAACCTCAGTACACCATCATGCATAAACCAAAATTTGGAATCGTCTATCGCAGTGAGCATCATCACACATGTTTCATGGAATTTGACGAGATCCATAAGTTCTGTGACACAACGTTGAAGATGGTTCGTGATGGGTTAGCTTATCGGTTAAAGGATATTGAAGATGGTATATTTTAGAAGAAGAGATGGAATTCAGAAGTTCACAGGTTTATCACCAGGCTGGATGAAAGGTTGTTCCACAGGGATCTGATGAGACGTTTGGAAAGCTATGTGGGCGGAAGAAAAAGCTTCTATATCTTGACATTCCAACGTGAAGATAAAGTTCCTAGTCGTGTGTAATCATTTGGGTACTCTTTAAAAAACTCTTGATTGTATTTTGATATTTGATTTATTTATTCATAATGGCTTGTACATAAATAGCAGTGTACAACCCGTTCTTGTATTGAAAGGACCCTGTGGTACGCTTTAGTGTCACAATCCTTATAAAAGGAGCGAAAGCTTCTTACTTTTGAGTAAAATTAATTAAATCTTTTCATATTTTCAAAACTTTTCTCAAAAGAACAAATATTCCCTCTCGTGTTTTTTTCAAAACCTCAAAAAGTTAATATCACTTGTTGAGGGGGAGTATTTTCGAACTAATTTATTCTAATCAACGTTCTTTGTGGAAATCTTCCTGCAAAACTCGAAATGGTCATATTTGATATCAAAATTTCATCAAAAATAACATTAATATGCCATTTTTGAGGGGGAGAAAAATTGTGTGATATAAATACGTTAGATTGTGATTGAATCTAAGTGTGCTAAGACTTAACTCTTGAATTGACGAGCTCTAAAATGCCATAATTCGAAAAGATTTGTCTTCTAAGACTTATCTTAGTAGATTGTACCAATTCGAGAAACTCTTGATAGACATGAACTTTGACGGGTTTGACAACCTTTTCAAGGTTTGTTCACATCCTCAAGGTAGTTATTAGAGCTAGTTGTCACCTAAAAGCTGACAATGTATCTCTTTAACTATGCAACGTAACCGTGTCTCGCGGGGAATTGTATATCTTGAGTCGATCAACTCAAAAGTGCGCGCTCTACCCTCACTATGCAGATTTCAGTCAAAACTCATAAGCACAAGTGGAGGGGGAGTATTTCTGAAAAAGCAAAACTCTCGAAGTGTTACAAACATGTTTTCATTCACAAACACTTTGAGATATTTTCATGAAAATGGTTTTATGGAGACATAGGATAGTCATGGAGTTATAAGGTGAGTAAATTTAGGAATTAACGTCCTATGATCCGCCAGAGCCAGAGGGATCTACCCAAGTACATCACCAATAGTTAGTATTTAGAAGTCCTTAGGTATGATTGAAAAAGGAGAAATGAGAATCGGAGAAATAAGGAGTTGAAGAATTAAAAAGAAAAGTTAAAGAAAATGGTGAAAAGAAATAGCCCTCCAAATTATTCAACTTAGGGCAGACACCGGGTTCAATTCATATTCTACTGAATGTCACAAGATGACACCGATATTGAAGACAAAGTCGTCATGGACCCAGTGACGTAATGCACTAAACCTTCTTAATCACTCAAGTTCTATCAAAAGATCTCGTTTTATTCTCACTAGGAACCCTACGTAATCTATCGACTTTCTCTTAGAGATTGTTGGTATTGAAGAAGGAGACCCTCTCCCTAGTCTCCGCTTAGGAAAACCAAAGCGCACTATCGAGACTAGAGCCACGAGATTCATCAAAAGATCTCTTAGGAACACTTGACTTTTCATCACTTGTCGTTCAATAATAAGAACGCAAGTGAAACATTCTAGAGTCCTTCGCAGATCTTAGCAATCTGCCGAGAACATTTATGAGGGGATTCACAAATGTGATCCTCAGTGATTGAATGGAA
Organism: Chrysanthemum lavandulifolium; assembly: GCA_022545495.1. NCBI lineage: Eukaryota > Viridiplantae > Streptophyta > Magnoliopsida > Asterales > Asteraceae > Chrysanthemum > Chrysanthemum lavandulifolium. The sequence continues at coordinate 232,751,713 of CM040239.1, read as the reverse complement.
ACTTCTGCTAGGGTCAACATCAAACATCCCTGACATCAGGTCACTTTGGTAATCCCTTGTGGGTTACGCTTAGTGTTCACGGTGGTTTCAAACGGTCTACAGTCGTGGAGTGATACTTCGCTATACTCCAGCGACTCACAATGACAGAGTAACGATATTGAGTACGGGGACATGCCAATGACCATCCTGTTTAAGATTCGTCTAAGACCGCGCCATCGAATTGGGATATGCTTGTACAAAATATTCGAACTCTTACGTCGGGATCTTTTATTGCTAACTGTCTACATGCAGGATTGGAGATCCGAAGTTCCAGGAGAGATCGTACCATTCTCCACATGCTCAGACCAACAATATCACAAATGAAGTTCTCTCAAAATCAAAGGCAACTCAAAAGTCAAAATGATTCTTTTTCAAAGCCAAAGAATCTACAAATTATAAAGACTTGAGAACTACATCACATCTGAAATCCAAAGTCAAAAGACGTGTGAGCATGGTGGAGAAAGACGTGGAGACACCTGAACGACGAAGCTGACAAATGGCAGACAACAACATACTTTCACAACATCCTTAAAAGAACAAAGAACAAAGAATATAACGACGTCAAAGCTGAAAATTTCAAAAGAAACAAGATCCCGAACATAAGGGGAGATTGTTGAAACCTAAAGCATCTCTACACACAAGAAAGAAGAATGCTAGAAGACGTCAAGCAACTCTATTACTTCATTACTAACACTTAGGGGGAGATTGTTGGAATCACTCCTAAACAGTATTATCAAGTGCTAGTTAATTCATTGTAATAGGTTGCGCATTTATGGCTTTTATGTATGTATTAAGTGTTAGGCTTATGTAGAAAGCCCATGAGCCTATGCAAAGGCCCATAAGGCCAAGGAAGGGACTAGATGTGTTGCCCTAGCTCCCTTTCCCTATAAATACATTGTAACCTCTCCTTGGAGAAGTGTTTTTCACTTTCAATATTACGCATAACCTTTCTTCATATTCATACGTGTGTGATTGTGTTCAACTGTCTCTCTTCATCTCATTTCTATCATCTACATACTTGTGTTCATTTATGGTGACCTAACAGTAGACACCGGGTTCAATTCATATGCTACTGGATGTCACAACATGACACCGGTATTGAAGACAAAGCCGTCATAGACCCAGTGACGCAATGCACTAAACCTTCTAAGCCACTCAAGTTCTCTCAAAAGAGCTTGTTTCATTCTCACAGGGAACCCTGCGTAATCTAGCGACTTTCTCTTAGAGATAGTTGGTATTGAAGAAGGAGACCCTCTCCCTAGTCTCCGCTTAGGAAAACCAAAACGCACTATTGAGTATAGAGCCACGATACTCATCAAAAGATCTCTTAGGAACACTTGATTCTTCATCACTTATCATTCAACAATAAGAACACAAGTGATACATTCTAGAGTCCTTCGCAGATCTTATCAATCTGCCGAAAACATTTATGAAGGGATTCACAATTGTGATCCTCAGTGATTGAATGGAAACTCATGCCGTGGTCAACATCAAGCAGCCACGACAAAGGTCACCGGTAACTTCTTGTGGGTTACGCTTAGTGTATCTCAAACGGTCTACGATCGTGAGGTGATGCTTGATTGTACCTCGGTGACTCACCGAATCGTAGATATACTTCGTATATCGTGTTAGCCTACTTGAGAGCCTCCGGTTCAGGAACAGCCTTTGTAAGAATTAGAGATGTGTTTTCACACTATGATGTTAACACCCTCGAAGTTCAAACCTGTAAGTGCTGGAAATCCCGCTAAAGAGATTCCTTTCAAGAATCGAGTCCTGAAGATGTGGGTCATTACTTGAATCTTCAATGTAATGCCAATTGTCCCTCAACGGGATTAGGACGGCTGATTCACCGAACCAAGGTGAATGGAATCAAGACATTCATCGGTAAAACAATCGTAGTGGTCAATTCTTTATGAAAAGTCCACAATGATCGATTGGTGTTTATCACTAACCTATTCATGCAGGAACTGATGATTGATCCTTGGAGGAAAGACCGTGTCGATCTCCACATGCTCATACCAACAACAACACATATGAAGTTCTCTCATACTCAAAAGGCAACACAAAAGTCAAAACGATTCTTCTTCAAAGTTAAAGAATCTACAAAGTTTAAAAACTCGAGAACTACTTCACATTTGCAAATCAAAGTCAAAAGAAGTGTGAGCACGGTGGAGAAAGACGTGGAGACACCTGATCAACGAAGCTGACAAATGGCAGACAACAACATCCACAAAAGAACAATGAACAAAGATTACAACGACGTCAAAGCTGATAAAGTCAAAAGAATCAAAACATCTCTACTCACAAGAAAGAAGAATGCTACAAGACGTCAAGCAACCACTATTACATCATCACTAACACTTAGGGGGAGATTGTTGGAATCACTTGAACTAGTATTATCAAGTGTTAGTTATTTACTTGTAATAGGGTGCTTAATTATGGCTTTTATATATCTAATTAGAGCTAGGCTTATGTAGAAAGCCCATGAGCTTATGTAGAAAGCCCATGAGCCTATGCAAATGCCCAAAAGGCCAAGGCAAGGGATGCCCTAGTTCCCTTGCCTATATAAACAATGTAAACTCTCATTTGAGAGTGTTGGTTCTTTCATAATAAGCTTAAACCTTTCATATTGTTTGTGTGTGATTGATCCGACCATCCCCTCTTTATCTCTTGTTCTTGATACATCAAATATACTTGTGTTCATATTATGGTGACCTAACAGGTGATATCAGGGGGCTCTCTTATTCACATTTTATCTTTTCTCATCTCCACTCTCCATTTTGCCGCTTGTCCCAATCCTCTAATAAGGCATATTTTTTGACACACATTTTAGGTCCTTGAATCATTTTCCATATAATATAGAGGCACTTTATTTTGCTTACTAACAATTCATGTTTACCAAGGGACAAATCCCCACCATTCATTTAGTTTGATCTAATGGTGGGGATTAACCTAAGATTTAAATGGTAAACCTAAGTCCATGTTTTTTTTCTTGTCTTTTTGTCTTTCTTTTTTATCCACATATTTTTTTTGTCTTATTTTTTTTATAAATTCACGTTTTTTTTTAATTCGCGTTTTTTTCGATTCGTTTTTTTTTTTTTTTTTTAATTCATGTTTTTTTTCATTCACGTTTTTTTCTTAGTTTTCGTTTATTTTCTTCCGTTTTCGTCCGTTTTCATACGTTTTAGTCCGTTTCATCAGTTTTCTTTCGTTTTCGTCAAATTTTCATACGTTTTTATCCATTTTCAAACGTATTTTTACGATTTCATACGTTTTCGTCCATTTTCTTACGTTTTCGTCCGCCTTCTTACGTTTTCATACGTTTCTGACTATCACAAGTATTCTGAATATCACTTTGTGATATTATGAATATCACTTGTGATTTTCTGGATATCACTTTGTGGTATTCTGAATATCACTTGTGATTTTCATGTTACAAAACATTAGTTAAAAATCACTTATAATATTCAGAAAATCACTTGTGATATTCTCATAATATCACAAGTAATTTTCAGAATATCACAAGCGATAGTCTGAATATCACAGAATATCACTTGTGATCATCTTAATATCACAGAATATCACTTGTGATATTCAGAATATTATTTGTGATACTCAGAATATCACTTGTGATATTCTGAATATCATATAATGTCACTTGTGATATTCAGAAACATATGAAAAAGGCCGAAAACTTTTAAAAACGGACCAAAAAGTATGAAAACGGATTAATATGTATAAACTCTAAACCAAAACTTGACCATTTTCTCTTTATACGTGGTAAATATAAACTTACATATTTTTATAAGTTTCAAAATAAGCAAATTAAGCTTGTGAAACATAAACATTTAATAACGGACGAAAACGTATGAAAACGGACGAATGTGTATGAAAACGTAAAAACACGTATGAAAACGGACGAAAACGTATGAATAATGGAGGAAAACATAAGAAAACGGGCGAAAACGTATGAAAACGGACAAAAATGTATGAAAACGGACAAAAGCGGCAATAAAACGTAGAAAGCGGACGAAAATAGATGGCGATGGAAGCGTATGAAAGCGTATGAAAGGGAAGAAAAAAGCGAATTAAAAAACGTAAATAACGTGAATTAAAAACAAACAAACAAAAGCGTGAATATAAAAAATGTGAATTTAAAAACGTGAATATTAAAAAAAAAAAAAAACGTGATTATACAAAAACGTGAATAATTAGAAAAAACAAAAAAACAGAAAAAGAAAGAAAGAAAGACAAAAAAAATGTGTATAAATAAAACAAAAAGACAAGAAAAAAATATGGACTTAGGTTTAGACATATTAAATCTTAGGTTAATCCTCACTATTAGATCAAACTAGATGGATGGTGGGGATTTGTCTCTAAGTAAGTATCAAAATAAGAGTAATCATTTGAAAATTCCTCATATAATATATATACAATTACTAAAGCTGCTCTTTTTATTACATACGTGTAGAACTGTAGACGTTTATGATGACTAAATAAAGCGGCGTAATTTAATTTACTTTAAGCAATTTTTTCTAATTTATTTATCAAACATCAAGTTTAATGGTTTGTAAGGGCCTCTTTGGTATACGGTTTTTACCTGATTTACACTCTGTTCTTAAGTATTTTTTTTTTTGAATGAAAGGTAAAGTAGAGAAAGCAAAGTAAAGAAAGGGACGAGAGAGGAAGTAAATGTAGTGAACAAGATTGTGTTCTTGAGTTTAGAGCACTAGGTATGGTGTTCTCCGATAACACGTTATTGGTATGCCACATCAGCTCCACCTCATCTTCATCCAATAACACACCAATAACTAAAACATCATTCCCTCATAACACACCACTAACATGTTATTGGGTCCCACAAAATATCCCACTAAAAATATTCACTCACTCACAATACACAAAATAAAAAATAAGAAAAAACATAAAAGAAACCAATGGCTTGAGCCATTTCACTAACTCAAAATCATTTTGCTCAACTTTGGCATGTTGGTTGGTATGGTGGCTCACGAATGGCACGACGAATGGCATTTTAAATGGCTACCATACATTGTGCTCTTAGAGTAGAGAGAAAGTGAAACATAACATGTCAGTCATTATTTTATATACTTGAGTTTACATTTACTATAATACCCTTACACACACAATAAATACAAATTGGTGAGGGGTACTTTTTGTCACAAACCTTCTTGTGTCTCTCTTTTCTTCACTTGCAGCCCGAATATGGGCAGAAAGTTTTATTTGAAAAAATCAAAGAGCCATATGCCCCTTTCACTTACCTCCACTCACTTTACTTACTTCAAAAAACTAAAGAACATGATTTTTTTTAGAGAAAATTACTGTAGTACCCGTATTCAAAATAGTGTGTCTGCACATACCCACGTTTCTTCCCAATATCAAAACTACCCATCCATGTCGTGTATTTATCATCATATACACGACATGGGCGTCATATCATTGAGATCGAGACTTGTAATTAAATCCTTACCATATCGGGTACAAAATGACATCTATACCGACATGATATTTTCTAATTCTTCCATGCATAAAATTACGACATGAGCTATTTATACGACGTGGGACATGAGCTATTGATTGTTGGGAGGAATCTTCCATTTTCAAATTTTAAAACTTACAAAACTACCCTTTAACTTTTGATAATTACAACTTTTTATATAACAAACTTTATTTGTCAAATATTTAAATTCGTTAATGAAAAAATATCGTTACGAAGAGCTGCGAATTACGAACAAGCAGTCGATATTGATATGCTTTTAGCGACGCACGATTTTATAAAAATGCACATTTTTATAAAATCGCACGCGCTAAAAGCATATCAATATTGGACTCGCTTTGTTCGTAATTCGAGCTCTTCGTAACGATATTTTTCATTAACTAATTTGCTAAATATTTGACAAATAAAGTTTGTTATATAAAAGTTGTAATTATTAAAAGTTAAAGGGTAGTTTTGTAAGTTTTAAATTTGAAAATGGAAGATTCCTCAACAATCAATAGCTCGTGTCCCATGTCGTGATAAATAAATCATGTCGTAATTTTATGCATGGGAAGAATTAGAAAATATCATGTCGCAGATAGATGTCATTTTGCACCGATATGTAAGGATTTAATTACAAGTCTCGATCTCGATATACATCCGTGTCGTATATATGATGATAAATACACGACGTGTGACGTGTAGTTTGATATGATGAAGAACGTAGTGATGCAGACACACTATTTCAATCTGACTACAGAATTTCTCCATTTTTTGTGTGGCCCTTCTTTACTTCCCTTTCTTTCAACACTCAAATTAGAAAACACACTGTTATCTTTTCAAACATCTAACACAACATTTTGACATCGAAATTCCAATCCAATGATCTTCGTGGTTTTTTGATGGGTTTCAATAAATGTGACCAATCAAATTTTTTTTCTTTATTTGATGCTTCTACAAATTATTCTTTTTTTTACTTTTTTATTTCAAACAAGATTTAAGACAAAAACTTCTTTACATACTAAGGGATTAATCTCCATCCTTCATTTTTATTAAATCTATTGGATAAGATTAATCCTAACAATTAAAAAAACCCACTTTCATCCTTTTTTTCAAATATAAATATCTTTCAAACCGTTAATCGTCAAGCGAAAAAAATATACTATTACGACGAGCATTTAATTATCTTTCTATAGATAGGCACTTTGATATACTTTCGACAAAGAAAATCGTGTTTTTCATGTTTTTTTTAAGTTTTTTTCGTTTTTTTACGTTACTGAAATTTGCATGAAAAAATCATATGTGATTTAACACTAATTTGAATACAACATGTGATATTAGTGTTAAATCATATATGATATGTATATCATATGTGAATTATCATATATGATTTAACACTAGTATCACATATGATATTACATATTATATGTGATTTAACACTAATATCACATGTGATATTACATATCATATATGATTTAACACTAATATCACATGTGATATTCAATTTAGTGTTTAATCATATATGACTTTTTCATGCAAATGTCAGTAACGTAAAAAAAACGAAAAAAAGTCGAACAAACGTGAAAAAAATGATTTTTTTTTTTTTTTTCAAAAGTATATCAAAGTGTCCGTCTATAGAAAGATAATTAAATGCTCGTCGCGACGGTGTAAATATTTTCGCTTAACGATTAACAGTTTAAGAGATATGTAAATTATAAAAAATATGTGAAATAATAAAATGTTTTTAATCCCAGCGATTGATTTCTTTTTAAATGGATGGTGTAGATAAGTCCTTGGTATGTGAAAAAAGTTTGGTATTTAAAATAATTTTCCTCGTTAAATAAAGTAATTAACTTATCAATTATTTATTTTCTCTATTTTTGTTTAATTTAAATTTAAATCTAAATCCAAATACAAATCTAAATCTAAATCCGAATAACTATCTATAAACCAAACCGGCCTAATCTATGAACATATATATATATATATATATATATATATATATATATATATATATATATATATATATATCCAATTTACATATGTTTCTAGACCTTGAATTCAATATATAGTTTTCTTATGGTGATTATAAAATATATATGCCCAGTACTGCACATGTTGTATGGGTGGATTTGGTAGCAAAAGGTGAATCAGGTGGCCAAAAACATTAAGAATCTTAATAAAAACATCAAACACAGGGGAGCTAGTATCACAAATCATGAATAATGCTATCTAACATAACCTTTTGTGTTTCAGTAACATTAGCTATACTTGTGGTCATACTTTTGGCCACCCTTTCACCACTTCCCCACAGAAATACATCTTCGAAACCATGGTTGGCCTTATCTTTATACATCCAACAACCGAAGACCGCTACCATGCCAAATACACATGCGGTCGCACCACAGGATGCAGGCGCCTTGATCTTCCATCGTGTTTTAACTGAAGGTCCGAAGAACACTTCCCGAGTTATTGGGAAAGCTCAAGGCTTCATTATCCCAGCTGAACAATTTGCACGCTCGGGGTTTAACATTATTTATCTCACTTTTGATACGCATGAATACTCGGGCAGTGTTAGTATTCAGGCAAAAAACTTGGGCAATGGTCGAAAAGATGAATTGACTGTTGTAGGGGGTACAGGTTCTTTTGCTTTTGTACGTGGAGTGGCGGTTTTGACACAGAGAGATGATCGTGATACTGATCTTGTCGTACCATATCATATAAGACTGCATTTGAAGTATCCTAATCTGTCTAAAGCGGTACCAGGATGAGTTGCAAAACCTGTCGATATGTTTTCTTTTTGGTGTTTAAGGTGTCTAATAATTTTGGGAAACTTTGTTTTCCTTAAATGATGCATGATGTTCATGCTCATGTTGTTTTTATTTTTTGCTGGAGGGATATGAAGATGCTTGTATGTTCATCACAAGTATACGTACAACACATGTACAATTACACAAACACACTATCTATATGAATTACAATGTTCAGTGGAATAGTTAACTTAATGAAGATGCTTGACTAATTATGCAAACTCGTTAATATTAATTTTTACTTGAACGCCAAAAACTGAAAAAACCAGAACTATAACAAGGGACTAGAGGCAGTTACACATGTTACCTATCAAAATGTGTGAATTGGCGGGAACAGACCCGAGATGTTTTTTGGCATCAGTCATTGTCCACCTAAAAGAAAAATAGCTCACCAACTGAAGTAAGTAAGAGCCGAGACTCAAACCATTGACATTTTATCCACAAAATTTCTCCAGTTAGTTTATGAGTTTTTCGAAAATAGGTACCAACTGAACCCGGCCAAAGCTTTTTGGTGTTACACATAACACATGTTACGTATACATCAAGGTTGGACAAACATTAATGTATTGCAAATTCATTCGACTCAATTGACCCTTTAAAAGTAAAACCATTTTCATTTATCATGCACCCAACTAAACTAACTATTGTTCCATTAGTTTATTTAGAAGCTAGCTGAATAACCATATGCAATCATAAATTAATTCTGATTTCTTATATAAATTAAAGGGAATTCTTATTCAAATGCAATATCTAGTTATTACTTTAATATACGTGCGAGAGTAATAATCGATCAGGGGTGGACTAGGGATTCTCGGGATGCACGGGAACCCAATGGAATTTTACCGCATAATGTAAAATTTCGCTAAAAATTTTGATTTATTTAAAATAAATCTGGTCACAAAATTTTGTGTCATGTAAATACTTGTTTTATTTAATTAATCAACTAATATGTTAAATAATAATAATAATAATAATAATAATAATAATATAAGGTAATAAATAAATAAATAAAAATTATCACCAAAACCCAATATTACTACCAAATATACATGTTTAGATCAAAGAGTTTAATTAAATAAACAAAGGCCATTGTACATTGTTTTAGTTAGAAAAAGGCGAGGAAAAAAAACTCAATCGTCACCCAGCCATTCATTCTTGACGTTAGAAGTAGAAAGCAAACAAAAAAAACTAGAGTAGAACTCTAAACCAAAATATTGAACTAAATTTTGATCCTTTTATTTCTTTCAAAGTCTCAAACTCTCCAAAAGGTGAAGAATTGTGGGATCACCCCGGTCCCATGCATCTTAAGGATGCCAACCGGACCCTCTCCCAAGGACCCGGCCCCAAGAATGAAGACCGTCCAGGTGTTGATTTATCAGAGGTTGGGCTTTGAACCCGGCCATTTTCTCCAATAGGTCTCGTTGTGGGTCAATCGGCGATTGCGGTGAGGGATGGTACCAATTGAAAGCTTTTAGGCCAACGGAGAGATTTCAAAGTCTCAAACTACTCATTACTCACACACACTCAAATACTCCCCGTTAACATCCTCATTGAAAATTTGTTTTGCAAATTACACGGTATTTAGATGGTGAATATGTCTAAATGTCATTCAAAAAGCCGAAGGAATAAACTTACCAATTGTTGGATTGTGGGAGTTATAAACACACGTAAACGACTAAAAGTGTGTGAGCCTGTGAGGGCACACACGATAAACACGAGAGTACGTGTCGAACGTATAAATACTTGAATATATATTACCCGTCAATGCATGAACTCGACCCGATCATCTTGTACGACCCATGGACTATGCTAGGCTTGGACTTGGGTCGAATATGGACTGCCTTGGGTCTTGGGATCCATCCGATCGGGAAAGTGAGGGGAATGGGGTTGCTTGGGCTTGTTGATTGTTGACCAAGCTAAGACCCGAGATGAGGGTCGGTTTTGTTTTTGTATATAAACAAATAAATCTCATCTCATACCAAGTGTATTGCCATGCATTCACATGGACGAATAATATGATATCTAAAAATCAGTGATCATGATTTCATATATCCATAAACTAAAACAAAGTGATCGATACATCATGAACTCTATTGGTTGAGATATACCACCTCACGACATACCACTATTATAGACAAATCGTATTTTACTTCAAATATGATTAGTGTTATATTTGGTTTATTGGTTCACTAATCTTGCATCATTCTTTGATCCAAGAAGAATTTAGTGTACTTGTTTTATGCTAGTTATTTGTCGAACATAGTAGCAAAAACAAGGTTCTTGGTTGTGGGATTATCTCGGACAGAAGTATAGAAAGTGTTCTTGGGTTATTTTGGTACGAGTTATTCAAGTTATTCAAAGGTTGATTGGGTAAACGTTCTCGACTAGCGTTATCGAACGTACTTGTGTTAAAGTGTTTGTGTGTGATACTCGTAGAGGTATCTACTTTAGATACTTTGGGTTTCATATTGGTTTTATTGTCCGTTACTAAAGATCAATTGCCAAGCAAGGTTAGGTTTTCTTTTATCCTTTTATTAATTAATTGTTATATTAATTAATTGTTTATTAATTACGTGTTTAACCTAATTGCAAATACTAGATCCTTATCCGATGCGTACTTGTAGAGGTTAATTGGTTAATTCGTTCTAAAATCCCACCACCAATCAACATCATTTTGAGGTTGATATTTCCAATACAGTTTTGGATATGCAAATTTAAGAGTTTGGTGATCGTTTTAGTGAGTTAAGAACCGAATTACTAGAAAATATGATGGCGTTGAGTCCACACAATTCATTTTCCGATTTCAACGCGTATCGAAGTTGGTTAAACTTAGTGAGATGTATCCACATGATTTTACTTACATGGAGAGGTTAAGTCTTTTGACTAATCTTGTTGTTTACTATCTAATTATGAGTAACAATAAGGATTTTGCTAGTTGTCTAGTATTTCCAAACTTGCTAGTTTGATGATATAGAAAAATAAACACGCCTCTCATTCTTTGGTTTATCGCTTGTTGAAGTTGGCTTTGATTTTGCATGTTGCAACAGCTATAGTCCAAAGTGCTTTTCTAAAATGAAGCTTGAGAAGACAAATTTGCGTAATAGGATGAGTGAAGAATATTTTAATGGTGCGTTTAGAGAAAGAAGAACTTCTAAATGTTAATAATGAGATTGTACGTAAGCGATTTTTCAGTATGAAAGATCGTATGGGACCTAATTAGGAGGTATGTTTTTTATTTCTTTACTAGTATTGATGAAATCGTACATTTTATTTTATTTTTATTTCCTTTGTACTCGTAAAAAGAATTTTTGCATCTGGTAACTTAGTGTTCTTAGTCCTCTCCTAAAATCGATAAACAAAGATAATTAAAAATCCATATAACCAATGTCCCAATGGTATCAAATCTCATTGTAATTTATAAGTCATAAAGTAGTTCAAAATCATTTGTAGCCATTCTAAGTAAATAATTTTTTTTTAAGTTAAATTGACAGGTACATACATATCAATTACATTACTTGTAATTATAAAATCTCAGCTTATAAAATCAGCAATTATAATCATGTATCAACCTCTAAAACGAATTACAATGAACTTCTGATAACAAACTACACTAATAGCATAAATTCAGCACACATGCATACAATAGAAAATCAACAAATAATACCTTAAAAATTACAAACCAAGAAACTACAATCTCGATCACTAAAGCACTACTTATACAAATAGCCTAAAATAAGCACGCATGCAAAGCATATAAAATCAGCAAATAGTACCTTAAAAATTAAAAACCGTAAAACTTAAATCTCGATCACCAAAGCACCACTTTCATCTTTAACCGGGAAAAAATACGGCTAACCTCACCATCATCAAACACCGATCACCATCGCGGGACAACATATCCCATAAACATTATTGTCTCACACCCTCCAGAGGATGAAATTTCGTGTATATGTGAGTTGGATTCAGTATGTGAGAGATTAAAGACACCTAAAGCTCAATAAAGATACGTATCCCTCCTCAAAGACATGTGCCACTGTTCTTACTTCCAAAACGACATCGTTTTGATGCATACTTGTTTCAAAACATAAAACGGCGTCGTTCAAGCCCAAACCAAGAGTAAAAAATACAAAACGACGCCGTTTTGGAGACCCTTAAAACGACATAGTTTCCCACGGTAAATGTATAATAGAGTAATGTTTTTAGTTACAATTATTTATATTATTAACTACATAAATTAATTTCATTTAAAGAACATGTCGGTTACTAATATTAATATTTGACCAAATCTTTTCATTATAAGTAAGTATGTAATCTGAATTTTTTAAGCCTTTCATATACTATATAACATTCATGGAAAAGTTTTGGAAGCCGATACTGTTTCGAAGCCACCAACTTGGAGGTTGGTTTGAGGGAGTGGGGCGGCTTGGGTGCACTGTGGAGCCGCGGCTTGAGCCGACACTGTTCATCGCCGAGCCGAGCCGACGGCTTAGAGTTTAAATAATGGGTTTGTCACTTTGTGTCTGATTTTGTTAGTGGGTTCTCCACTAAGTTTCCACTTAATGTTTTGGTTAATTTCATGTTTTACACCTGTTTTCCAGAGATTTTGAGGGTTTATTGCATGTTGTACACCTGTTTTCATTATCAATTATATACCAAAATCATATATGGCTTTACATTTGTTTGGTAATTTATAGAAAAATCACACACACGATGAATCATTGAATCTAATTTGAAATTTGAAGCTCAATTTTTTTATGTAATTAATGATACTGTTGTTCTTTTGCATTAACTTCATTATCGGGAAAAAAAAAGGATGATTACATCAATAGAAGCAGCACTGATTCATGAATCAGCAATTCATTAACAAGGTGAACCATCATTCGTAATGATTAAAGTTAGGTTTATATTGGGTCTATTATGTTTTTTTTTTTTTTTTTTTTTTTTTGTTAATGGGGTTTAGTCAATATATGATCTATTTGTGTTTTAGGTGATGATGCTTAATCAAAGTTGGATCTTTTTGTGTTTTTGATATTGGGGTTTGCTCAAAATTTGATATTTTTTAGCTTTAGGCAATGAGGTTTGTTAATATTGGATCTTTTTGTGTTTTTAAGTAAAGGGATTTAGTCAAGATTTGTTATTTTTCTGTCACTTTCATTCTGGGGTTAGCTCAAGATGTGATCTTTTAATGTTTTTGATTAAAAAAATAAAATAAAATAAAAAGTTAACTGATAATTTGTTTTTTGTGATTTTTGTAAACAGTTTAGTCATGTTTGGGTTATTTTGTGTTTTAGTTTATTGGTTAAGCTTGAAAGTTTAATATTTTGAGCTTTGATGTTTGGTGCTCATAATTAGTCTTGTGGTGTCTTAGGTTACGGGTTTTGCTCACAAATTTATTTTTTGATGTTTTTAATAATTGCAGATTTTATGGCTGTTATGGGTAGTACTTGCTTGGCTTTGATGTTTCAGTCGCCTAGTAAGTCATGATTCTGGCCTCTCAAACATCGGTTTTGGCTTCGGGTTTAAGTTTCAAAATGTAAAGGCTTTGTCTGGGGTGATTAATGGACTATTTTGTAAGTGTTGTATCCGTTGTTGTATTTCACTGCAATGATAGTGTGACTCTGCGTGTAAAACTTTAAGTTATTTCGATAATGTGACAGTATGTAGTTGTAGATTTGTATAAAAATTTGGGTGTTTAGGGTTGTAATTATTAGTTTTTGGTGTTTTGATTTTTAACATATTGGATTTCACAAACACATCAAACCATAGCTAATATGGGCGTATACTATAGGTTTTTAGAGAGAGAAAGTTAAGAGGTTTGGGAACTTAGTGAGAGAAAGTAAAATCTTATTATGAGCTCCAACCCTCTACCTTGGGAGGTAGAGGGTATTTATAGTACCTTACATAAAACGCCACCTACGGGCTGTGGATCAGGCATACGGTGGGTAAAGACCCGTCCGTCCTCCACGGTGTTACTATACTAAATACTAACTAACATTAAATAACTACGACTACGAGCTTTCTAACAATTACATATACTTGAGGTGACCGACACTTTAACGACTGGATTTTATAAATCCTAACAATCTCCCCCTAAGGGAGGTCACCTCAAATTACATCGAATACAAACAGATATTACATTAAGATTGTTCTTGGATTCCTTTTTAAGCTCTTTACTCAGTAGGCCGTAGTCATTGATTCTTCATGTTTTGCATGTTTGATTAATCCAAGTGGAGGTCTTTAACTGATCCACGTGATGATGAGTTTTGAGCCAGCTTTGAGATCATCAACTACCATAAATCTCTGACTCTTCCTTTGTAGTGTTGACATTATGTGAAGTTGTGACTTTTGGACCGACATGCTCACATTCTGGATCATGATTTCTTCTTATCAGAGTAGCGGAAGTTTTAGTTGATTCATGATATTTGCGGCGTAGCGAAGCATGGAGTGAGAATATCAGTCGTTGATGCATTTATCATGATTTCTTTAGAGATGAATGTGTTGTGTGAGCATGCGGCAATGGATTGACCTCTCAATTCGATCACCGCAAGCGTCGGGTGTACCGCACACAGCGATTAGCAATAAAGCGCACGAAAAGTGTCTTTGATCACTTTCGTCGAATTGAGGTACACGCCCACGGTTCCCGTTGATCGGTACAAGTACCGCATGTGATCGGTATAATTCAAGAATCTCCTTGACAGGGTTTCGCGGTTTGCTCTAGCCGTTCTCAAACCGGAACGTCTCAAAGAAAACAACACGGAGTGAGTGAACCGGTAATTTGAGATTCAGCGATTGATGAAAAGAGATTTGAAAAACAATCGTGTCTTCGCTCAATATAAAGTTTTTTGCAATACAACGAAGGTTTTAAGGAAAATCAATTATCAATCATAAACACCTTTTATATTTGAAATATTAATACACGATCGATGTGCTAGAAAAGAATTTTAAGCACAACGACCGGTTTTTCAAAGATATCCGTCAATCCATTACGAACCGAGATTGATTCATAATTTTGAATCGCCTCATTGTTTACATTCGGTTGTCACATGGTTGATCTATTGGATAGATCTCACATGCCACCTACCAAGAGCTTGTTTGATGTTGGCTCTAGAAGGCTTTCCATCGTCATTGTGAATATGTTTGCATATCACTCAGATGTTTTGGCAATACCACAAGGATAATGCGTAGAACTCATAAGATATATTATCACTTTCCACATTGTGTGAAACAGTGAGTCTTCATTGATTGTGTCCTTAATGAGATTTATTGATGATCTCGTGGTTCTAGACTCAATTGTGCACATTTGGTTCCTATGCCGGAGACTAGGGAGAGGGTCTCCTTCTTCAATATCAACAATCTCTAAGAGAAAGTCGATAGATAATGTAGGTTCCCCGTGAGAATGAAACAAGTCCTTTTAAGAGGAACTTGAGTAGCTTGGGAAGTTGTAGTGCGGTCGTCCTTTGGGTCCATGACGTCTTGTCTTCAATACCGGTGTTACCTTAGTAACAACCAGTAGCATATGTACTGAACCCTGTTTCTGCCCTAAGGTTGAAAAATTGAAGGACTATTTATTTTCACCCTTTTCACATTCATTTCTTTTTCATTCTTCAACCCCTTCAGTGCTTACCGAGACTTCATTACTAGAACCTTGTTGGGTTTATTCCAGTTCTAGCTCTATCTCAGGCCGCACTCTTCCCATTTCTCACTTTTCTCCTTTTTTTTCATCATACCTAAGGACTCTACACTATCTAGTGGATTGTCTCTATGTAGATCCCTCCGGCTCTGGCGGGATCGTGGGAACAAATCCCTAACCTAACCATCCTTATATCTCCATACATAAAGTAAATTTGGTCGGTCTTTTTGGTATTGTTCTTCTGCCATTGGAACCATTAGAAAATCAATCTAGGTACTTGTGATATATTATCAAAGCATTTTGTACCTGAATTATTTTTGATATTTCAGAAAAAGAACTCCCCCTCAACATGTGCATCGTATATTTGAAATCATTTTGGCACATGGAGGCAAGAGGAAGAATTCAATTCATTGATTAACATTTTATAAAAATATCGACATCACCTTCCCGATCAAGATTAGTATTTATCATACTTAGTTAAAGATATTTTTGGGAAAGAATGTGGTTTTCAAAAAGTTGCTCCCCCTCAATATGTGCATCGAAATTGAAAGTGTTTTCACATATTAGGAAAACACACTTTGAAACAAAACAATCACGTTTCAATCCTTTTGGTTTGATATAGATGCTCCCCTTAACATGTGCATGGAAAATTTGAAATCGTTTGGCACATGTAGGAGGAGAACTGCTAATCACTTATAAAACCATTTATCGAATTATCAGTTTAAATCCAATTTAAATCACAAATTCTCCCCCGATCACAATTTTCAAGTCATTTAAGATTTGTGATCTCTATAGATTTAAATTGATTTTGAAAGCTTTTGAGGAGAATTGTGACTTGCTTATGAAAACATTTAACCGATAATAATCAAATCTGAGACTTTAAACTCCAACGATTAAACATGCTTGAGTATCTTTTGAAAACATGACATAAGCCTTGGTCTGAACCAATTGTATGATAAATAACCTTTTGATTTAATTGAAATCATTCTCCCCCTCAATCAATGACATAAGTTGTTGATTAAGAGATAGAGATTTGGACAAATGTCAAGTCCAGATGATTTTCAAAAATTGAGTCCGAGTTATTTTTCAAAGCTATTATGTTTTTCATTAGATAACAAATATTTTTCAGAAGAATTTATAGAAGGAAAAACATTTGTGAAGGAAACATTTGTCTTTTTGGTGACAAACATTTGTTTTTAGAATCAGAGCATGAGAGTTGAAAAATAAGATAAAGCGTGGCTCTGTTCTTTCTTTTAAAAACGGGGTATAGTCTGAAATGACTATAAACCTTTTGTTTTTCTTTCTCTCAATTTTTTTTTTTTTAAATTATGTACATTCGAACTTTATCTAAAGACCCGTGTCACTCTTTGAATGACAACACAAAGACCGTAGATGAAATCGAATAAAAGAAAAGATGGGAGAAATATTTTTAGCTTTTTCAAAGATTTTCTGATTTTTTAAGGTTTTTTTTTTTTTTTTTTGAAATTTTATATTTTTCTATTTTCTTTTGTGGGTTTTATAATTTTGTATTTTGCTTTTTGAATAAATATATTTACAAGAAATGGATGAAGAAAAACTTTTACTCATCGTCTTCCTCTTGAAGACGTTTGAGTGTTTCCGGTTGTAGACTCTTTAGACCAAGTCGTGGAAGGATAAACTCAAAACATTCTCTAGGAAGAGCTTTGGTGAAGATGTCATTAAGCGGTATTCGGTCCTCACAAAATAAAGTTCCACCACACCGTTCTCTACTTTCTCCCGATGAAATGATGTCGAATGTCGATATGCTTTGCCCTTGAATGTTGAGCGTTGTTGCATGAGAGAGCAATGGCACTTTTGTTATCACAATACGGAGGATTTTGTTGAATTCAAAGCCATAGTCGATAATTGGGATCTCATCCATAGGATTTGAGCACAACAAGATGACATGGCTATGTATTCTGCCTCTGTAGAGGATATTGAGGTACTCATTTGTTTCTTTGAAGACCACTCACAAGTTTATCACCCAAAATCGAGCACCTCGGCGTGCTTCGTCGTGTATCTTGACACCCTGCATGGTCGGCATCTGCATAGGTCGTTAGTGACATACCGGTTTCCTTGGTACCAAAGTCCCATGTTGATGGTTTCTTGGAGATACCAAAGACCCGCTTAACCGCTTCAAGGTGCTTTTTGACCTTAGCTCGGTATCTAGCACACATGCATACAATGAACAGAATGTTTGGTCATTGGCGAAGGTACATCGAGGGACCCAATCATACTCGATATTTAGTCGGTCAACCATGATCACGATAGGTCCTCATCCGGTTTAGTACGCTCCACCATGGGAGTGTCAGCGGTCACAAGAATCAAATCCATATTTCTTTAAAATCTCATTAGCATATTTAGATTAATTGATAAAATGCCTCCGGACTTTGTGAAATTTGTAATCCCAAAAAAATGACATTTGTCCCATCATTGACATTTGAAATTTGGAGCCCATCTCCTTAGAAAAGCGGTCACATTCATTGGGTTCGATCGAGGCAAAATAATATCATCAACATAGATATGAGCGTGGATTAAGTGTTTACGACTTTACGGTGAACAATGTCGGATCAACTGCTCCTTTCTTTGAATCCGGTAGATAGAAGAAATTTTGATAGCGTGATCGTACCATGCCCTTGGAGCTTGCTTTAAACCGTAAAGAGCCTTCTTCAAGCGATAGACATGAGTAGGATGCTCGGATTCACAAAACCTTGGGTTGGGCGACGTATCGACTTCTTTAAGATCTCCGTTAAGAAAAGCCGTCTTTACATCCATCGATAGACTACCATGTTCTTACTTGCGTTAGCCGGGAAGATTCGATTGCCTCGACACGTGCAAGCTGGAGCAAATGATTCTTCAAAGTCAATACCCTCCTCTTGACGATATCCTTTTGGAACTAATCGAGCCTTGTTCTTTAACACATCACCATGCTCATCAAGTTTTACTTTGAAGATCAACTTTAGAGCAATGATCATAGCACAGTCAGGAGCAGGTATTAATTCCCATACATCTAGTCGATCAAACTCATGAATTTCTTCTTGCATGGCATTGAACCAGTTGTCTTCATTCATGGCAGTTTTAACGTCTTTTGGTTCGATCTTAGATAGTACGGAGTTGAAGAAGCACCATAAGGCATCAGTTGCAAGTTGTTTACGAGTGGATATTGGACGATAGGGGTTTCCAATGATGTTATCCAATGGATGGTCATGTATCCATTTTCTAAGGTGTTCGTGTGGTTGTTGTTGAGGAACTGAAGTAGCGAGTCGTTTCCCCGATGAAGATGGTTACGATGATGGTTCGAGAGCAAATATGTTCTCAAAGGAGCATCTTTGGGAGTAGCAAAGGGTTATCTCCATCATAGGTGCGGAGACAATTCCATGATGTACACTCGATGATTGAGGATTTAATGATGAGGCGAGTGATCATCGGAGGCGCATCTTGACTTAATGACATAAGCGAAGGGTTATCTCGTTGGCGGGTTAGGAGCACCTCTGTTGATGGATTTGACTACTCATTAGCAATAGGCTCATAGTGTTCATCAAACATTGGATCAAACAATTTCTTCAAATCATCTTACGAAGGGTGCGTATGGAGTTCTTTGGTGAGGATTTTGTACAAGAGAAGAACTAATGGGACTACTTGATGAAGGTTGTGATGCGGGTCCGAACTTAATTGTCCCGGAGCCATTTACCCGCATGACTCATCGAGCGTGGCGTGAATAGTTTCCATGATATCTCAAGTTCTTTTGTTGTAGATTCGGTAACCCTTCTTGTTTGGTGCATAACCCACAAAAACTCCAATGTCGCCTTAGCTCTTAATTTACCTAAATCTTGACCGTCATTCGTTGGATAGCACAAAGCACCAAATACACGAAGGTAGGAGAGATCGGGTTTTCGTTTATGGACAAGTTCGTATGGAGTTTTCCATGAGTGGTGTGTATGAGGGAGCGATTTTGGGTGTAGCAAGCGGTGGCAATGGCTTCAACCAAAGAAACATTGGAACCTTTGAATAAATTAGCATAGTTCTTGCGGCTTCAACAAGGGTCCGATTTCGTCTTTCAACTACACCATTCATTGAGGCGCGTGGAACACTTCTTTGATGGTGATTCAATGCTTTCATAAAATTGACTTAGGTCTTTGTTAACAAACTCGGTGCCATTATGCATTCGAATAATTCTAACGGTCTTGTTAAGTCGAACCTGTTTGCTTGATAAGTTTGATGATGACATCCGGAGTTTCACCAAAGAAACATTGGAACCTTTGAATAAATTAGCATAGTTCTTGCGGCTTCAACAAGGGTCCGATTTCGTCTTTTAACTACACCATTACTGTTGAGGCGTCGTGGAACACTTCTTTGATGGTGATTCCAATGCTTTCATAAAATTTACTTAGGTCTTTGTTAACAAACTCGGTGCCATTCTGCATTCGAATAATTCTAACAATCTTGTTAAGTCGAACTGCGGTTTGCTTGATAAGTTTGATGATGACATCTGGAGTTTCATCCTTTGTCCTCAAAAATTTAACCCAAGTAAATCGAGAGTAGTCATCAACAACGACTAAAACATATTTCTTCCCATTTATCGTTTGCACTCTCATTGGTCCGTACAAATCCATATGAAGAGTATGAAGAACTTCCATAACTGAGTTTGCAGGTTTAGGTTTGTGGGCATATTTCTTGCTTTTTCCCAATTGGCATGCTGAACAAAGATGATCTTTTTCATACTTTAATCTGGGTAAGCCTCTTACAAGGTCCTTTCTAGAAAGATCATTAATGGTGCCGAAGTTCAAGTGATTGAGACGACGATGCCATAACCATGACTTTGTTTTCGAAACCTTTGACAACAAGCGATTGGACAAGACTTCATCATGTCTTCGATAGAGATGGTGTATAGGTTTGAACCACGTGTTCCTCTTATGATTCCACACCATCAATTTCTCTAACGAAACAAGTATGTTTTCTAAAAGCCACCTCTAGATCGGAATCACGAATTGACCAACAGAGAACAAGTTATGACCAAGACTTTCAACATAATATACCACGGAGATTACATCATCACCAACAACATAATCTCCATAACCCATAATTGCACCAAAATGGTCGTTCCCGAATCTAACAGTCCAGATGAATTTACTCACGAAGTTCATGAGCCCCGAGCAATCTTGATCATATGCTTGGAGCGACTTGAGTCCAAGT
Organism: Chrysanthemum lavandulifolium; assembly: GCA_022545495.1. Lineage (NCBI taxonomy): Eukaryota > Viridiplantae > Streptophyta > Magnoliopsida > Asterales > Asteraceae > Chrysanthemum > Chrysanthemum lavandulifolium. The sequence goes on along the minus strand of CM040239.1, from coordinate 232,730,529 downwards.
ACCACGAGCGATTTGAGCGACTGCGGTTGAACACGAGACAAAATGGATAAGCGGATAATTAGGATCCCATGCAATAATGGGTTCCACTTGGTTGAACAAAGAGATTGGAACATCCACATCGTAAAAGCAGTCAATAAAATCATTAGTGGTAGATGCCGGGCTAGTAGAAAGCGATGAGATCTATTCAAAGTATGTTCACTTCTTAAGGGTATAGTTCTACTAGTGGGCATCCATTTCTAATGGGCATTGACTTAGAAAATTTAGGCACAACTCATTAAGATTAAATTTGCGGCGATGGGTATCCATCGATAACCTATATTACTAAATTTTCTTCTGTGGGTTTCCAATATTTTCTAACCTTCTTACGCCTTTGCTTTCTAGCCTTCTTAGCTTGATTTTGGCATTAACAATTTTAATTGGGTATTTAATAAACATTAATCAAATCATTCACACCACATACATGATTAGTAACAGAAACCAAGCAATCATCATTACATGTTTTGCCAAAAGTAGCAGAATTTGCATTAATTACAGCACGCTTAGAGCTAACACTAGAATCAACACGATTCGTTTTATTCAAATTCTTCCTAAGGTGATCTTCTACTCTCTTCCACTGAACATTCCTAGCTTGCAAGGTCCTATTATTCTTTGTGTTGCCTTGAGGCTTTGACATGCTCGCTTTGGTGTCACTTTTTACTCTTGTAGAGGGAATGGGAACATTAGTTGGCTTTGCTACTTTTTGCATTTCAGGTTTAGAAGTGCTGGGATCTGAGCTACTTGAAGGCACATTAAAATTCACTTTCTTAATACTTGGCATAGAAGTGCTGGGATCTGAGCTACTTGAAGGCACATTAAAAATCACTTTCTTAATATTGGGCATAGAATGAGTTGCATACTTAGCACTTAAGGATTTATGACATGTTGCTCTTAAACATTCTAACATCTCTTGAGATCGTTTGGCTTGTATGCAAGCAAACCTAATTTCACTATCAAGTGGCTTATTTATTTGATCCTCTTCTACAATCTCACGAAGACATTCTAGACTATCCTTAAGGTGAAAGAAATAGTTATGAAACACAAGTTCGTTATTTCTAAGATGAGGAGGAATGTATTTAACAGTCACAGTATATTTAGAATCTGCAGATAACTTTGATGCAACATTCTCATTAAAGACAAGTGGCATTTTCCTTTTACCCGATTCTTGATTCTCAATTTCCTTTTGTATGAAGTTATTTTTCATTGTTCTTGTCACGAGTGACTTTCATTGAATCGTATCACTCTTTGAAGTGTCGTTTGACCTTTTCATTTTCTTCAAGAAAACTCTCATTTTCTTGTTGTGTACGTTAATGATATTTTGAAGATGAAAGTTTTGAGAAAATTGAGAATCTAAAGGAAGGAGGCATTTGGGAGCGGTCACATTGTTCTTTTCACCCTTTAATTGTGAAATTTGGGCTTTCGACTTTCGATCGTGTTACGATGAGCTTGAATCATTCGTCACGTTTGATTATTTCAAAAGCGCATCAAACTCTAGAACATTTGAGGATGTCTTGATGTTTGAGGTTTTGACATTTTCTTTGAGATGTTTATATTTTAGTTGCAAATCAAAATGTTCAACTTCTAGCTTAGAAAAATGTTTTACCAAATTATCGTGATCATCCTGGTCAATTTTCTCATTTAGTTTTGAGTTTTTGTTTTCAAGCTCAATGACACGATCATAGGAAACTTTCAAAGCAATAGATAATTCATGAAATTGAGAAGCGATAATAGAATGCTTAGTAACGTGATATAAAACACATCTTGAGCCACACAACTTAATACTAAGTTCTCATTTAAGATATGCGATTCTTCCTTTCAATTTCATTATATTTGAGTTCCGTTCATAATCATTGACCTCAACTATCATTGCATCAAATTCCTTTTCCATTTCTTTAATATCTGAGTCTATCCCCTTTTGAAGACTCTCAAATTGACCTTTTAATTGTTTAAAGAAAGGTATGACCTCAGTTAAATAGCATTCTTTAGTTTGCTCAAAACCCCTTTCCCCTTCAGTTATCCATGTAGGTGTGATTCTCTTCTTACATGTCTTCTCAAAATCAACGAATAGTTGATAAACAACATACATGCTGATTAAGGTCATGATATTAGTGGAAATAGTTCTAGGAACTAAATACATTGGTGTATTCGGAGGATACACAGTAGCTGCAGGCACTTTCCTAAGGGGAGTTGTTAGGATCGTATATTTGGTTGATATGGTGAATCGGGAGGTCGGGGAAGATGAAAGAACATCATCTTCATGTTAGAGAGAGAAAGTAGAGAGAGAAGGGAAACTAGTATGTGTTTATTGATAAGGAAAGGTGAATTACACAATGAGTCTCACCCTCCATGGAAGTATGGAGGGGTTTATATCTGAAACACATACAACTATGGGTAATTGACATAACAAACCCATGTGTTTAAGGTAACAAAGATAGAAATTGTAATCCGTCAATGTCGTTCCATTTACGAGTTAGGAGCGATTCCAACAATCTTCCCCAATGGGACGACATAAGGGATTACTTACAACATTTACTACTGATATAGAAAACAAATAAAGAAAGGTCTTCATAAGCTCTTCAAATCTTGAGGATGATGACAGTTCACGCTCTTTGTCTTCTTCTTGTACCTCGACTTGAGAACTGTCTTCTTCACTTGTAGGCGAATGATGTAATATGCAAGAATTGGATTAACTTCCCCAATTCATGCCGCATGTCTTTAGACTTCTCCGTACACTCCTTTTTGGCGAAGTTTACGAATCGACTTCCCCAAACCGACAAGCGTCTTCGCAGATTTGAAACTTTGATGTAGTGAACATTTCCTCTAACTTTTGACGTTTCGACGCTGTGGAATTTGTAGATGAGCGATAAACCACACAAGGTAATCGACTTGTTGCGGAAAATCCGTTCGGGGTAACATGCAAGAAATCAACAAGATCTTCTCACGTATGTAGATGCTTCACACAAAATGACCACGAAAGGCGAAATGAAACGACTTCCCCACGAATGTTGCGGTCTATCGGAATAATAGTTACATGTAAATCGCAATTACTCGATAAAATGACCGTGTGTGAGGCATCACAACATCATATTTAGGTAACTTCACGCATGATAACTCGTGAAAGTGAGGCGATAACACCAAAGTGAGACGTTTGAACCACAAATCGTCTCATTTCTTCCCCCTGATTGAAGAAATTCATGAAAGGAAACGGGTTTTCGAAAAAAAATCCAAAAACATCAAAGAAGCAAGGAACACCTATACTCTCTTCCCCCCGATGTTTTCAACGAATCAGAATCATACACCACGTATGTTGTCACAATTCTCATTTTCCGGTCATTTCTCATACTCCATATTCATCATTTCATAACGGTTCATTCATGATTTTGCATTTCACATTAAACGCGTAAATTTCATATTAAATAAACGTTATCGCGTAAGTTATTATTTTGAACATTTAATCCGTTACTTCTAAAAATGATCCCGATATATTTTTATACTTACATTTAGTTTATAAAAACTATATTTTGAGTTTACATAATGTTTTAAATTTATTTTGTATATAACTCGTTAAAGTTATATTATTACGACGTTTTTCTTAAAAACTACACGATAATTATTATATCACTCAAATTTTACAAGAAATGTATTTTTACAATTTTTATAACTACAATATAATTTACTTTGATCCTTTAAAACTATTTTAGTCCATACTACTCAAATTTCACAACTATGTACAAGTTACAACAATTTTATTTAACTTATACATCTTACTTATTTTTTAGCAATTACTTACACAATATAAAAAAAAAAAATATTTTGACAAATCCCTCCCCCCTTGGCCGACCAAGGGGGGGGTTGCAATTAATGAGGTTGGTATTTTCTTTGATAGTATAGATATACACTCAACTTTCATTCAATTCATTCATCCACCTCAAATAATTCACAAGTTATTAAAAATTTTCTCTCCTTGTTCTTCATCACCTAGAACCGGCCTTCAAAGGGAGTACAAAGGAATCATCAAAAGTTTTCCATTTTCAAGTTTATAACAATCTAGATCACACTCTTATTAAGGTTTTGAAATAAAAACCTAGGGTGTTTAGGTTAATCCTTGTTCTAATCACCTCATCATAGTAGCTTGTAAGCATATTACTTTCATTTTGTATCTTTCACTTTCATTTCATATTTATTTCTTCATATTTGGAGCAAGCATGCAAGACTTATTGTTGTTTATACCATCTATTCATTGATTTTTAGAGTTTTATACATAAAGGTCATCCTATAATTATTCCCTTGTTATATATTGGTCTTGATGATGTCTAGGAACCCATGACACCCTAAGAAGGTGTATGGTAGGATTAGAATAGCTTTGGAGTTGATTTGAAGGGATTGGAATAGGTTTAGTACGAGAAAAACTATTTTCGACAAATATATAAAGTGGTCTGATCTTGTTTTGTTTTTCTGGAAAATCCGACAGTAGACATGAGTTTTTGGCCTAGATATTTAGAAAATATACTTTAAAAGCGAATCCGTGGCGCTTGAACGGATTAAAACGGAGTTATAACGAAGAAGTTATGAATTTTCAAGTTTGACGACGAAATATATAATTTACGAAAATTTCACAAGGTATTTTTATTTTGTACGAGTCAAAAACGAGTCCTAAGCTTTATAAATTATCTCGACTTATCAAAAATATATTAGTATACTTTGATACGAAGCTAAGGACATATAATACGTGAGAAAAGCGGTTTGAAAGCGACCAAGATATACACGTTTTCATAAAATTGCCGTAACTATTATTTTTAGAAAAACTATATTAATTTTTACGAGACAAGTGTTACGGTAACTAAAACGACCATATTGAAGGCTATTTTTATCTATGATGTAGAACTTTTTGTAACGAGATGTCTTCTAATAAAATTTAGATCACCAAGCATACTTTCCAAAACGACCAACCGTTTGTATAGCGGAGTTGTAATAAATTATCTACGGTTGCTTAAACTTTGCCGAAACTCACTTTTTACACAACATTTGGACAAAATCACCATCTTTAACCTTTATTATCTTTATGTTCGAGACCTCTATGACGAAAACTCCTGTACTAAAACTTCTAGATTTTGATACAAGCTTTCCAAAACCGTCGAGTTTGTTTCCTAACTTTCGACGTACACCATTTTACGACTAGCTTTTCGAAGCCATTTTTGTCACTTTCATGAAAATTCCGACGACGTTATTTTACGACGAAAAGTGATAATTTCACTATAAATCATTACGAAACCATTGTAGGATGACATTTTGACGTAAATACTTGTAAAGTAATTTAAGAATGGTCAAGACGTCAAAAGAGTATTTTTCGACGAAGAGTATCATTTTCAAAACTCACAAATGGTATAAATAACATACGAAATGCATGCATAACATTACATCATAACTCAAGTCATAACATTCATTTTAGGTCGCGGATAGTTCCGAGCCTCACTTTCGTGCACTTCATTTTGTTAGCATATCAATCACACCAGGTGAGTTCATACCCCGCTTATACTCATTTAAATTCCTATAATCTATTTGGGGCGAGATATATGCTTATTTATCCAAACATTTAAACTCTTTTGCCAAACGACACTACTTGTACTTTAGACTTGATTGCGTTATACACTTGTTTGGGTTATACTTGATTTCATATGCATATTTGGAACAAACATACAAGAATTAGTGGCACCAAATTAAGTTGTTGGAAGGCTATTAATTTACAAACATACAAGAATTAGTGGCTCCAAATTAAGTTGTTGGAAGGCTATTAATTTACAAACATACAAGAATTAATGGCTCCAAATTAAGTTGTTGGAAGGCTATTAATTTACAAACATCCCAATATTTATATGTTGGAAGACCCTTGTGGTGACATTTATACTTTTAACTACCTTAATGCGCATATTCATGATTGTCATTCTATTTTAGGCAATGGGTTGTGAACACACGGGTTGCAAGTTTTGTATGGGCGGAACTTGGGCGAGTGGATTTACAATGCCTTTCTTTGTGTGAACATTCTCTAAGTATTTCAAATCATTTTAACACAAACTTATGAACTCACCAACCTTTGTGTTGACACTTTTAGCATATTTATCTCGGGTTGTAAGGCGATAGCATTTCATGGAGCTTTTGGGTCTCATGGCATACATTGGAGTCTAGTGTTTTTATCTATTACCATTCGACATATTTTGTAAACCTATATGTATTATCAAACTTTGGGATCTCATGTGTTGTAAACTTTAACTTATTTAATCGAATGGTAAACTCTTTAAAGCGTCTCATTATAGAGGTCATTTTTTTATCCATACTTTGTGCTATGACGTCATACCCCAATGACACTATCGTTCATTGCGATATTTTGGGGTGTGATGATTGGTATCGAGCATTGGTTATAGAGAACTAGGTTGCATTTTAGTTCCTAGACTATAACCGCTTTCACGTCGATCCTTTCTTTTCCTATCGCCTTACTCACTTTTCGTGCGCATATGTTTTCTTAAGTATTTCTTCTAGAACCACCTCATTAGATAACGTGGTTTCCTTGTACCAATAGGGAGTCCCAAAATCTAGTTGGGTCATCAAAGATATGGAGCTCGATGTGAGCACTTATCTAACTTGATCTCGTGCAGTTCTTGTTTGATGAGATGCGAGATCGAGCTAAATAAGTGTTACTATAAAAGTGGATAGATTTGATGATTTTGCCCGAGGATGGGAGTTCTCTTGAGGATACTTTGGGAGCTGGCGACTAAACCTCATAGTGACTTTAGCACCTAACGAATTTCCTATACACCAAGTGCGACTCTCCCAGATACCTACCTAAATTCCTCCTCCACCGTTTAGAATCGGATGATAGAATGGCTATCTATTTCAAGAACAACAATCGCCGAGACATGTATGCTTGGTGGTATGTACATCGCGTGTGCAATGAAGCAATTATAATTATGGTGGCCAACATAATTATAAATGCGTCACAACCCAGCGTGGACATATCGACGACCACGATACGTGATCGATCGCGCGACACCTTAGGAACCAATTGTGGCGTGGTATTATGTTTGAGGGCGTTAAGCATAGACATTGGGAATTCAACGGTTCTTTCCTTGCAGAGATCATGGCACCAAAGAGGTAACACGCGATCTTGGCCGAGGTGGTGCGGCACCAAGGGTGGGATGACGGTGGGCGTGGAGGTAGAGAAGGCGGTAGCGACATGGGTAACAATGACAACAACGTGGCGGAAACCCCGATTTTGCCGCCATCATCGCTCAACAACTTCAAATCTTGCTTCCCACTATTGTCACACAAGTTGGAAATCATATGAATAACTCGGAAACCACGGGGCGGGGCAGTCTTGGCGACACCAACAATGTAGGTGGTAGTAATAACAACAACAACACCAACAACAACAACAACGAATTGGATGCACATATAAGGAATTTTCGGCATGCAAACACGTGGAGTTTGATGGTATAGGAGGTGCTTTGGCGTATACTCGATGGGTAGAGAAGGCAGTCGGTGATCGACATCGACAATTGTGCCACACATCGGAGGGTGAAGTATCTTTGCTTGCTTGCTATCGTGAAAAGCATTGACATGGTGGAACACACAACTCTGAGCTAAAGGCAGGCGACTATAGGTATGACATGGGACGAATTTAAGGCGTTATTGAAAGAGAGTCTTGCCGGACAATGAAATGCGTAAATTGGAAGATGAATTTTATCACCACTCTATGATAGGGGTGGTCACGCATGACCTACACTGGACCGATTTCATGAGTTAGCGGACTAGTTCCTCATCTAGTTACCCCGAGTCCAAGAGAATCTCGAGGTACATATATGGTCTTGTCCCGAAATCCGTAGAACCGTGAAAACAAGCGAGCCGTCTACAATACAAAGTGCAATCGAGAGGCGGGAACCACGGCAGGCGAGATGGTTAGAAATGGTGCGTTGAAGAGCGTTGATTAGAGGAAGGAAGCAAGTGGGTCGAATAAGCGAGATAGGCGGGTAGCGAGACAACAAAAGGGCAAGAGTTTTGTGGCAACAGTCTTGAGCAAAGAGAGTATGCGGTACACATCCCAAATGTGCTAAATGTGCTTATCATCACCGAAGACCAAGCCGCCGCTTGTGTACAAATTGCAATCGATCTGCCATTTTAAGGGCGGTGTAAAACACAGTTGGCAACATGAGGAATAATCAAAGGACTTGCTATGAATGTAATGACCGAATCACTTCCGAATAATTGTCCTCAGTTGAATAAGCCACGATGCAAGCTCCTCTAGTGTGGCAATTGAAGGAAATAACCCAAACAACGTACTCAATATCGGTCCACCCGAGGTCGAGCATTCTATATAGGGACCGAGGAAGCCCGCAATGCTCGTGGCAGTGCGTTTTCCTAGACTATTAAGTGATCCACGTATTATTGATTCAGTGGGTCTCCTTAGATAAGAAACCTAGACGCGTAAGTTTTGGCATAAGCACTTTGACCATACATTCTGATTTCTCTAAACCTTAGGGTAGAACCTTATGTATCATCGATTGAATCGCGGGGACGCGATTCCTCTATCAGGGGAAGAATGTCACAATTCTCATTTTCCGGTCATTTCTTATACTCCATATTCATCATTTCATAACGGTTCATTCATGATTTTGCATTTCACATTAAACGCGTAAATTTCATATTAAATAAACGTTATCGCGTAAGTTATTATTTTGAACATTTAATCCGTTACTTCTAAAAATGATCCCGATATATTTTTATACTTACATTTAGTTTATAAAAACTATATTTTGAGTTTACATAATGTTTTAAATTTATTTTGTATATAACTCGTTAAAGTTATATTATTACGACGTTTTTCTTAAAAACTACACGATAATTATTATATCACTCAAATTTTACAAGAAATGTATTTTTACAATTTTTATAACTACAATATAATTTACTTTGATCCTTTAAAACTATTTTAGTCCATACTACTCAAATTTCACAACTATGTACAAGTTACAACAATTTTATTTAACTTATACATCTTACTTATTTTTTTTAGCAATTACTTACACAATATAAAAAGAAAAAAAAAATATTTTGACAAATCCCTCCCCCCTTGGCCGACCAAGGGGGGGGTTGCAATTAATGAGGTTGGTATTTTCTTTGATAGTATAGATATACACTCAACTTTCATTCAATTCATTCATCCACCTCAAATAATTCACAAGTTATTAAAAATTTTCTCTCCTTGTTCTTCATCACCTAGAACCGGCCTTCAAAGGGAGTACAAAGGAATCATCAAAGTTTTCCATTTTCAAGTTTATAACAATCTAGATCACACTCTTATTAAGGTTTTGAAATAAAACCTAGGGTGTTTAGGTTAATCCTTGTTCTAATCACCTCATCATAGTAGCTTGTAAGCATATTACTTTCATTTTGTATCTTTCACTTTCATTTCATATTTATTTCTTCATATTTGGAGCAAGCATGCAAGACTTATTGTTGTTTATACCATCTATTCATTGATTTTTAGAGTTTTATACATAAAGGTCATCCTATAATTATTCCCTTGTTATATATTGGTCTTGATGATGTCTAGGAACCCATGACACCCTAAGAAGGTGTATGGTAGGATTAGAATAGCTTTGGAGTTGATTTGAAGGGATTGGAATAGGTTTAGTACGAGAAAAACTATTTTCGACAAATATATAAAGTGGTCTGATCTTGTTTTGTTTTTCTGGAAAATCCGACAGTAGACATGAGTTTTTGGCCTAGATATTTAGAAAATATACTTTAAAACGAATCCGTGGCCGCTTGAACGGATTAAAACGGAGTTATAACGAAGAAGTTATGAATTTTTCAAGTTTGACGACGAAATATATAATTTCTGAAAATTTCAGCAAGGTATTTTTATTTTGTACGAGTCAAAAACGAGTCCTAAGCTTTATAAATTATCTCGACTTATCAAAAATATATTAGTATACTTTGATACGAAGCTAAGGACATATAATACGTAAAAAACGGATTTGAAACGACCAAGATATACACGTTTTCATAAAATTGCCGTAACTATTATTTTTAGAAAAACTATATTAATTTTTACGAGACAAGTGTTACGGTAACTAAAACGACCATATTGAAGGCTGTTTTTATCTATGATGTAGAACTTTTTGTAACGAGATGTCTTCTAATAAAATTTAGATCACCAATCATACTTTCCAAAACGACCAACCGTTTGTATAGCGGAGTTGTAATAAATTATCTACGGTCGCTTAAACTTTGCCGAAACTCACTATTTACACAACATTTGGACAAAATCACCATCTTTAACCTTTATTATCTTTATGTTCGAGACCTCTATGACGAAAACTTACGTACTAAAACTTCTAGATTTTGATACAAGCTTTCCAAAACCGTCGAGTTCGTTTCCTAACTTTGAGCGTACACCATTTTCGACTAGCTTTTGAAGCCATTTTGTCACTTTCATGAAAATTCGGACGACGTTATTTTCTGACGAAAAGTGATAATTTCACTATAAATCATTCTGAAACCATTGTAGGATGACATTTTGACGTAAATACTTGTAAAGTAATTTAAGAATGGTCAAGGCGTCAAAAGAGTATTTTTCGACGAAGAGTATCATTTTCAAAACTCACAAATGGTATAAATAACATACTGAAATGCATGCATAACATTACATCATAACTCAAGTCATAACATTCATTTTAGGTCGCGGATAGTTCCGAGCCTCACTTTCGTGCACTTCATTTTGTTAGCATATCAATCACACGGTGAGTTCATACCCGCTTATACTCATTTAAATTCCTATAATCTATTTGGGGCGAGATATATGCTTATTTATCAAACATTTAAACTCTTTTGCCAAACGACACTACTTGTACTTTAGACTTGATTCGTTATACACTTGTTTGGGTTATACTTGATTTCATATGCATATTTGGAACAAACATACAAGAATTAGTGGCACCAAATTAAGTTGTTGGAAGGCTATTAATTTACAAACATACAAGAATTAGTGGCTCCAAATTAAGTTGTTGGAAGTCTATTAATTTACAAACATACAAGAATTAATGGCTCCAAATTAAGTTGTTGAAGGCTATTAATTTACAAACATCCCAATATTTATATGTTGGAAGACCCTTGTGGTGACATTTATACTTTTAACTACCTTAATGCGCATATTCATGATTTTCATTCTATTTTAGGCAATGGGTTGTGAACACAAAGTTGCAAGTTTTGTATGGGCGGAACTTGAACCGAGTGGATTACAATGCCTTTCTTTGTGTGAACATTCTCTAAGTATTTCAAATCATTTTAACACAAACTTATGAACTCACCAACCTTTGTGTTGACACTTTTTAGCATATTTATCTCAGGTTGTAAGGCGATAGCATTTCATGGAGCTTTTGGGTCTCATGGCATACATTGGAGTCTAGTGTTTTTATCTATTACCATTCGACATATTTTGTAAACCTATATGTATTATCAAACTTTGGGATCTCATGTGTTGTAAACTTTAACTTATTTAATCGAATGGTAAACTCTTTAAAACGTCTCATTATAGAGGTCGTTTTCTTTATCCATACTTTGTGCTATGACGTCATACCCCAATGACACTATCGTTCCGCTGCGATATTTTGGGGGTGTGACATATGTTGATGATGAAATTGGAGACATCGAAACCATGTATGTTCAATTAATCGAACAAGTGTGAAGTACCATAAATATCTTGTGAGAATCATTTGCGATAAAACTTCTCTACTGTGTATACTCTTCTCGCCTAACTCTTTCTGAGCCCATTATCATTCGACGGCTTTTTGTAGTGACTCGATGGAAAACCCAATATGACGAACTTGAGATTGAAGTAAAATAACCGAACTTGTGACTTAAACTTGCACTATTGTCGACGAAGAACCCTTTTTCTTAACTTCATCGAAAAAGGTAAACTTAAAGTTTCTCAAGTTATCCACACCTTAGTGTGACACTTGAGCACAACAACGTAACTCCTTAAAAGTGATAGTTATAAGTCGTGAGCACAACAACGTAACTCCTTACATCAGGTTCAACTAGATAAGTTAAGTCTTTGTCATTCGTATCGGTTAAAACTCGAACAAGGATCTCGAAGAATCATGCATCCAACCAACCACGATATCTTGGATACTAAGTACACGCACCGTGATATCCCACTTCAACCTCAAATAAATAATAGTGAATTCACGCCGTAGTCACATCTTACGGTTACATGCCCCAAAAAATAGCCTTCGTTAACGGTTTAAATGAACTTGATAATGGTTTCCCGATCTTGTCAAAAATTGTATCCTCGTGAAAATTCATGAACCAAAATACCACTCATTATGCCACATTTATAAAAAGTATTAACCAAATGCACTAAAAATACATTGGAAAATGTTTTAGCTCAATACCCTTTTATATAAATATCGGATGCAGTAGGCGTTTCAATTCAGCCCAATTCACGACATAAACTCAAAGCCCAATATTCAAAATGAAGAGGAAAGCCCACGTCCATGGTCCAGATCACAGATAGACCTGATCCAAGTCATACAAACCCTAAATACTCGTTATTTAAGACACACTTAAAACTTATCATAAGTTTTAACGTCTCATAACCCTAAAAACTTTTGTCCGCCTCTCTTCTTATCATATCACTCACCAAACTACATCTCATCTCAAACTAAAAAATAATCTCAACTAATCTCAGATTGATCAACCTTAATCCGAATCAATTACTCACCGATCTAACTTCATAACCATGAACACAAACCAATCGAACCCTATATCTTAATGTGCTGCTCAAATCCGAATCAAGAAATCAGTTGAATAGCTTCTAGATCCTCGTGGGGTCTCGGGTAGGTGTGTATGTGATTAGTCGTTATGAACGAACCAAGGATAAGAGTCTAACCTAATAGTTATGATTCTTTCCTTATGGTTCGGATAATAAATGAAGCTTTGCTTCAAAACAAATTGATCGATGAAGAGATTATTTTCTTTCGTTTGATAGACCTTCTAGGTCTGATATTGCAGTTATAACCTCGAAAGAAAAATAAATCTGAGATTATCTAATCTTTTCAGTTCGAGTTTTGTTGATGTGTGAGTATTGATATGATAGTTGGGGAGTGATGTGAGGAATGGTTGTGTCTAGTTTAGGTTTGGTTATGTTAAGGCTGTGTTGTTTTTTCGACCTTCAAGTCTAATCATTTCGTCTTAGATCTGCGATGTTGATGAACTGAGGTCAAGTGGTATTGTTTGTATTTTGGTTTGAGGTCAAGGTCAAGAAGTCGTCTTTTTCATCTTTATCTCAGGTCTTACGCGTAAACACATTTCAAGAAAACCTTATGCGTAAACAGAAGTTACTCGTAACTCTTACTTTATCCTTATGCGTAGCCTTACGCGTAGCTTCATGCTTATGCGTAAGCATACGCGTAAACATATGCGTAGGCCATAGGCGTAAGCCAAGGCTTAAGCGTAAACGCATACGCGTAACCCATTCCTTACGCGTAACTTCACAGCTACGCGTAACAATTCTGTAGATGCTCCTTATGCGTAAGTTTAGGGTTTTGACCCGTGTTGACTTTTTCCGGCGATGTATTTCGACCAAGAATCTGTCCAGATTCATAGTAACCCAGAAAGTTGGCATAAAGGATGCACTTTTTACCCTTTTTGACCAAGATACATGACCAGTTGACCAACAAACTTTCACGAATATTTGGACAACAAAAGAATACGTGTGAAACAAAAATGAATAAATCTGTTGTTTTTAAACAGTTTAAGACCACATTCATTTCAGTTAACCCATACTATTTTTGACCAGAAAAATACATTTAACTTGTATAGAAAACTGATAAACAACAAAAAAATGTTAAAAGCTAACAACTTTGTTAAAAAACAGATTTTTATACAAGATTTTGACAAAATAAATTCACCAAAAATCAACCAATGATAAAATCCGACCTGGCTCTTGATACCAATGTTAGGATCGTATATTTGGTTGATATGGTGAATCGGGAGGTCGGGGAAGATGAAAGAACATCATCTTCATGTTAGAGAGAGAAAGTAGAGAGAAGGAAACTAGTATGTGTTTATTGATAAGGAAAGGTGAATTACACAAATGAGTCTCACCCTCCATGGAAGTATGGAGGGGTTTATATACCCAAACACATACAACTATGGGTAATTGACATAACAAACCCATGTGTTTAAGGTAACAAAGATAGAAATTATAATCCCGTCAATGTCGTTCCATTTACGAGTTAGGAGCGATTCCAACAGGAGTGTTTGTTTCAACAAGTACATTTGCTTTTTTCTTATCCATGTCTTTCTTCCAAAAAATTTGTTCTGGGGTTAATTGAGTTTGAGGCTTAAACATGTTCAGGGAAATCCAATTTTCCTTAGTGTAATCATGGGGTTTGATCATTATGTTTTCTTTTACACTCGGGATCTTTTAGCTTCTTATCCATTTTCTCCTAGAAGCATCTTCTAATTTTCTATCCTCTTCCGTGCTTCCAATACATGATGGTGTTTGCCTAGGCTTGAGGATCTCATTACCATCATATACAATCTTATGGAAAGCTTTAGCCTTTTACAATACTTGGGATTTGGCCTCTACTAGGGAATATTATGCTTATCGCTAAGACTATGTGCTTAGTGATCATGTGAGCGATCAATGTTATTCCCTTATCGTACAACTTATTTTCAAGCTTGTTTTTCAAAGTTTTTAGATTGGAAAAGTCATTCAAAAGTTTTGATTCCTTAGCATTAAATTCTTGTTTAAGCACTTTAACATTATCTTAGAGTTCTTGCTTTTGCTTAACAGTTTTAGAAAGCTTTTCTTGTAAGGAGTTTAACTCTTGTTTTAACACTTCTTCTCTAAAATTACTTTTTCTAATAATTGTACGCATTTGGTCATCCATTTCCTGCTCATGGGTAGTTAACTAAAACTTAGCACGTTGTTCATAAATGGCAACTTGTTCTTTATAGGCATTCGATTCGAGATAACGAGAATCATCGAGGCGCATGCGGTGTATTCATCAAAGACATAGTCATCATTGACTGCAGAAGATGCATCACTTGGTACGATCTCACTTTCACTTTGTATCACATATTGATCATATGGGACAATATTACTATTACCCATATTATCAATATCTGATTCATTAGTTTCATGAGATTGTACTTCATTATGTATCTTTTGCTCATCAACTTCATCGTAAAGTTTTAATACCTCTGAAATGAGTGAATCTTTGGATGGACCAGCCTGTTGTGATGATGAGACCTTTGGAGAGACCATTGGTGAAATGCTAGCCATGAAGATTGTGCAGGCGAGAGGTTCATCATTGACATCGTAGTCATATGCATCACGATCAACAACTTGAAAGGCATTTTGATGATTGTGACCTATTTCTGAATTGGTCGCTCATCCACATCAAGCATCATATGTTTTGGCATTTCCTCGAAGAAATAGCAACTCTTCTTCATTCAAACCGCTCCCTTGTCCCCGAGCTTGCACCAGAGATCTTGTCCCCGAAATACTCTGCATTTTGAGGCGTTTTGGAGATGTGCTGATTCCTTGCAATATGTCCTTCACCACCACAGTTGTAGCACTTGATTGGCTTTCCTTGTCCTTGATTTGCATTCCTTCCATGGTTTTGATTAACCACATATCCTCCACCTACTCCACCTTTTCCTTGTTCATACTGTCTTCCTTGCAATGGTTGCACCATGATCTTACCATCTCTGACAATAGCATGATTGTGTAGATTGGACGCAGTTCTGATCTCATTGTTAGTATGTGGAGTGAGGTTCAGATTTTGCTTAACCATAACAGCCAGTTGATTGATGAAATGTTCCATGACTGCATCAGCACCAGGTTGCTTGAACCTTGGATCGGGAATGAGTTTTTGATTACCATTTTCAGTAGGTATGACTTGTGAAGCTTTGGTAGTAATCCCAACATTGCTGTAGAATGCAGTTGAGTCATTTGAAGAGCTTGCATCTCCATGATTAGATTTGAATTTTTCAAGAATCATTCGTTCAAACATAGCATGCTTCTCATTCTGAAGTAGGAAGGCATACAATTTCTCATAGTTGGTGTTCCTTAATCCTTTGGTTAACTTGACTGAGGTGACAAATTTGTGCCATTCGGGATTCATGTTGTTCACAAACTTTGAATTGAGCTGAATATTTGGCATGGTCATTTTAATATTCCTCATATCATTCACAAGTTTGTGGAACCTCACATAGTATTCAGTGATACTTCCTCCGTGGTTCATTTCAAGTTCTCAAAATCATCATACAATTGAGATTCCCTGTCTTCTTTGGTCAATTCGAACCGAGAGAAGCATCTTAACATTGTCCCAAACCGCCTTGGCTTCGGTGTTGTGATTGATTAACTTGTAGATGTCTTTTGGAAGACCTCAAGTATAATGTTTGAAGCCCCGATATCGACATCGTATCTCTTTTCTCCTTATCACCGAGCTCATCATACGCCTTTGGTATGTCCAAACCTAAGATCACTGTACCATCCGCAGCAGGTTTCAAGTGTGTCTCTTGTAGTCTCAATCGATAAGGTCCTTCATCAATTGATTTGAGAATGTTAACCCCATTTTCCTTTCCCAAACAAAGACAACCTAATTCGTTGAGCCCATGAGTCATAATCGATTACATCAAGCATAGGTGGACGAGTATCCGATCCACCGCTTGAACATCCTCAGCTACAAAAGAGATGATTGTAGGCACGTTGGTAGACATGATTACAGATTTCACATGATTTTATAACTCTATGATTAAACCAGGAAATAGATTCTTTCACGGGATTTTACTAAATCAAGAGAAAACCGTATCAGAAACAATAATTAACCAAGTTGCTTAAAACCTTGAAGACAAGTCGCTTTAACCCAAGTCGCTAGGTATACAAGTCGCTTCAATGAACAAGTCGCTAGACACACAAGTTTCTAGAGAGACAACTCGCTAGAAGAACAAGTCGCCAGTGACACAAGTCGCTATGAAGACAGATCGCTAGTGACAAATCGCTAGACAGAGAAGTTGCTAGAATAACAAGTCGCTAGATGGACAAGTCGCTAGGGACAAATCGCTAGACAAAACAGTACGACCACTACTTTGTACTATTTGTCGCTTTGTCTCAAAAGACAAATCGCTAGAGCACAAGTCGCTTCCCACAACAAAGTCAAGAGAACGTAAAGACAAGTCGCTACGATGACAAGTCGGTAGCAAAAACAGTACGACCACTACTTTGTACTATTTGTCGCTTTGTCTCAAAAGACAAATCGCTAGAGCACAAGTCGCTTCCTATAACAAAGTCAAGTCGCTACGAAGAATTCTAATCCGTGACACAAGTCGCTAGTTAGAAAAATTCAAAAACAACACTTTTCAATCCAAAACTAACCCAACCACACTGATTCAAGCCTTCCAAATCAAAACCTAAGCACTTTTAATGATTCTAAACACAAAAGTACAATCAAAATTCAAACTTTAACACTAGAAATGGTCCAAATGATGCAAATACCACTAAACTTTTTCAACCCCAAAAACCATATAAAACCACTAGAAATCCAAGAACATGTAAGAGAGATGATCAAATCATGGCTCTTGATACAATTTGTAACATATTGGATTTCACAAACACATCAAACCATAGCTAATATGGGCGTATACTATAGGTTTTTAGAGAGAGAAAGTTAAGAGGTTTGGGAACTTAGTGAGAGAAAGTAAAATCTTATTATGAGCTCCAACCCTCTACCTTGGGAGGTAGAGGTTATTTATAGTACCTTACATAAAACGCCACCTACGCGCTGTTGATCAGGCATACAGTGGGTAAAGACCCGTCCGTCCTCCACGGTGTTACTAGACTAAATACTAACTAACATTAAATAACTACGACTACGAGCTTTCTAACGATTACATATACTTGAGGTGACCGACACTTTAATGACTGGATTTTATAAATCCTAACATGATTGACTTTTTGAGAATATGCCTGCTTTCTTATTTGTAAGGGTCTTGGTGCTTTTGTCTATTAGTATAGTTATTTGTTCCAAAAATGATTTTGGTTATGATAACTAAAGCATGATAGATGTCGAACTGCCTTTTGGCAGATTATAAGCCCTAATGTTAAATGTTTTGCCGCAATTTGTGCTTACATTAGTTTTTGCGGTGTCAGTGGTTTGTTAGGCATGTGTTACAATTTGTTTATGTGTGATATTTTTTGTTATCAAATATTGCAGCTACAACTGGTAATAGATTATTTGATTTTGGAATTAGGGTATCGTGGAGCTGTCAAATAGAGACGGGAATGTTTGGATAAGGAGGATGAAAAAAATTGATTTAAAGATTGTGTATGGTGCTTGAAGTAGGATTTCACCACGAAATATTGATGGATTAACAAGGCGCACCAGGCTAATCGCCTTTTCTGTGGTATGTGGTTTATTGCAATCTTTAATTTTTATTTCAGTTTTTTATTCGAGATTGCTTTAATCGTTGTTGATATTGGAATTTTGTTTTTGGTTTTTTTTCCTTCTGTTTTGCGTATCCTTTTTTTTATGCTTGGTGTTCTGTTATGTTTAGCATTGGTCGGTATGGTTGCACCTCGACTCAAGAACCTGATCACCTCATAAGCGAACCGGTTGAATAAACCTACGCCAAATATTGTTACATGATACCGAGAGCTGAAAATATAACGAGGTACATAAGAAAACTAAGAATTGGTATAATAGAATTGTTAAGTGAAAGCAGTTTTTGAGTTGAAGAAACTTGCACCTAATGTTGTTACGTGATAAAGTTAAAGTTGTTTCACTTGAATTTTGATCATGTTGACAATCTACATCTTGATGTAAGTGTTCAGTGTGTTTCTTTTCCAAATGAGCTCGATTGATGCAACCATTGATACAAGCTATGAAATCTTCCATTGATACTTGAAAGGTCTACCAAGACATATTCTGCACAAAGCTTTCGTCTTCATTTCCTACAAGTTATGGAAGAATATGCGAGAGAAGCTCCTCGCGCTTCTGACTTTCGTAGGAATCTGGTAGGGATTTGTTGTTCCCTATTCACTATCGTTTAAAAACAATTAAGTACTTAAAACAATTTAACAGTGAACAATGACTAAAATTAAAGCAAGTAAAACACACAAAGTAATTTTCAACATCATATTCTTTATTAGAAATTAATCAAAAAGAATACGTTACCCAAGTACTTATGAATAGTATTTGGGATTGAAATGACAAAGTTTGGTGACTCTCTCTAAGCTCGGGCTAAGTCGAGCACAACTCTTAGAGCTCACCGAGCTATCTCAGAACTAAGTTATTTGGAGGAGTGAAAAGATGGCTTCTGCGTGTATGTGCGTTTTACAATTCACAAGCTTAATCTTTTCACTCCATCTCTTATGCTATTTATACATGTATGATATTTGACTCTTTCCTAAGTGACAACCGACATCATACGAGAAGACAAAATCTTGATGTATTTTGTCTCGCTTTTAAAGACTATTCTAGGTAAGAGACAAGACTACTTTCCTAAGTTTAGTGATGACACCGAGCCCGATCTTTTGCTATTCGGGGAAAGTTAAGTACTTCGCCTTATCCGATTCAAACTTATCCCGCCATGTCCCGCTCTTTTTCGTCTTTACATCCTTGATCTTATACTTGCTTTGTCTTGATGTAAGTAGTTGGAGAGAGTCTTAGGGATTCAGTGAGTTATTGTCATTACCATTGAATCCATCATCTTCTTTTGACCCGCCTTCACCCTTTAAGTTCCGCCATCGGGTGGAGAGACTTCTTCTTCGCCTCATCTTGAGTATCACGAAGATGACTCACCGAGAGACTATGCACTCGGTGACTGTTAGTGTTTAACGGACTAAACACTTGGGCTATTTTCTATTCAAATCCTAGATTAAGGGGTTTGGGCATTTACTGAACCCAACAGGATTTCTCTGTTTGGGTAAGTGACTGCACAAATGATATGTTTTGGGTTTGGTTCATTTACTTACATTAATGATTTTTATGATATATTGTTTTTCGATTTAACGTTACATGTGCTCTGTAAAATGTGGAATATAATTATAATTTTTATTTTATAATCATATTTTTAGTGTAATCCTTTCCATGTGCAGCTTAAAATACAATTTTTTATCGCGTATGTGTGGTTATTAGTGTATTTGTGCTAAAATAACATCTTCGACTTAAACTGGAAACCATTGTTATATATGTATAATTGTTGTTGTCACGCCGTCTAATTGCTGAAAGCTAAGTAAAAAATTCCAGTTTACTACTTTTAACTGGATGTTCCAAGTTTCTGAACTTTTATACACTACATTTTAGGTTCGTTTTATGTCTATTTACCTATTCATTGCGGTTTTAATGCATTGTGTTTTTTACCATGATAGGAGAATGGTTCATAACTGAGACAATTTCTTATTTTGAAAGATAACCGAGTTTGCTCAAAATTTGATGGATTTGTTACTTTTGTAAGTTGTTGCTGCTGATTGTATTGGTGGCAGGCTTATTTCATTATTCACTTAGGTTTTGAAATTTGATACTCGGATGTGTAAAATACGGAACTGCATGTCATGTTAGCTCAAATGCTTGCTGAAAAATGGCTTATAAAAACTTTTAAGCAAAAAATTTAATGTTAAAGGTTTCTTTGTTGTTAAGTCGTGGTTGGTAGACGGTCTGTGTGTTTGTCGAGGGCAAAGTTGTCGTAAGGACTACAATTGGTTTTCAGACAGAAAGAAATTAGAACTGTCGATTGCTAGGGAATCTCAAACAAAAGGAAAGGTTGAATGCCGCATGTTTCTTTGTGATTGTGTTTTAGGTTATTCATATGGTGGTGTTTTTACATCTTATATTATATCGTATCCTAGCCACAACGTTGTGTCACATCATATACCTTATAGTAATTCTATAGTGTGTCTCATATAAAAGGTAAGTCGCTTAGCTGTTTAAGGTTGTTGAAAATTTTTCCTTAGCTGGTTCAGATTAGATTTTCTACGTTTCTGATCATTTGTGGGTTACGGTTATGTTTTGTGATTTGTCTGTTTACCTGTTTACTACGGTTTTTTATGCATTGTGGTTTCCAGTTGCTTTGAAATTGTCATTTTGCCTGCAAATTGACTGCTGCCAGAATAGGTGATCAGGTAAAAATATCCAAAAACATTCTCTTCTTTTAAAAGCTAATATAGGTTGCTAGAAAGTTGTCAGATTTGTGATGTTTTTAAGTTAATATTGTTCATAATGTTGTTGACATGCATATTTTCTAATTTGTTATGGTTTTGAATTTTGAAATACAAATTTGTAAAATAAAAAACTGCTTTAAGTAGAAAGTCAGCCGAACATGTTTAGGTTTAGGAAAGCTAAAATTTCGACAAACTGTTGTGCATGTGTGTGTTTGATATATGTTGTGGTATGACCTCATGTTTGAAACTACGCTTATCAAGGTGACCTGTGATTGTAACTGTGGTGACTATTTATGCCCTGCTTTTGTAAGTTGTGTGTCAGATTTTTTAAAATGTGTTTTGACATAATGATTTTGTGACCGATATAACGTTGGTTTTGTTTTGCAGTGACGGTATTTTGAATTGGTCATTTTGCAGTGTCAATAGATGATGATGATGCTGCTGCTGATGACAACAACGGTTGTGGCGATTGTCTTTTAGAAATAATTAAAATACATTTCTCAAAAAGAAAACGGGTTTCAGTAAAAGATTAAAGGAAGCAGGGAGCGGTGGCGGTAGTGTTTGGTGTATTCTGAATTGAAGGATATGTGTAACACCCCGAAAATACGGTCTAGCGGAAGCATACGAGCCTTTGGGTGCTACAATCTTGGTATCACAACATAAGGTACAAAGAATGGTTTTTATCCCATTTATTTAGAATAAGATTCATTAATTGAAAACCATAAGTTTACATTAATGAAGGTAGTGCGGAAATAGGCCCAAAAGATAATTAAAGCGGTCCCGTTTATTCATCGAGTCGCCTATGACCATGCCCCTGCCATAGCGTCTTCCAATAGTGAGCTATCGCCTTAAACACGAGAACACATGCTAAAAGGTCGACTTCTTTGGTGAGTTCATAGAGTTTAGTTACAAAATGTAGTAGTGGACCTAACAGAGCTTAATTGCTACATGCGACTAAGGCAGATATCTAATAACCATTCCAACCATCAATCAATCAATCCATAATCAATTCATTAATAACCAATCTAATCAATAATCAATCCAATCAATAATCAACACAATCAATAAGCAATCCAATCAATAATCAATCCAACCAATAATCAGCAATACGTATGAGATCTCAATGCATGGCCCTGGGCGACTCTAGCCAGCATAGTCGTAGCAAGGCCTAGAACACAAGCTACCCTGGACTAGGTCGGTCTATTCTTAGCCAGGCATCGCGTTATAGCATAGAGATGCTACCCTAGTCTAAGTCAACAAATGTCGCATGTCTAACCTTTCCTAGTCAACACATTAGCAATTCAAAAGAATAGTGGCAGGTCCAAGAAATAGTTTGCATTCACATAAACACGTAAAACATTCAATCACCAAGACAAATATACCAAACAACAGTCATTCCAAATAATATTCACATATCCAGTTATAGTTTGTTAAAAGCAACATGTATTCTCCCCCAAAATAGTTATGAAAACTTTAGAAAAGAGGGGCTATGAAACTCACTTTAGCCACAGCAATGCACTATTCACTAATGACACAACTGGCATCTAAAGCTATTTTCCATGGCATCCAGAAGAGTGTACGACAAGTACGATAGAATAGAAGTGACACAACCTAATGCGTATACAATTGTCTTAAAATACGACCCATACGATAAAGAAGTCAATAAAAGTAATGTGTCATAGTTTTCGTAGATCATTCATGTTGTTACTTTCAAAAGTCCATTATCGTTCCCAAAAGTTTATAATTAATATCTCAAAAGTTTAGTTTTAACGTTTCGTGTGGTGGTAAGAAACATAGACGCGACGCACAAATCACGTGAAAGAAGAGAAGATGCCGACACAGTCGAGACATACTACTAGAACGCACGCCAAAAAGAAAAGATATCGACAAGGTCAAGAAATACTGACAATACTCAAGCTAGTCAAAGACTAGGAAATGACGGCATCTAGTTATGACACATAAATAGGTTAACTTTCGATAGTTTCCCCATAGTCCCCTATGTATATGTTTATAAAAGATAAGTTTCTATATCGCTTTATTAGTAAAGGTTTCACAATCGTTACTCGTAGTCATACCAGTTCATAGTAAAGCACGTCATATGAAAATATACCATTGTAGTAATTTATAATGACATATTCGTTATTCAATATTTCCAAAACATAACGTCTTTAGCATACCGTCTTCTCAAAATAACATTGCCCAACCAGTTTATAAAGGTTAACTTGTTTATATAAAACACAAGTTATTCTCGTAGTTGATAAAGGTTTTTTAATTAAATAAAACCATATTTATCGACATTACATAGATATATGTCTCGTTATTAGTTAAAATGTGAAAATATAATACTTAGGCATATCGCGTAATAAATATATCAAACTCATTTCCGAATTTAATATATTGTACTTGTTTAGGCCAAAACGTTTAATAAAATCTAACTTATTAATCATTATAACTTGTTATCAATTGCTATTCTAATTTATAAAACGTAGTTGATTCTTATAACATATACGTAAAATATGATATTAATTATTAATAACATATCAGATTCCTAAATGTTTATCACGTCATATTATAAATAACTTGTCCATTATTCGCTAGAGTCTAATATCGTTTATCTGATAATTTTATTCCGGTATTGTCGTAAAATTAATTTGCTACGTTATCAAGTTGTTAAGTGTATATATATATATATATATATATATATATATATATATATATATATATATATATATATATATATATATATATATACAAGTTTATCCGTTGACATATATTATTTAACATTTCCTTATTAGTAACCGTTAATTCACTTTATCAACCGTTAATGACTTATAAAGTATCATCGTGTCTTATTCACATTGACCCCGTAACTAGTTTTACTTATACCATATATCCAATTTATAAACCAACTATCGAGTCTTTAGTTGAATTGAACCCGTAACCCAATTTTACTCATACTATATAACCAATACTATCATTTACGTATTTCTATTAGAATCAAATATATACTTAAAAATGTAATATACCCATTTGTAACACCTGGTAATATGATTAGCTTTAACATCCGAAACAGTCGTTCATATATCATTATTAGACAAATACGACGCAACGAAAGACTTTAATAATTATATATATTTGATTAAATACTCATACATGATTAGCTAATCATTTTTATAATATGAAAATGTATGTGGGTACAAATGATTTTCTAATAGTTCTCTACATTTGACTAAAGCTAATCATTTTTAGACTGTTTTTGATATTTCAAAAGAGTACTAACGTGAATGATAATGCCTTAACGTGTCCCGACTTATTCCAAAATAGATACCAACGTGAGTCATTTGACCCAACTCGCGACTGAGTCCACTGTTCCGACTCAGTGAGTCAACTCGACTCAACAGCCCGAATAACCACTACTTTGAGAACCTTTCTCACCACACGACTACTAATCCAAATCGGACATCAAACAATTCCCACACCATCCTATTCTCGTTCTAATAAAAGTTACCACACGAAACCTTTCTTAGAATTACTCTTACCCGGTTTTAAACCCGTTTATTTAATAGTTATACGAATAAAAAAACGTTTTTACGTCTTGTTTCCATTTTACTTATCCACGAAACCCAACACAATTATATACAAGTATAAAAACAGAAAATATAACATTATTAAACGAGGTGGATTTTTACCGATAGGAAAAGAGAGATGAACGGGGTTGGTGGTGTCTTTCACGAGTACTACTCGTGACCAAGCCAAGCTAGAGACCTTTGAAAACGTTTACCCATGAAACCCTAAAGATTTCGAATCTAATTTGTTATATCTAGAGAGCGTGTAAGGGTTTGGGAGCGCGTGTGTAGGACCTTGTTTTTCTCAACCTTATCACGATACCAAAGCTTAACACAAGATGAACATGTAAAACACTATGCGTAAATAAGAAGAAGAAAGATTAAGAAAGGTGGTGACTTGATATATGTAACTCGTATGTGGAGAGAAAAAAATGAAACAAGAAACTTGTATTACTTCAAAGAAAACACACACATACACACTCAAGCACACCCCTCAAATGACACATTTGAGGGGTATTTATACTCCTAGACTAAACGCCCTTATGGGCTTTCCATGGGCTGTGAGATGGACTTGGGTTGGATTGGGTTACATGAACTTATACAAGGCTAGCTTAACATAACTAATACCCATTTAGCTTAGCCCAATCCACGAGCCCATTGACTATTCTAGTATGATATCTAACATACGTTACAAAGTTCCTAAACGTGAATGACCATCACTTCTATTAATTGTTATCAAGGCTAACAATCTCCCCCTAAGGGGTGGTCATTCAAAAGATGCTCCACTTGATTAGGTCTTTACTCTTCTTGAGCTTGAACTTTGTGTGTCGATATAGAATAGTCTTGATTTTCGTTCCTTCATGCTTTGTGATCAATTAATGGTGTTGTCTGCCGTTTGTCAACTTCTTTGGTTAGGTGTCTCCACATCTTTCTCCACCATGCTCACACTTCTTTTTTACTTTGAGATTCCAATGATGTTGTTGGTATGAGCATGTGGAGAATCAGACGATCTATTCCTCCATGAGCATCCATCGCCATGACTTCCAGTGCAGATCACGAACATCAATTGATCATTTTAATATTTTCTTAAAGAATTGATTACTACAATTGTTCTACTGATGAATGTCTTGATTCCAATCACCTTGGTCGGGCAAATCAGCCGTCCTAATCCCTTAAGGGACAGTTGGCATTACGTTGAACAGGTTAAAGTAATGACCCACATCTTCAGGATCAATTCGTGAAAGGAATCTCCTTAGCGGGATTTCCAGCACTTACAAGTTCGAATGTCGAGGGTGTTAACAGCATATTGTGCAAACACATCCCTAATTCTTACAAAGGTTGTTCCTGAAACCGGAGGCCCTCAAGAAGGCTAACACGACATACCAAAGTACATCTCTGATTCGGTGAGTCGCTAAAGTACAACGAAGCATCACTTCACGATTGTAGACCGTTTGAGACACACTAAGCGTAACCCATAAAAATTACCAAGAGACTCTGCCGTCGGTTTGTTTGATGTTGACCTTGGCAGGAATTTCCATTCAATCACTGAGGATCACATTTGTGAAACCTCTCATAAATGCTCTGGCAGATTGCTAAGATCTGCGTAGGACTCTAGAATGTATCACTTGTGTCCTTATTGATGAACAACAAATGATGAAATATTAAGTGTTCCTATGAGTTCTTTTAATGAATCTCGTGGCTCTAGACTCAATTAGTGCATTTTAGTTTTCTTAAGCGGAGACAAGGGAGATGGTCTCCTTCTTCAATACCAACGATCTCTAAGAGAAAGTCGATAGATTATGTAGGGTTCCCAGTGAGAATGAAACAAATTCCTTTTAAGAGGAATTGAGTGGCTAGAAGGTTTAGTGCATTGCGTCATTGGGTCCATGACGTCTTTGTCTTCAATACCA
Organism: Chrysanthemum lavandulifolium; assembly: GCA_022545495.1. NCBI lineage: Eukaryota > Viridiplantae > Streptophyta > Magnoliopsida > Asterales > Asteraceae > Chrysanthemum > Chrysanthemum lavandulifolium. The sequence continues at coordinate 232,703,788 of CM040239.1, read as the reverse complement.
GTGTCATCTTAGTGACAACCAGTAGCAAATGAATTGAACCCGGTTTCTGCCCTAAGGTTGATTATGGAGGGCTATTTCTTTTTACCCATTTTCATTACATTTATTTTTAATTCTTCAACCCCTCCTTTCTCCTTTCTCATATTACTCCTTTTTTCAATCATACCTAAGGACTTCTAATACTAACTATGGGTATTGTCCTTGGGTAGATCCCTCCGGCTCTGGCGGATCATAGGACGAATTTCCTATCCTTAGTCACCTTATAACTCCATGACTATCCTATGTTGCCATAAAACCAATTTCTTGAAAATCTCTCAAAGTGTTTATGATTATGAAACATGATTTGCTAACACCTTGAGAGTTTTATATTTTCAGAAACACTCCCCCTTCACATGTGCTTATATTGTTTTAACTTAAATCGCATGCAGAGGGTAGAGTTCGCACTTTTGAATTGATCGACTTTAAATGAACAAGACCGATTCGAGACACGTTTACATCACTAGAGAACTAGCTTGAAATTATTACCCGTCCTGGTCAAGTCCATAGAAAGTTTCTCGAGATGGTACATTTCCTGACTTAGATTCCTCGTCAATTCAATGGTTACGACTGAGTTGAGCTCTTTTGAGATTCAAACAACAATCATTAAACTTTTTGATCACATTTTAATCACGTCTTCTCCTCCTCAAAAATAGCATATTTGTGATATTTTTGATATCAACGGATTAAACAACAATTTTAGAAACTTGTGGGGAGACAAACGGATTTGATTTAAGCATGAATTTGGAACATTTTGGTTTTATACTCCCCCTTTAATAAAGCATAATCAATTAAAGGGTTTTAGAAGGAGTTATCTTGAGCACAAAATATTTTGAAAGATTTTGAAAATCTTTTTGAACAATCTTGAAAAAGGTGCTCGAGATGATGATGATTTCTCACCAGTTTTAAATGTAGTGCACTGAAGCGTACACTTGATTTTTTTTTTAAAACACGAGTTTTGATTTAAAAATAATCAAAAGTCATCATTTTAGTCCGGGTTTCGTACTGAAGTATACGAAAGCCATATTTTGAAGAAATTTTCGAGAAACGACATGTTTTAGAAAATATTTAAATAACTTTCGCTCAAGCATCTGTACATGTCCGTATCATTGTTAAATGACATTTCTAGAAACGTACAGAATATCGATTATACGAGAGACATGTCGTAAGAAGAATATTTTTGGATTTTTGATTTTATATTGTTTTTGTATTTTTAAAATTTTTATATTTTTATATTTTGCTTTTGTTGGTTTTTCAAATTTTGTATTTTGTTTTCAAAAATATTTACAGTAAGCTTTTGTAAAATCATTTTCAAGAAGATTCGAGAAGACGTTCTAACTCCTCGGGGTTAGGCTTCGCATTCAATTCATCGAACCAAATCGTTAAACCGTTCTTTTGGAAGGGCTTTAGTGAATAGATCGGCGAGTTGGTAACTGTCTTCACGAAAAATAATTCATCAATACCTTCTTCCACGTGCTCTTTTATGAAGTGATAGCGAACACGAATGTGCTTAGTCACGAGTTGCGGGATATGGCTATGGCACTTTTCAAGTCACAATACATAGGTATTTTATCGAAAGTAAAGCATTAAGTATGTTAGCATCCATAGAATTGAGCACAACATGTACCCCCATTTTGGAATTGAATACCTTGGGAGGACTGTCATAGCATCAAAGTTCTGATTATATCGAATGACCTAAAGTGTCGTTTGAAAAGAACATCGTTTGATTTAATAAAACAATCAGAGTTTACAAAGTATAGGTCCCAAATGTTTATAAAGTTTGTGGGAATATAAATATATTACAAGTCCAAACGATGGTTTTAAAGTTTATAAATCCCAAGTGAGACGCGTCGTCACCACGACTCTATGATATGTCCATATGCATGCCATGAAGTGAATGCCTTAGGTACCTGAGATAAAACATGCTAAAAAGTGTCAACACAAAGGTTGAGTGAGTTCATAGAGTTTGTGTTGAAATATAAAGCCTTTAAAGAACGTTCATGCAACAAAGTCTAAGTCTTTGGTCATATAAAATAGTTCACAAAGCAAAGGCATCGTAAATCCACTCGGCCCAAGTCCCGCCCATACAAAACTTGCAACCCTGTGTGTTTACAACCCATCGCTAAAAATAGTATGACAATCATGTATATGCACATTAAGATGGTTAAAAGTATAAATGTCACCACAAGGGTCTTCCAACAACTTGTGTTGGGATGTTCCTCCAACGCCACGTTGGGTCGTATCCATATAAATGGCCTTCCAACATATAAATGATGGGATGTTCCTCCAACGACGCACGTTAATGTATCCAAATTAATGGCCTTCCAACATATAAATCTTTGGGATGTTCCTCCAACGACGCACGTTGGGCTGTATCCAAATTAATGGCCTTCCAACATATAAATGTTGGGATGTTTGTTTAAGTCTAGTCACTACACGCACCAAGTCTAAGGTATAAGTAATGATGGTTGGCAAAAGAATTTAAATGTTTTGATAAGTAAGCATGTATCTCGCCCCAAATAGTTTATAGGAATTTAAACAAGTAAAAGCGGGGTATGAACTCACAAGGAAATTAATAGCATTGGTTCTACTTCATCTCCGAAACCCAAATGCGTGTGTTATCCAAGGAGACTTTCAAGTTTAGCGTAACACAATCAAGTATAATGCAATCAAGTGTAAATGTTATTAAGTATAAATGTTATCAAGTATTATGCAATCATGTATACAAGTATAGCGTAGCATAAAAGTGTAAATATTTTGAGTATTTGTATTTATAAAAACAAGTAGTTGAGCATGTATCTCCCCCAAAAGTTTGCAAACAATTAAATAATAGAAAGTGGGGCTATGAAAACTCACTTGATAAATTGGTATGATGACAAGAGTGAGTACACCGAGATGTAATGTGATGCTTTAACCTTGACCTATTGTGAATGATATGATACGTAATGAGTTATGATGTAATGTTATGATATGCATGCATTACGTATGTTATTTATACCATTTGCGAGTTTTGAAAATAATACTTATCGTCGAAAAATACTCTTTTGACGTCTTGACCATTCTTAAATCACTTTATAAGTATTTACGTCAAAATGTCATCCTTCAATGGTTTCGTAATGATTTATGGTGAAATTTTCACTTTTCGTCGGTAAAATAATGTCGTCGGAAAATTCATGAAAGTGACAAAAATGGCTTGAAAAACTAGTCGTAAAATGGTGTACGTCGAGCGTTAGGAAACGAACTCGACGGTTTTGGAAAGTTTGTATCAAAATCTAAAAGTTTCAGTTCATGAGTTTTCGACATAAAGGTCTCGAACATAAAGATAATAAGGGTTAAAGATGGTGATTTTGTCTAATTGTTGTGTAAAAAGTGAGTTTCGGCAAAGTTTGAGCAACCGTAATTAATTTATTAAAACTCCGCTATACAAACGGTTGGTCGTTTTGAAAAATATGCTTGGTGATCTTGATTTTATTAGAAGACATTTCGTTCCAAAAAGTTCCACATCCACGTTAAAACAACCGTCAACATGGTCATTTTAGTTACCGTAACACTTATCTCGTAAAAATAATATAGTTTTCTAAAAATAATAGTTACGGCAATTTTATGAAAACGTGCATATCTTAGTCGTTTCAAACCGCTTTCACGTATTATATGTCCTTAGCTTCGTATCAAAGTATACTAATATATTTTTGATAAGTCGAAATAATTTGTAAAGCTTAAGGCTCGTTTTTGACTCGTACAAGATAAAAATAGTATGCTGAAATTTCTGAAAAATATATATTTCGTCGTCAAACTTTAAAAATTCATAACTTCTTCGTTATAACTCCGTTTTATTCCGTTCAAGCGGCCACGGATTCGTTTTAAAGTATATTTTCTAAATATCAAGGCCAAAATTTCGTGCCTACTGTCGGATTTTCCAGAAAAACAAAACAAGGACAGAACACTTTTATACTTATCGAAAATAGTTTTTATCGTACTAAACCTATTCCAATCCCTTCAAATCAACTCCAAAGCTAATCTAATCCTACCATACACCTTCTTAGGGTGTCATGGGTTCCTAAACATCATCAAGACCAAAGTATACCAAGGGGATAATTATAGGATGACCTTATATATATAACTCTAAAAATCATGTAAAAATGGTATAAATCAACATAAGTCTTGCATGTTTGCTCCAAAAATGAAGAGATACTTATGAAATGAAAAGGAAAGATGAAAAATATAAATGATATGCTTACAAGTTAATATGATGAGGTGCAAAGAACAAGGTTTATCCTAAACACTCTAGGTTTTTATTTCAAAACCTTATAAAGAGTGTTATCTAGATTGTAATTACTTGTGCTTGCAAAATTTTTGATGATCCCTTGTAAAAACCTAATATGGCCGGTTATGGAGGATGAGCAAGAAGAGAGAAAAATAACTTTTTACTTGTGAATTATTGGAATGAAATGAGTGAGATGAATGAAGTGTAAACTTATACAATCAAGGAGGAAGAAATTTTTCACCAAACCAATAAATGCATACACTCCCCCCCTAGAACCGGTTTTGGGGGGAATGTATCTCACCAAATATTTTTTTTTTTTTTTCTTTTATATATTGTAAAAATTGTGTAAGTAATTACTCGTATTTGTAAGAAAAAATGTAGTTAAGTGAAAGATGTTGAAACTTGTATATAGTTGTGAACTTTGAGTAGTATGGACTAGAAATAAGTTTTAATGGATCAAAGTGAAGTATAATGAGATCATAAAAATTGTAAAAATACATTCCTTGTAAAATTTGAGTGATATAATAATTATCATGTAATTTTTAAGAAAAAACGTCGTAATAATATAAATTTAACGATTTATATACAAAATAAATTTAAAACACTAGGTAAACTCAAAATATAGTTTTTATAAACTAAATGTAAGTATAAAAATATATCGGGATCATTTTTAGAAGTAACGGATTAAATGTTCAAAATAATAACTCACGTGATAACGTTTATTTAATATAAAATTCACGCGTTTAAGGTGAAATGAAAAATCATGAATAAATTGATATGAAATGATGAATATGGAGTTTGAGAAATGACCGGAAATTGAGAATTGTGACATTCTTCCCATGTCAGAGGAATCACGTCCTCGTGATTCGATTAATGATACTATGGCCCAAAACGCGACAAGGGTTCTAAAAGTTTATGCTCATGTATGGTCTAAATGATTATGTCAATGTTCATGCATATGAGTTACTCGTCCAACAAGGTACGTTCCCGTGCTATCGTGAGCATTTCTCGTCCTAAATACATGCTCTCTTATGACTAGGCTTGATAAGGCAGGCTTTCCCATTCTCGAGCAAAATTTTCAAAAGACTTTTGGTAACCGATTTTACTTAATCTCACAACTCATCAAACAAGAACGTCATACGATTAGGCTAAATCGGTTTAGGTAACAACTTGTTTCTAGCTTGATCTTTGCAACTCATCAAACAAGAACATCGCGCGGATCAAACCGGAAACAAGTGGTTTGAAGAAAATCTTTTGAAAATTTGGCTCGACACGGAATTGCTTACTCATATGAGACTACTACTCCCTTCATTGCATGATTCTTCCCGAATTAGACATAGGTGATCGGGCTATGTATAATTTAGGAGTAACTATGTAATGCTTGGACTAATCGACTCATATGATGTCGGTGTTGAGTCATAAGTTCGCATGTATAAAGAATATGCACTTATAATGATATGATGAGATGCTATGATGATGTGATTATAGTCTAGGGTCAATGATGCAACCTAGTTCTCTATAACCGATGCTCGATACCAATCTGTCACACCCCAAATTACCTGTTTTGCGTGAATTGAATACCTTGGGAGGATGTCATAGCATCAAAGTTCTGATTATATCGAAGCGACCTAAAGTGTCGTTTGGAAAGAACATCGTTTGATTTAATAAAACAATCGAGTTTACAAAGTATAGGTCCCAAATGTTTATAAAGTTTGTGGGAATATAAATATATTACAAGTCCAAACGATGGTTTTAAAGTTTATAAATCCCAAGTGAGACGCGTCGTCACCACGACTCTATGATATGTCCATATGCATGCCATGAAGTGAATGCCTTAGGTACCTGAGATAAAACATGCTAAAAAGTGTCAACACAAAGGTTGAGTGAGTTCATAGAGTTTGTGTTGAAATATAAAGCCTTTAAAGAACGTTCATGCAACAAAGTCTAAGTCTTTGGTCATATAAAATAGTTCACAAAGCAAAGGCATCGTAAATCCACTCGGCCCAAGTCCCGCCCATACAAAACTTGCAACCCGTGTGTTTACAACCCATCGCTAAAAATAGTATGACAATCATGTATATGCACATTAAGATGGTTAAAAGTATAAATGTCACCACAAGGGTCTTCCAACAACTTGTGTTGGGATGTTCCTCAACGCTCACGTTAATGTGTATCCATATAAATGGCCTTCCAACATATAAATGATGGGATGTTCCTCCAACGACGCACGTTGGGCTGTATCCAAATTAATGGCCTTCCAACATATAAATGTTGGGATGTTCCTCCAACGACGCACGTTGGGCTGTATCCAAATTAATGGCCTTCCAACATATAAATGTTGGGATGTTTGTTTAAGTCTAGTCACTACACGCACCAAGTCTAAGGTATAAGTAATGATGGTTGGCAAAAGAATTTAAATGTTTTGATAAGTAAGCATGTATCTACCCCAAATAGTTTATAGGAATTTAAACAAGTAAAAGCGGGTATGAACTCACAAGGAAATTAATAGCATTGGTTCTACTTCATCTCGAAACCCAAATGCGTGTGTTATCCAAGGAGACTTTCAAGTTTAGCGTAACACAATCAAGTATAATGCAATCAAGTGTAAATGTTATTAAGTATAAATGTTATCAAGTATTATGCAATCATGTATACAAGTATAGCGTAGCATAAAAGTGTAAATATTTTGAGTATTTGTATTTATAAAAACAAGTAGTTGAGCATGTATCTCCCCCAAAAGTTTGCAAACAATTAAATAATAGAAAGTGGGGCTATGAAAACTCACTTGATAAATTGGTATGATGACAAGAGTGAGTACACCGAGATGTAGTGTGATGCTTTAACCTTGACCTATTGTGAATGATATGATACGTAATGAGTTATGATGTAATGTTATGATATGCATGCATTACGTATGTTATTTATACCATTTGCGAGTTTTGAAAATAATACTTATCGTCGAAAAATACTCTTTTGACGTCTTGACCATTCTTAAATCACTTTATAAGTATTTACGTCAAAATGTCATCCTTCAATGGTTTCGTAATGATTTATGGTGAAATTTTCACTTTTCGTCGTAAAATAATGTCGTCGGAAAATTCATGAAAGTGACAAAAATGGCTTCGAAAAAACTAGTCGTAAAATGGTGTACGTCGAACGTTAGGAAACGAACTCGACGGTTTTGGAAAGTTTGTATCAAAATCTAAAAGTTTCAGTTCATGAGTTTTCGACATAAAGGTCTCGAACATAAAGATAATAAGGGTTAAAGATGGTGATTTTGTCTAATTGTTGTGTAAAAAGTGAGTTTCGGCAAAGTTTGAGCAACCGTAATTAATTTATTAAAACTCCGCTATACAAACGGTTGGTCGTTTTGAAAAATATGCTTGGTGATCTTGATTTTATTAGAAGACATTTCGTTCCAAAAAGTTCCACATCCACGTTAAAAACAGCCGTCAACATGGTCATTTTAGTTACCGTAACACTTATCTCGTAAAAATAATATAGTTTTTCTAAAAATAATAGTTACGGCAATTTTATGAAAACGTGCATATCTTAGTCGTTTCAAATCCGTTTTCTACGTATTATATGTCCTTAGCTTCGTATCAAAGTATACTAATATATTTTTGATAAGTCGAAATAATTTGTAAAGCTTAAGGCTCGTTTTTACTCGTACAAGATAAAAATAGTATCTTGAAATTTCGAAAATATATATTTCGTCGTCAAACTTTAAAAATTCATAACTTCTTCGTTATAACTCCGTTTTATTCCGTTCAAGCGCCACGGATTCGTTTTAAAGTATATTTTCTAAATATCAAGGCCAAAATTTCGTGCCTACTGTCGGATTTTCCAGAAAAACAAAACAAGGACAGAACACTTTTTATACTTACGAAAATAGTTTTTATCGTACTAAACCTATTCCAATCCCTTCAAATCAACTCCAAAGCTAATCTAATCCTACCATACACCTTCTTAGGGTGTCATGGGTTCCTAAACATCATCAAGACCAAAGTATACCAAGGGATAATTATAGGATGACCTTATATATATAACTCTAAAAATCATGTAAAATGGTATAAATCAACATAAGTCTTGCATGTTTGCTCCAAAATGAAGAGATACTTATGAAATGAAAAGGAAAGATGAAAATATAAATGATATGCTTACAAGTTAATATGATGAGGTGCAAAGAACAAGGTTTATCCTAAACACTCTAGGTTTTTATTTCAAAACCTTATAAAGAGTGTTATCTAGATTGTAATTACTTGTGCTTGCAAAATTTTTGATGATCCCTTGTAAAAACCTAATATGGCCGGTTATGGAGGATGAACAAGAAGAGAGAAAAATAACTTTTTACTTGTGAATTATTGGAATGAAATGAGTGAGATGAATGAAGTGTAAACTTATACAATCAAGGAAGAAATTTTTCACCAAACCAATAAATGCATACACTCCCCCCCCCTAGAACCGGTTTTGGGGGGAATGTATCTCACCAAATATATATATATTTTTTTTCTTTTATATATTGTAAAAATTGTGTAAGTAATTATTTGTAAGAAAAAAATGTAGTTAAGTGAAAGATGTTGAAACTTGTATATAGTTGTGAACTTTGAGTAGTATGGACTAGAAATAAGTTTTAATGGATCAAAGTGAAGTATAATGAGATCATAAAAATTGTAAAAATACATTCCTTGTAAAATTTGAGTGATATAATAATTATCATGTAATTTTTAAGAAAAACGTCGTAATAATATAAATTTAACGATTTATATACAAAATAAATTTAAAACACTAGGTAAACTCAAAATATAGTTTTATAAACTAAATGTAAGTATAAAAATATATCGGGATCATTTTTAGAAGTAACGGATTAAATGTTCAAAATAATAACTCACGTGATAACGTTTATTTAATATAAAATTCACGCGTTTAAGGTGAAATGAAAAATCATGAATAAATTGATATGAAATGATGAATATGGAGTTTGAGAAATGACCGGAAATTGAGAATTGTGACACAACACGCAGATAGAGACACATACTCAGCTTCGGCGGTTGAAAGTGCAATGCAATCTTGTTTCTTTGAAGACGACACTAACTTTTCACCCAAAATTATGCTCCTCCGATGTACTTTTTGTCGTGAATTGGTCACTGCGTGGTCCGCATCTCGAAAAGCGATTAGATCAATCCGGATTCCTTCGGATACCAAAGTCCCATGTGAATGGATGTCTTGGTACCGAAGATCCTTTTAACCTCTTTGAGGTGCGGTTCGGTGAGGCTTTGCACGAAACCGTGCTAATAAGCAAACAACAAAATGAATATCGGGTCGACTAGTTGTGAGGTACATGAGAGAACCAATCATGCTCCGATATTTCTTGGATCGATGGGTTTCCCAAATAAATCGGCTCTAATTTTGGTGAAGTTACCATTGGTGTACCGAACCGAATCACAATTATCCATACCATGATTTTTAAATCTCGGTTGTATATTTAGCTTGATTGATAAATATTCCACGTGGGACCGATGTATTTGTAAACCAAGAAAAAACTTTAGTTCCCCATCATGGACATTTCAAATTTGCTTTTCATGAAATTTTCAAAATATTTTGAAAGATTCGGATTAGTGGACCCAAAATGATGTCGCCCACGAATCGAACAATCAAAATGTCTTTTGTATTTTGTGTAAACAAGGTAGGATCAATAGTTCCTTTGGTGAAATTGTTTAGGATAAGGAAAGAAGACAGTTCGTCATACCACGCTCTCGGAGCTTGTTTCAAACAATAGATTCCTTTTTGAGTTTGTAGGCGTAGTCCGGATGTTCCATGTCTATGAAGCCTTGGTCGACTCATGTACACTTCTTCTTTCGAGTTCCATTCAAGAACGCGGTCTTAATGTCCATCGATAAACCGTTATATTTTTGTGAGTGCATAGGCTAAGAATATCTGATCGCTTCAAGTCTAGCTACCGTGCGAATGACTCTTCAAAGTCTATCCTTCTTCCTGTCTATATCCTTTGGCCACGAGGCGAGCTTTGTTGCAATTACGTCATTTCTTCATCCCTTTTGTTCTTCCATAACCATTTGAGATCAATGGCGAATGTCAATTGGTCTTGAAACCAAATCCTAAGAGTCATGTAGGCGGTATTGGAGAAGTTCTTCTGCATTGCTTCTATCCATGCATTATCGCCATTGCCTCCCGAATGTTCTTGGTTCAATATTGCTAATTGAGCAAATGTAAATGCACAAATCGTAATCGGTGGCAAGTTGGCGTCTCGTCTCGAATGGCCGTGAAGGTTCACCAATAACTTGTTCAATTGGATGGTCTTTGTCCACTTGAGTAGTAGATACCGTTGGTTAAGCGTGTCACGAGTTAGATGGTTCTCGTAAACTTGAAGATGATTCAGTTGATTCCGTAGCAAACGGGTTTTCAAATAAGTCTGCATCTAACGTTGCATCGTTATGGTTTTGTGAAGGTTCTTCTTGAAATGATATGTTTTGGTTTTGCTCATCAACTGCTGGTAAAATTGTTTCAAGAATAGGATTTGCAGAAGTCGATGTAGATGATGTTGATGGAGTTGGTGCATTGGTTTCGACCATTGTAGATGCATCTTCTGTTGGTGGTGGTGGATGATTTTGATCGGGTACAGCGGAATGATGGTTTGATGCATTTGTCGAAGTTCCACCATAGTATTCATCGAACATTAACTCAAAGAATTTCTCCCATTCTTGTTCATGAGGTGTGTCAAAAGTTGATGGAGCTCTTTGTTGTATGAGTCCTGAACGGATGTGTCCAGGAGTATGCGGGTTTGGTTCGGGTTCTAATCTGTTTTGATTAGAAGCCATCGGTTTAAGCGGGTTCTAGAGCGAGTCTCTCGAAGCCATCTGTGAAAGTTCGTCAAAATTTACATTCATCGTCTACATTATCTTCCTAGTTCTTACATTATACACCACAGATGCCCTCGAGTTTTCTGAGTATCCAATGAAGATTCCAATATCACCTTTAGCTTTTAGTTTTCCTAGATCTTCTTTGTCGTTCATTGGATAGCACAAAACGCCAAACACGTGAAGATAAGAGATATCAGGTTTTCTGTTGTTCACTAGCTCATATGGGGTTTTATTGAATCTTGTATGGATTAGGGATCGGTTATGAGTGAAACAAGCAGTGGCAACAACATCAGCCCATAGAAATAACGGTGCACTAGAATAGATTAGCATTGTGCGAGCAGCTTCCATAAGAGTTCGATTTCTTCTTTCAACTACCCCATTCTGCTGTGGAGTTCTAACAACTGATGTCTGGTGTGTGATTTCAACATCTTCAAAATAAGCTCTTAACCCGATTAGTAAATTTTGTGCCGGTTATGCATTCTTACTACTCTTCCTGGAGCTTGAAGAAGTACTTGAATACGTTTCAGGAAGGTGATGATGATGCTTGGTGCTTCGTCTTTTGACCTCAGAAACTTAACCCATGTATATCTTGAATAATCATCAACAATTACAAGAATATACTTTTTCCCATTAATGCTTTATACTCTCATTGGGCCACATAAGTCCATGTGCAACATATGCAACCTTGCTTCCGAACTAGGTACGGGTTTGGGTTTATATGATGCTCTTTTGCTTTTTCCTTGTTCGCATGATGGACATAAGTGATCCTTGGTGTATTTGAACTTTGGAAGTCCGTTGACGATGTTATCTTTGGCAAGTTTGTTGATAGTGTCGAAATTGAGATGGGATAATCTTCTATGCCACAACCAGGACTTTGTTCCAGATGCTCGTGTCATAAGACATATTGGTGATGAAGAGGCCATTTGGTTAATGTCGATAGCATAAAAGTTTGTATCACGATTCCCAGTTAAGAGATCAGTGCCATCCAAGTTTCTAACGAAGCAAGCATTTTTCCTAAAGCAACCTCTAAATCGCATCACGAACTACCCGATGAAAACAAATTGTGTCCCAACCCTTCGACATAGTAAACCCGAGTGATCAAATAATTTCCAAAAGGTGTATCTCCATAACCCATGATATTGCTACATGATCATTTCCAAAATGTACGGTTCCCATGAATTTCAGACGAAATTGATCGTGACTTGATTCGGTCATGTGCTTAGAGCAACCCGAGTCGACGATCCAAAGACATATTTCGATAACCTGCCAAGAACAGAAAAAGAAGATTTTGGAAACCGTTTTGATTTTGGTTCCTTTGGGCTAGAGGTAAAATCCTGATCACACTCATAGAAGTTTTCTACTGGGTAAACTGATTTATCACTCATTCTACCATTCTGGAGTGTGAAAATTCTACCTGTGGGTTTCCAAATGTCATCCCTATAGTAAAGACTATGCTTCCTATCAGTAGTGTAAAACCTAAATCTTACAACTAGTCTTCCTAGAGGTTTAGCATAAGTTCTTTTTGGAACGTTCTTCTGATCAGGCTTAACAGTCTCTTTCTTAGAAACACAATCATCATGAACATTAATTAAAGATTTCTTGCAAGTTAAACAAACAGATTCAACAGATTCATTAAACTTAGCAGATTTCATAGGTTCATTACATTCAGATGAAATGTATTTCTTATTACAAAGCGGTAAATTCCTAGGGTGTTCTTCTACTTTCTTCTCTTTATTCAAGCTACTACTCTTAGATGCAGTCGAGACTCTATTGTTCCTTGTATTGCTCTTAGGCTTTAGTATGCTGCTCCTAGAGGTGCTTTCTAGTCCTGTAGAAGGTAAGGAACACGCATTAGGATTTACATTTTTATCTAGAGAAGTGGTTTCAGCTTTCCTAGTCTCTTTAGAGTGCTTGTTTAAACTTATTTCGTTTGTTCCATATGGTATAGATGTGGAGGCAGACGTATTAGTGGTACTCATCTTAAAAAGGCCATATGCTAAAACTTTTGGTTTCTCGATAACTGCTTTTTCATTTTCAACAATTTTTTTCTTTTTGCTTAGACAAGGCAGATGGAGTGACTGGTTTTGACAAATTAATTTTCTCATTGACTTTTGGAGGAGGCATAGAAATAGACATTTTTGGTTTGAAAACCTGTTTGGGAACATTTGCCTTCTCCTCAGTCAATGGTTTTGCAATATTAGTATCCACAACCTTTCCTTTTTGACATTCCAGTTGAGCCCTCAAAAGATCATTTTGCTCTTTCATGTCTTTGTAGGCACGCTCATACGACAGGTTTTCATACTTGCATTCCTCCGTTTTTCGATCAACTTGTTTAAAATATGAGACATTTTCTTTTCAAGTTTTTCAAGAGCATTTTCATATTTTGAAACAATTTGAGAGGTCTCGATCGAGTCTTCGTGATCTTCAACAGAATATGTTTGTAAAACAATGGACATGATATCAGTTGTTATAACATCTTCGAAGAGATAATCATTCAAATTTTCCAAAACTTTGATGTGTTCAATACTTTCATTAGCTTTCTTTACCAAGGATTTATGGTCCTTGACAAAGTCAACTGTTTCTTTCAAAAAGGCTTGTTCAAAATGAATTACCATTGCACTGATGTTATTTAGCGGAGGGGCAATTTGAGTTTCAAAAAACTTTTTCATTTCATCATCAAAACTAGAAAACCTGATATTAGTTGTAATATTGGTTTTAGATTTAACAGTCTCTTGAAGTCCCCCAATTCTAGTTTTAACGTCATCTAAAATGCTTCTAGCATCACTTGTGTTAAAAGGATTGTTTGAAGATATTTGTTCGATTTTCGAAAGAGATTGTGAGACAACTACAGGAGTTGAAACTGGTTTTGAAACTGGTGTTGACTCATTGTTTGAAACACTGGGTGTGATGGAAAACTTTGACTTTTCTTTTTGTGAAACAAAAGTAATTCCAGAAATTTTGTTCCATTTGTTATAATCAATTGGTTTTAGATCTGGGTTCTTTTGATGCATTTTTGATCTACTATCATCGGATAGTTCTAACGTTTCAAGAGAATCATGAACAATTATGGGTTCATGCAAAGCTTTTCCATTGTTCAAAACATTCCGTTCTTTCTGAGCTTTCTTGAGGAAACAATGAGGTGCGTTACTAAGAGCTTTGTGTTGTATGAAAATACGGATTTGTTTGATTAATTAGCATATTGGTTGATTTGGCTGAATGACCCATTGTATCAAGAAATTTTTCCAATTTTTTTATTTTTTCATTTTTATCAAGATTTTCATCAAGAAGAGAATCTTCACGTTTTGAAAAATCAGCAATCAACTGTTTCTTCTCTTTTTCAAGATCAGAATAGGTTGCTTGTTGTTTAGAAAGTTGGGTTTTAAGATCAGAAATTTCTACGTTTAAAGATTTTATTTTCAAGTTCAAATTAACATCAAGTGTATTATACTTGATTTGCAATTGTTTTTCTTTTAAAACTGAATTTCGATAACCAATTTCTAATTCTGACTCTTTGTTTTTGTGAAATTCAAAAGCTTTTGCATTCTCCTTGTACCTCTCAAGCTCAGCAGTCAATTTATCATTCGCGGCCTTAACATCGCGATTGACCTTTTTAACTTTCTCAATTTCAATGCCACAGTTATTAATCAATGATTCAAATAAAGCACGTGTTTCCTCATCAGTCTCAGTATTTTGTGCCACACAACCTCCACTAGGATCCTCATCTGGAGTTTCAGAGATAATATTGGTACTACTCGGATTGTCCATGTATGTATCATAAGTGGGTGCTGGTGTCACAGAATTCTGTTCGTTATGAGAAAACACATCAAATATGACATTGTTATAGCATGGATCAATGATTGGTACCTCAGATACTGCATTGGCATCATAAACAGGAGGTGCGTCGAATCAATGTCATACTTAGCTTCACGAAGATTTTCCATGAAGATGCGGTTTGCATTGATGTCCTCTAGGTCTTCAATTCATCCATAAGAGCAAAAAGTCATGTTCCTCAAGACTCAATTGCATCCCGATTCGGACTTACGTGCCAACAACATTGCTTTACGAAGATACGCGAATTCTTCTTGTTTGGCTTAGTGGGACAATTCCTTGCAATGTGACCCACTCCTTGTGATTGTAATACTTAACCGAATTACCACGATCACATTTCCATAATTCCCAATATTTGGGCGCAACATTCCCATTCGGATTACCCTTTGTTCTATTCCCAACATTTTGCCACTCGATTTCCAACATTCGACCCAACTGAGTTACCACGACACGGAACCACTGATTACCCATGTGAAATCCAGTAGCATATCCCTGTTGGTTCCCAATAACTTCAATCATTTGTCCTTGATGACCCATATTCAAACCCGGTTGTGCAATTTGCCTATTGCGAGTGTTTGATGAAATCCTTTGGTTGTTGTTAGTTGGTGTGGAATAGCATCCTCTGAATGCTTTAGTCAAAAAAGCAAATACATTTGACAAAGCCTCTTCTTGTTCAGTTTCAAGATCAGTGATTCCTTGTTCCTCGTATTGTGGATACTATTAATGTTGAATGCCTTGTTGTTCTGGTGAGTAGAATTGTTGTTGAGGGAAAACAGCGTGTGGTTGTGGAATGTATTCTTTGCAAGTTGTTGTTAGTGGAAGATGATGAAGCTTCTTTGTTGTGTATTCCTTTGGAGTTTGAGTCTTTGCAATTAGTGCGAGGATCATGATTCTTTGCCGATCTTTCTTTCCTAACTTCATTGACTTGATTTGGTTTTGTTTGAGAAAATCATAGAGTTGATCAAAGTTCACGATGTAAGTCCTTTGTTTGGTTGACAATAGTGACATATCGTCCCCATTCTTACGGAAGATTGTTGAGAAATTTGATGTTACTCACGATAGTTACGGGTGCCAACTTGTTTCGATAAGCTCATTCATCACGGTGCAAAACCTTCCATAGTAGGATTCAATGGATTCTCTTGGAGTTGATGTAAACCTCTCCCATTCGGTTAGCGACTTGTTCTCCATGTCTTATTGACCAATTTACATTCCATAACATAGTCGTCTAACACGTTCCCACATATCGTAAGTAGTTTCACAATTGTCTCTGAAGAAAGATGTGTCTTGGTAAACCCGGTTGGACAATGTGTATTGCCATGTCATACGCTTCAACCTGTTTGTTATCCTCTTGATGTATTACGATTCATATTGAACACGAAAAGATGGTGGGACGAGAGGTGTTGCATCGAGTTTCGGGGTCTTGGACTAGTCGTGGCTTGAAGGGTCCATTCGTAATGGATTGAATCATGAGTTTTCCATTAGGTTTGGTCTTGATGTAGCGAAGCATACGACTTGTCCATTGAAGATATCCACCTTTTTCCAGCATAGGAGGACGGTTTTCGGCACCGGCTGCATGAATGTCTTGTTGAGTAGCCATTGATGAAGGTATTTGATGATAAAGTTGATGTAGGATCGATTCAACAATAAAGGAGTTGTGTTTGATGAAGATTAAGCTCGGTTGTAGTAGTGAAAATTGGGTCTGAAAACTTAAAAAACCTCAATAACTTCTGTTCGGAGCGTTTTTAGGACTTGAAGGTTGACCGTTCATTCGGCATGTCATTCTCCTCATTATCACGGTCGTTTTGATGGGTAGAACGCAGAAAACGGAGTTACGGTTCAAAAGTTATGGCCGTTTGAAGTTTTGCTCAAAATCTTACTCGTAAACCTTGTTCTTAGGCGTAGGATGCAGTGCTTATGCGTAGACTTCCTTATGCGTAGGATTCCTTAGGCGTAGGATGAAGCTTATGCGTAGGATGAAGCTTATGCGTAAAGTTTACCTTACGCGTAAACTTAGGTTAAACGTAAGCTTATGCGTAGACTAAACTCTTATAAGTAGAGTACCTTACGCGTAAGAATTAACTTAGGCGTAGAAGTGCTTACTCGTAAGTTTTTAGGCTTATGTGTAAGTTTAGGTTTAAAATCAAAATCCTTTACACTCGTCCAAGTGTAAAAGATATCCACAAGTCGAAGTGTTCCACAAAGAGAAGCACTGAGTCACCGTTGTTGCACGAAGAAACGTCACCAGATGCTTAAGCGTAGGATTTCGCTTCTTACGCGTAGACCTTACGCGTAGGATTAGGGTTTTGACTTTTCTTATGCGTAAAACTAGGGTTTTGACTTTCTGTACTTGCAATTCTTACGTGTAGACAGCCCAGTTTGATGCAAAAACACGATTTTTCACGCAAAAACACGTTTCCAAATGATTTTTTTGCACAAACTTCTTCCAAAACACTTAAAGATCAATAAAAACTACAACTTTAAGCTTAAAAACACGTAAAAATCAAAACTTTATGCAAAAAGCTTGCGTTTTTATGTAAAAAATGAAACTTGTTGGAAAAGTTTCAACAAAAAACGAACACAAACACTCCTAAACCATTGTTAGGTGATTGATACCAATTGTAGGACCTTGTTTTTCTGAACCTTATCACGATACCAAAGCTTAACACAAGATGAACATGTAAAACACTATGCGTAAATAAGAAGAAGAAAGATTAAGAAAGGTGGTGACTTGATATATGTAACTCGTATGTGGAGAGAAAAAGATGAAACAAGAAACTTGTATTACTTCAAAGAAAACACACACACACACACTCAAGCACACCCCTCAAATGACAAATTTGAGGGGTATTTATACTCCTAGACTAAATGCCCTTATGGGCTTTCCATGGGCCGTGAGATGGACTTGGGTTGGATTGGGTTACATGAACTTATACAAGGCTAGCTTAACATAATGTGACAATTCGTATTTTCAGGTCATTCTCAAAACATTATTCATGCTTCATTATTTATCATTTATCGTGAACTAGGTTTA
Source organism: Chrysanthemum lavandulifolium (assembly GCA_022545495.1). Classification (NCBI taxonomy): domain Eukaryota; kingdom Viridiplantae; phylum Streptophyta; class Magnoliopsida; order Asterales; family Asteraceae; genus Chrysanthemum; species Chrysanthemum lavandulifolium. The sequence goes on along the minus strand of CM040239.1, from coordinate 232,685,754 downwards.
CGAGCATCAAATTCACGTAACCGTAATGGTTTAGCTGTGAATTCATGATCATATCATCGAGGTCATTTCATATAGACTAAGTTTAGTCTACATTTCATTAACATCATTGTCATCATATTAGTTCATGCATGGTTTTGCATTTTACGTTAAGCGTATAAATTTTCATATTAAATAAGCGTTATCGCGTAATTAATTATTTTGAACAATTGATCCATTACTTCCAAAATTATCCGAGATATTTTATACTCATATTAAGTTTATAAAATAATATTATGAGTTTACCCAGTGTTTTAAATTTATTTTGTATATAAATTGTTATATTTATATAATTACGACGTTTTTCCTAAATACGACACGATTATTATTATTTCACTCAAATTTTGCAAGAAATGTATTTTTATAATTTTTATGACTTAAATATATTTTATCTTGACCCGTGAAAATTTATTTTTATATAACGCTACCCTAAATATTCAAAAGTAACTACAACTTATCACTTAACTACATTTAACCTCACAAATCTTACACTTATATATAGTAAAAAAAAAAAAAAAAAAAATGTATGACTATCCTCCCTTGTCGACAAGGGAGGATGAGTCACATGAATATTGCAAATATCTCTAAGTCTAATGTATATTATACTAAATTCATTTCATTTCACTTCATTTCACAATACAAGATCAAACATATCTCTCTTTCTCTCCAAAATTCGTGACCATAAGACCAAAGGAAGGATCATCTCAAATTTTTCAAGACAAGGTTTTATAAACTCTAGTATCACTTGTTGTATAGGTTTTGCAATAAAAACCTCAAGTGATTAGGAAAAACCCTTTGTCCTTAAACCTCATCATATTTCTTGTAAGCATTCATATTCATGTTTTTATTTCATATTCATTGTTATGATCATATCATTTTATTTGAGAAACATGCAAGTTATGTGATGTTTATACCACTTTTTAAGGTTTTTAAGTGTTATATATATATATAATCCATCCTATAATTACTCCTTGTTATAAATTAGTTTTGGTAATGTCTAGGAAACCATGACACCCTAAGAAGGTGTATGGTAGGATTAGAATAGCTTCGGAGTTGTTTTGAATGGGTTAGAATAGGTTTGGCGCGAGAAAAACTCATTTCGACAAGTTTGCAAAAGGGTCATCCTTATTTTCAAAATCGGAAAATCCGACAGTGAATAAAAATTTTGGCCTAGATATTTAGAAAATATACTCTAAAACGAAACCGTGGCCGCTTGAACGGATTAAAATGGAGTTATAACGAAGAAGTTATGAATTTTTCAATTTAGCGACGAAAAATATAATTTTCTGGAATTTCAGCAAGTTACGTCAAATTTGTTCGAGTCAAAAATGAAGCTTAGGCGTTATAAATTATTTCGACTTCTCAAAAATATATAAGTTACTTTGAAACAGAAAGCTTGGAGAACAAAATTTGAAGAACAAACATTTGGAGAACAAAAAGGTTGGAGAACAAATATTTGGAGAACAAATATTTGGAGAACTAAAAATTTGGAGAACAAACATTTGGAGAACTAAAGTTTTGGAGAACAAAAATGGAGTACATTTTCTTATAAAAGTGATGCCTTCTAGTAAGGTAAATTAAAAATGGTCAAGACGTTAAAAGATTATATTTTCGACGAAAAGTATTGTTTTCAAAATTCATAAGTGGTATAAATATCATCCAATTGCATGCATAACATTACATCATGACTTATTACATATCATATCATTCATAATAGGTCGGTTTCGAGAATCACGCTACATTTCGGTGTATCCACTTTTGTCATCATAATCATTGCAACAGTGAGTTTTCATAGCCCGATTTATTCAAGTTTTACTTATTTCAAACCTACGGGAGAATACATTGCACATCATTTTATTACGATACCAAGTATATTCAAATTCATTACATTGCTTAAGTTACCTCATTGTGATTAAATGTCCCCATTTCATAATCATGAACCGTTAATTTCATAGAAGCGAGGGTGAGTGGATAGATCTATCGGTGACACCTCCATCCGGGTTGGCGGATTCCAACCGGACGGATGCATTTCACTTCATTATCATTATTGAGTTGTTTGGCAAAACACTCTATTAGGCGAACATCGGTCAAGCTTGATTGTCATGTGCTTAAGCAATTGTATCATTTTGTGGAGACATTGTCATACATAATTTATACTAGTGGTAGTCGTATTAAACATTTACATAAACTCTATGAACTCACTCAACCATTGTGTTGACACTTTTAGCAATGTATTTTCAGGTAACTAAGGCATTCACTTCATGGCATGCATGTGGACATATCATAGAGTCGCGGTGACGACGCGTCTCACATAGGATTTATATACTTTAAAAACATCGTTTGACTTGTATCAAATTTATTTCCGTACATAGTAACTTTCATTTGGGACCTATACTTTGTAACTCTGATTATTTTATTAAATCAAACGATGTATTTTCCAAACGACACTTTAGGTCGTTCAATATAACTGTGATTGTGATGCTATGACAGTCAATCCCGAGAATTCCATTCACGCGCAAAATGTAATTTGGGGTGTGACAGATTGGCATCGAGCTTGATTATAGAGAACTAGGTTGCATCATTGACCCTAGACTATAACTACATCATCATAGCATCTCATCATTTCATCATAAGTTCATGTTCACTTTACATGCGGTTTATCGTACATTTTTCGAGTTATTTACTTTCATTTCAAATCGATTGTCACATGGATGCCTTCAAATACCCATTCCATTATCATTTCCTCATACTTTAATGTGGAGAATGCCTTGTCATTCCTATCACAATTTTAATATTAGGCGATTCAACATCGATAACGTCGAATGCCGAGATAAACCTTTAAGCGGTGAAGTCACTCTCACTCCTTTGTTTCACCACTAACATGTCGAGTTACACGCTATTCACACATTAAGTCACTAAACTATCATACATTTGAAGCACTTACAACATCTCATAATCCATCTTTTAGGAAGCCGTCGATTATTTTGAAAAATAACCTCAAACTTATCACCTCATATCATATCTCTTTGGAGCGTTTATTATTAACATCGGACTTTGCTACGTCTCACCTTTCCTCATATTTTGAAGAGTTATGACGCCGAAGAAAGCTGCACCAGAAATGACACCAGGTGCTATCCAAAAGTACGTAGAAGATAGTATATCCGAGGCACTAAGGAAAGAACGAGCAATGGTAACTGCTGCTGCCGAGGCCGCAACTGCTGCTGAAACTGCTAGACTTTCTTACATCAAAAGGTTTCAAGAGTTGGCTGTTCTTTGTCCAGCTATGGTTTCGGACAAAGAGAAACTATTGGAAAATTTCATTGGAGGACTTCCACAAAGTATCCAAGGAGATGTAACTTCTTTCGATCCACAAGCAATTGAAGAATCTTCCGGATGACTCAAATACTCATGGCTCAAGTTGTGAAGAGGAAAACATTATCGACAATAACAACAACAACAACAACGATAACCAAACCAACAACAACAAAAGGAAATGGGAAAGCGACCGGGAAGTTATAGTAATGACAATCAAAACCGTAACACTAACCATCACCAACAACTGAATAGAAGACAAGAAGTCGCGTGGTCTATGTTGTTGCACCAACAAAGGAAAGAGCTTATCTGAAACTTACCACGATGCCACCAATGCACGCTACATCATGATGGTCCATGTGGTATATGCTTTATTGTCACAAAGTGGGACACCTTACCAAGGGCGCAAAGGAAAAGGATATATTGGAACTCGACCACTATGTAATCGATGTAAGTTTCATCACTCAGGTCTTTGTCCTGCCAAGTGCCACAAATGCCAAAAGTCGGGACACCTAGCCAGGGATTGTAGAGGTAAAGCTATAATTACATGTTTCGGATGTGGGGAGCAAGGACACTATCGGAACCAATGTCCCCAAAACAAAGGTCAACAAGTTGAAGGTGCCATTGGGAAAGCATACACGTTAGAAGGAGGAGAAGCTCAAAAGGATTTCAACAACGCGGAAGACTGAAGAAGTTCGGAAACTAACAGTCTTAATTTTCCTTATGTACTATGTCGTACTAAGTTTATGTCTTCCATCGTATTCGGATCTTTATAACTTAAGATGTCTTACTATTTGATAACCCACTCGTTGTAAAATATTCTCATCTATCGTACTTTATTTTCTTTTCGATTTGTTATCACTTATGAGAATTTTACTTCCTTTTTCTTTAACGACCATCTTAACGACACGGTTTAAATCTATGTAAACATTGAGAGTTATAACAACTAAACCGAACGTCACATTATCGTTCCTTAATTATACATAGCCTAGCTAACTATGTCTAATTCTGGAGGGATCATGTTATGTTGGGAGCAGTTATTTATAAATCTTAGTGCAAGCAAAATTAACACATATTCCAAAGTCAAAGTGTTACTCGTGGGAGATTCATCTAATATTTTCTTTACTATGATGTTTTATACACTCTCAATCATCGATAACCGTAAAGACACCTCTTCATGTCTTCTCTCCTCGTTATTCATCACAAACTCAAAATTCGATAGACTAACACGAGGCTGAATTCGTGATTTGAATTCCTTTTTGGTTGGGCGAATGTGACAATTCGTATTTTCGGATCATTCTCAAAACATTATTCATGCTTCATTATTTATCATTTATCGTGAACTAGGTTTACGAGCATCAAATTCACGTAACCGTAATGGTTTAGCCGTGAATTCATGATCATATCATCGAGGTCATTTCATATAGACTAAGTTTAGTCTACATTTCATTAACATCATTGTCATCATATTAGTTCATGCATGGTTTTGCATTTACGTTAAGCGTATAAATTTTCATATTAAATAAGCGTTATCGCGTAATTAATTATTTTGAACAATTGATCCATTACTTCCAAAAATTATCCGAGATATTTTTATACTCATATTAAGTTTATAAAATAATATTATGAGTTTACCCAGTGTTTTAAATTTATTTTGTATATAAATTGTTATATTTATATAATTACTGACGTTTTTCCTAAATACGACACGATTATTATTATTTCACTCAAATTTTGCAAGAAATGTATTTTTATAATTTTATGACTTAAATATATTTTATCTTGACCGTGAAAATTTATTTTTATATAACGCTACCCTAAATATTCAAAAGTAACTACAACTTATCACTTAACTACATTTAACCTCACAAATCTTACACTTAAATAAAAAAAAAAAAAAAAAAAAAAAAAAAATGTATGACTATCCTCCCTTGTCGACAAGGGAGGGATGAATCACATGAATATTGCAAATATCTCTAAGTCTAATGTATATTATACTAAATTCATTTCATTTCACTTCATTTCACAATACAAGATCAAACATATCTCTCTCTCTCTCCAAAATTCGCAGCCATAAGACCAAAGGAAGGATCATCTCAAATTTTTCAAGACAAGGTTTTATAAACTCTAGTATCACTTGTTGTATAGGTTTTGCAATAAAACCTCAAGTGATTAGGAAAAACCCTTTGTCCTTAAACCTCATCATATTTCTTGTAAGCATTCATATTCATGTTTTTATTTCATATTCATTGTTATGATCATATCATTTTATTTGAGAAACATGCAAGTTATGTGATGTTTATACCACTTTTAAGGTTTTAAGTGTTATATATATATATAATCCATCCTATAATTACTCCTTGTTATAAATTAGTTTTGGTAATGTCTAGGAAACCATGACACCCTAAGAAGGTGTATGGTAGGATTAGAATAACTTGAGTTGTTTTGAATGGGTTAGAATAGGTTTGTGCGAGAAAAACTCATTTCGACAAGTTTGCAAAAGGGTCTGTCCTTATTTTCAAAATCTGGAAAATCCGACAGTGAATAAAAATTTTGGCCTAGATATTTAGAAAATATACTCTAAAAGCGAAACCGTGGCCGCTTGAGCGGATTAAAGCGGAGTTATAACGAAGAAGTTATGAATTTTTCAATTTGGCGACGAAAAATATAATTTTCGGAATTTGACAAGTTACGTCAAATTTGTTCGAGTCAAAAATGAAGCTTAGGCGTTATAAATTATTCGACTTCTCAAAATATATAAGTTACTTTGAAGCGAGAAGCTTGGAGAACAAAATTTGAAGAACAAACATTTGGAGAACAAAAAGGTTGGAGAACAAATATTTGGAGAACAAATATTTGGAGAACTAAAAATTTGGAGAACAAACATTTGGAGAACTAAAGTTTTGGAGAACAAAAATGGAGTACATTTTCTTATAAAAGTGATGCCTTCTAGTAAGGTAAATTAAAAATGGTCAAGACGTTAAAAGATTATATTTTCGACGAAAAGTATTGTTTTCAAAAATTCATAAGTGGTATAAATATCATCCGAATTGCATGCATAACATTACATCATGACTTATTACATATCATATCATTCATAATAGGTCAGTTTCGAGAATCACGCTACATTTCGATGTATCCACTTTTGTCATCATAATCATTGCAACGGTGAGTTTTCATAGCCCCGATTTATTCAAGTTTTACTTATTTCAAACCTACGGGGAGAATACATTGCACATCATTTTATTACGATACCAAGTATATTCAAATTCATTACATTGCTTAAGTTACCTCATTGCCGATTAAATGTCCCCATTTCATAATCATGAATCGTTAATTTCATAGAAGCGAGGGTGAGTGGATAGATCTATCGGTGACACCTCCATCCGGGTTGGCGGATTCAACCGGACGGATGCATTTCACTTCATTATCATTATTGAGTTGTTTGGCAAAACACTCTGTTGGGCGAACATCATCAATCTTGATTGTCATGTGCTTAAGCAATTGTATCATTTTGTGGCGACATTGTCATACATAATTTATACTAGTGGTAGTCGTATTAAACATTTACATAAACTCTATGAACTCACTCAACCATTGTGTTGACACTTTTAGCAATGTATTTTCGGTAACTAAGGCATTCACTTCATGGCATGCATGTGGACATATCATAGAGTCGCGGTGACGACGCGTCTCACATAGGATTTATATACTTTAAAACATCGTTTGACTTGTATCAAATTTATTTCCGTACATAGTAACTTTCATTTGGGACCTATACTTTGTAACTCGATTATTTTATTAAATCAAGCGATGTATTTTCCAAACGACACTTTAGGTCGTTCAATATAACTGTGATTGTGATGCTATGACATCAATCCCGAGAATTCCATTCACGCAAAAGCAGTAATTTGGGGTGTGACACATAACTAATACCCATTTAGCTTAGCCCAATCAACGAGCCCATTGACTATTCTAGTATGATATCTAACACACGTTACAAAGTTCCTAAACGTGAATGACCATCACTTCTATTAATTGTTATCAAGGCTAACAGCGTGTGATATAGAAATAGAGTCACAAGATCCCGATCTACAAGATGGGATAAGTGGTGTTGATGTTGGAGGTGGCCGGAAGTTGGCCGGAAAATGTGACGGCGCCGGAACCCTAGGAGGGTGGCCAGAATATTAGAGAGAGAGAGAAGTGAGGTGTGTGTTTATTAGAGAGAGAAAGTAAGTGTAGAAAATGAGAGAGTGTGTGTGGGTTGGGGTATATATACCCCTGGAGGGACCTAGGTTGTAAATAAAATAAACTAAGGGGGCGGCCATGAAACTATTAGAGGGACCCTAGATGAAACTTTTTAAAACTTTTGATATATTAGGTTCGGGGCTCGTTTGGACTAGCAAACGAGGGATTCGTGACTCGAGAGTTACGCCATTGTTCTTAAAATATTATTTCCAATAAAAACGATATATAATACGACTCGTATCTCAATATAGTTAAAACGCTCGCTCTAATTGATGTTTCTCCAATTACGACGCATCGAAGAATTTATGAGTTGTCACAGCCTCACCTCCTTAAAAGGAATCGCGTCCTCGCGATTCAATTCAAGTTATCCGTTAAAGCCTAGAAGGGGTGAGTGCAAAAGCACGAGGGTTTATCTTCACGTTCCCTACGCCAGGACCACCACCACCACCACCGCCACCGCCAGGACCACCACCACCACCACCACCACCGCCACCGCCAGGACCACCACCACCATCACCGCCAGGCTGGCCAATATATGGAGCGTACGGGTTGGGGTTGCCCCCAACTATTTCAGCCTTAATGCTAACGAAGCCTCTATCCCTACTACGAGCACTCCTGCTAAACTCCATGACATGATGCCAGTCAACACTAGATCTTATTATCATTTGACGGGGTGCATACGGTCGTAATAGAGTGAGCCTAATATTTTGTCTTGGCTGTCCAGCTGCTTGTTCGAAGAAGGGAAGCACTACGTCCCCTGGCCGACTCCTAAAGTTTAACGGATCATCCCATCAACTCCGGTGGGGTTAGCCTTACAACAATTTCCACATTAAAATCTCCATCTACCACAATCCGTCCACGCTCAGGATCATTCCATTCAATGAATCCGAGATCCACCATGATAGTCCCCAACATCTCCATAGAAACTGCAAAAAACAAAATAAATAAATAATAAAAAATAAAAAAATAATAAAAAATTATTAAAAAGGCTTTTCGTACAGTTATCGATGCATCAAATTTCTTATGATATTTTTCTCATGTAAATATTTAATATTTTCGTACAGTTATCGATGCATCAAATTTCTCATGTAAATATTTAATATTTAATATTTTAGTGGTTACGCCAGTTATTAAGAAAAACCCATATCATATTTCGAAAAACCCATACCATATTTCTTACAAATTACTGTAACAAAAACCATCAGCTACCCATTTCATATTTTGAAAAACCCATATAGGAAAACTATAACTTTAACTAAAACAATAAAAAAGCTCACCACCAAAGTTCATCCGAAGTAGCTCGAGCGTCATCGTCCCATCATTCAAGAAGTTGAGCATTTCAGGGGTGATGTTGAGAGCCATGCTGTCAAAACGTAAAAAATATATGAAAAAAGTTTAAAAAAAGTAACAGTAATAAATTATTGAAAAAAAGTTGTTAAAAAAATATGCTAAAAAATAACGGTAAAAATAACAGTAAAAAATTATTGAAAAAAAAGTTGTTAAAAAAGTTGTTAAAAAATAACGGTAAAAAGTTGTTAAAACGGTAAAAGATAATAACGGTAAAAATAATAATGGTAATAAATAAATTGAAAAAAACTGATGAGAAGAAGAGAATCTACTCCGATAACTGTGCGGCGGCTAATGTAAGAAGAGAATAGGGTTTTTGTTGGGATTGCTAGGGTTTTTTGTTGGCTAATGTAAAAATCTGAGATATCTAGAATATTCTACCTGTTTGGGCCGGCCCATGTGGTGATTAAAAGTCAGTAGCTTAGAGCCCAACCAAGAAAATAGTTAGGAAAGTCAAACCTTGTCTTTGTGTGACTTTTTATTTTTATTTTACAATATACTCCACTACCATTGTAAAAATATGCATGGTTAGACTAACAACACTAACAAGTTATACCTATGAAATTATAAAAATATGCATGGTTAGACTAACAAGTTATTCAACTACCATTGTAAAATTATAAAAATACTCCACTACCATTGTAAAAATATGCATGGTTAGACTAACAAGTTTTTTTTTTGGGTAAAAGGTCAAAACGACCCGGTAAATGTATTACTCCAAAAAACAGTTAAGTACAAAGGATATGGGTGAAGTCCCATATCTCACCGATACATAGGCGATAAAGCATACATAACAAGGTAGACAACTAAGTCGCTTAAAATAACAAAAACTAGAACTTATGACAAGCCATAAGAACTTAACCAATAAACAAAGCAACCTAGCTAACCGGTGACTACCGTGAAAGATGAACTTTCACCAGTAATTGGGTTAGCCGATTCTTTATTTACATGTGTACCATGTTCTTCATCTTCATCTTCATCGTTCACCAAAGCGACATACTGAATTAGATGTAGTAATATTACCATCCCGAGAGGTAGGCGAGTAGACTTCAACATAGGCGACGATGTGGGTGCATTACCCATAGTATTTGCTCCTTAGTAGATTCACTAGGTGCGCTTGGTACAAGATATCCGACATTCGAGTAACGGATGGACCAACAAACCGATTACCATTCGTAGACTTGGCTTTACCCTTCTTCGATCTCTTTTTCTTACCCACCTTTTGGAATCCATCATTGTTCGTAACCACGATGAGGAGTTACAACATGTGAGTTGGATAAAACAGAGAACTCACCACCTTTTGGGACATTGATCATGAATATGACCAAATATTTTGCATATACCACATCTGGGTGGCCTCCATTCATATTCAACACGGATAGTCTCTTTAGTAAAACCCTCCCCTGAAAGTGAAGGAAAACCAATAGTAACAACCTCCACGAGATCAGCATCACAATTGACCTCAACAAGACATCTAGCAAAACTACTTCTACCCCACGATTCCTTACACATAGAGGTCGTGTACGAATCAAGCATAACAGGTTTACCAAGAAAAGTAGAAATCAAACTAATACCATCCTCTTCAAAAACTTGAAGAGGAACATCATCTGATTTAACCCATACCGAATGCTAGTCAATTCTTCTTTACGCAAACAAGTATCCATAGACCATTTCTTGAGAATAATTGGAGAGTTGCGTATCATCCAAGGACCACCTTCCAAAACGACTTCCACACCACCAATGTATCAAATTTGAAGAAAAAGAAGCCTTTGAATTCATCATAATCCTTTTACGCCATGTTTTGCCCATTATTCCTAGCATAGTATTCAACAACTGAAACGCCATCCTCTTTCCCATAAAATAGCCATATAAAGTATGTTCTAAACGAAACCGACTTTTTCAACCACTTTATGGGAATAGAGATGTTAACACCTTCAAATCTGAGTTCAAGAACCAAGGGACGAAAAATAGTATCACCTCTAGGTCGATCATCCCTTAAACACGTAGCTCCAAAGATAGTATGTAGCATTAGTATTAATGTCCATAGATTGGACAAAAGGAGACTCGAGCGGTATAGAGTTATTAGATTTAGCCTTATGTTCGATACGAAAGCCTCCCACAAACCCAAGACAAAGCATCCTTAGCCATCTTATGAACATCATTATCCAATTCATCCCACACCGTATTTATACCAAAGATCCAAACCATTAGTGAAAGCATCAAGATCCCTAGTGTTTTAAGAGATCGCCAAATAAAGTTGCAATAAGATCATGCTTACTCTTAAGAGAGGACTCCACACCGAGACATGTGAATCCTCAACAACATTCCTACTAGATTTCTTGTGTTTCCTCATAGTCACATACGACAACGAATCCAACGATTGAGTGCGCTCAAAGACACTTGAATCGTTAATATTGTTAATATCAATGAGCGTGAAGGTTCGAGATACGACTCTCCCAAATTATCCAAATCCACGTTAACCATACCACTCTTATCCATAATACAATCAAATAAAGAGAAACTAAGATGAACCGAAAAAAAAACCAATACGACCAAACGAAACCCTAAAAAACGTTAAACAAAGAAATCAGAATTCCGTCAATCTTCCACAACGAAGGCCTTAATGAGACTAAGGCATGAATTGATGCGCAAATATACTAACCAAAATCAGCCATGAAGCACATAAATCGAAACCCTAAAAAGTAAAACCGACAAGAACAAAACCCTAACTCCAATCGATTACTAAAATCGAGAACGATTCGTAAAACACGAATGTAATCACATAAGCGAAGCGAATTAGAGTAAGAAACAAGAGATTAGAGATTGCATGATGTCGAATTTTAAAGTTGTAGGGATTCGCTTTTTCTTTTTTTCTCGAGCAAAATTGACTTAGGGTTTTTTGTTTGTAGGACCGTAATAGTTTTAGGTTAGACTAACAAGTTATTCAAAATAACCGTATAACTTAAATCCCCATTTGAAATTATACCTATGTTTTCCATCGACCATTGTTATACCTATGTTTAATATCCATGTTCTAGATTATGTATTAAGTTTTTTCTTTGAATCAACCATTGTTATGGATCACTTGTGATTCTTTATAGGGTTGTCATATCGTGTAACAACAAGATACATAATGAAAACCCATTGATGTTGCACTTTACAGTTTGAGAGTCGTAAACATATATTTAATATTTACCAAAATTTATTACACATATTTCAAAAGTTGTAACAAACATATATATTTCATTGCACAACATACAAAGCAATTAGCGATATTATTTAGCGTTGTACAGCTCTTAATGCACACAGTACAAGGAATAAAAGCCTGAAAAATATATTGATTAGTAAAAACAACACAAAATGTATACTATCATTCAAGATGTCGAAACCCGAAAGAAAATGGTCGTGGCTCATTTCACGAAGTAAGGAGGAAAGCCTCGGAGGAGCAACCCCGTCAACAATCTCACGGCAGTCCAAGGGATTGTCAAGAAGAGATCCGTTCAACACTTTCCAATCCAGAAGATGGCGCTCCTGTGAGCACAGGGGGTCAAACCCAACAGAAGCCCGGGCATTACTAGCTAAAGGTTGACCAGCGGAAAGACCAACAAGATCTTGGCACCCTTATTAGCCCCTCCACCGGAAGATGAACTGAAGAAAGGAGAGGCATTCTTCAATCTGAGGATAGCGGTGGGGCGATTAAAGAAGCGATGGTAGCAATACCCAAAACATTCTCGAACCTGGTACAAGAAGTAACCTCAGCTCCAGCAGCAACGGTACTAGAATCAGAAGAAGAATCAGAAGAAATAGCCAACCTTTCGGGAGAACCAATATCAGGCTGATGCCTGAGGGAAGAACCAACAGAAAACCCGACCTCACGCTCAGGAGTGGTGCAAATAGAAGAAGTAATGAAAGGCCCAGTGTGGGGGGCCATATAGCCTAGCTCAGCTTCCAAAACACTACTATTCAATAAAGCCTGAAAGTCATCAACATGAATGTTACTACTAGATGGACCCGGTTGAAAGTCAGAACGAAGTCTCTTGGCGGGACTAGAAGGTCCCGGGACACTCGGCAAAGGACTCTCTTTTCTTTTCAAAGGACCAAAGGTAGATGGGTCAGCATCAGAACCTGTAGCCTCAAAAGATGATCCACCACCAGTATTAACACTAGCACCTTCTGGCTCAAAAAGAAGATTAACATCAGCCTCCAACTCACCCTCAGCACGGGAAGGAGCAATGGGGATAAGTGGCACTGTACGGTGAACAACAACTTCAATAATGGAAGGCTCTCCTTCATGACAGGGACGTGTAGTCATCGTGGCCTTCATAGGCTCTAGAGACTGAATATACTCGAGCCAACTCATCATGTACAAGAAAAGGATATATATATATATATATATATATATATATATATATATATATATATATATATATATATATATATATATATATATATAAAACATAAACGAAACTCACCAGTTCGATCATCATGAAGAAACTCAGGGTACACGTCCTCATCCAAAGTATAATGGCGGCTCAAGCCAACCCAGCAAAGAAAGGGCTCAGGGAATGCCCGGAAGAGATAAGGGTCGGCAGCAAGAACAGCAAAATGGTCAGCATTGTACTCGTCAGGGCGGGGAACAGGATCTTTAAAGATGTTCTTCCTCGAATGCCACAGGAACAAGACAGGACAAGCAAAGGCATTGATAACGCTCAAATTGTGCATGTTTTTAGTAGCGTTATCCGTGATTTTATGTGTGTTATTTGGCTATAATCATATGCTTTTGTTGCTTAATCGTATCAAAGTATGTTTGCTAGTTCATTTGTAGCCAAGTTCAGGAAAGTGGAGAAAAAGACGGAAAAAGAAGTAAAATACGAAGATTTCTCCAAATACGAAGAATTCCCGTCAAATGCAAGTCTTGTGGAGTATATTCGAGAAGATAAAGTCATCAAGATAGTGGTCCAAAGACTCAAGAATAAAGTTCAAGAAGGAAAACGAGAAAGAAATGAAGAAAAGAAGCTTAAACGAAGACATATTGGAAGACTCGTTGTTCCCGACACACCTTCACCATTTTGGCCATAACTTTTGCATACGGACTCCGTTTGACCCCCGGTTCGTGGCCACGGAAAGCTAAGAGAAAGATGTACAACTTTCGTGTTTATGATTTTTTGTCAACTTGCTCCAACCGTTCGGTAGTGCCCCGCAACCGGAACGGTTGGAGAGCAGTCAAGAAGACCAACCGAAACGGTTGGAGCCCAACCGATTCGGTTGGGAAGCCCTGGACAGCCATTTCTTCATCACTAAGACTTCAAACTTGTTCCAAATGATGCTAGGTTCTTCCTACATGTATTCTAGTCCCTTCCAAGCTCCTTGGCCTCCAAGTTCAGCATTGAATACCCTAGGCCTTGGAAGTAGTATAAATAGATGTCTTTGCAACCTCATTTCATGCACCACAACCTCTCCTACTACCACCACTCCTCTCTAGGTGTGAAATTCAAGCCTCCACCCTTAAGGACGAATTTCCACCTAGAGAGAAAACCCAAACTTGAGAGAACACACCCACTCTCAATCTCTTCACCCCAAATGTGTGAAATTCGATCCTCCACCCTTAAGGACGAATTTCCACCAATTACACCAACTTATCTTCCCCAAAAGACCTCAAACCTCTGCCAAATTCGTGTAGTGTGCTCAAGGGCTGATGAAGGCATTTGGATATGATTTTCTGGCTTGGTAGAACTATTGTAGTTGATTGGAGGCTTGAAGGTTGCTATAATCCTTCATCTTTGCCTATTGTAATTCATACTTTGGGTAAACCTTGTTACTTTTATATTTAAAGATGTTTGTTATTGATATGATTATTGAGATTTTGTGTTTGATTGGAATAATGATGAATGTCTTGATGCTTGCTTGTTCTTATATTGCTTTTCTTGTTGGTTTGATATGTGACAATCATAACCATCAACTTGTTACTTGAATATGAATGTCTTGATACTTGTTTGGCTCTTATGATAACTTGTGATCATTTTTCTAAACATATATGTTCTTTGTGTGCTTGTTCTCATATTGCTTTTCTTAGTGGTTTGATCCGTGACAATCATAACCACGACCTTGTTACTTGCTTAAACAAACAAACGACACTTGTAGTGCAACCAAGTCTCTTGGGACGACCTTGATTTACCATATACTATACTACAACTTGACTAGGGTATACTTGCCCGAATGTGTTCCTAGTTAACCGGTAATTCTTGATTATAAATTTAAAACCCCGATGGAACCCATCAGGCATCGACCCAGAAAAACCGGTCGTTCCAATTCTTGACAGAATCAAGAGTCTTAGTGTAAAGTGCAGGAACACCATCGCGTTTACTAAAGGAAAACCACCCTCTTGATTTTGAATTAACATAAAAGCAACGAAATAAAGCAACAGTTGGTGTAATACCATGAGCACGACACAGGATCTCAAAATAAGAAATCTTGCACCCGCCGAGAACCGAAAGCTGAGAAATATTAATACGATAATGCCTAATCAAGTCAACAAGGAAAACAGACAAGGGCAGGCGAAAATGGGCGAGATAAAAAAAGCGGGTATACAAGCCAATTTTCCCAGAAGGACACTCATGCATCGTACACTTGCGATCAGGAAGCTGTGGATGAACCTCCAAAGGAATATGGTAAGTCGTAAGGAAGGAACCAAATGTCTCTGGAGGAGTATTACACTTTATGTCAACAATCAAAGCCATAGCGAGCGGATCAAGGGCGGACGGATGAAGGAATTTTTTTCTTTTTCTTCTCAAAAGAGATGCAACAAAACGACGATGGTGAAAGTTGGAGCAGTATTTATAATGAGGGAAAACCTAAAACTAGATGATGACACGTGCCAAAGAAAGACGGAATAAACGGCCAAGATCAAGAATAAAAAAGAGGCGCGTGAAACAGTAGGTCAAATCAAAGCAGAAAACGAAGAGTCGATAAGCTCCCACGTCGCACGAAACGCTTCCCAAAGAAAGAGAAAGGCCAGAAAGACGCGTGAAAAAGCGAGGGGAAAAGAAAACGTTCCTGTCAAGCCTAAAGACTAGCAAATACCTACCGCACGCGACAATATCTGCATGCAGTAAATATACTAGACTAGGTGGACTGGGTGACATAGCAATCCCTAAAAAAGAAGAGAACACCAGAAAGCATCTCAAATAGGAAAAAACCCACAAAATGGGAAATTGTTTGGTCAACCCAAGTCTAGTAGCATCCACCGCACGCGGATGATATCCGCATGCAATGCACGAACTAGACTTGGGGGGGGGGGGACTTGATGACGTATAATATGTATAACAGACTTGCTAGGTCCAATACACACTATACACATACCGGCCTCGGGCCCAATAACTATAAATCCTAGGCCTACAGTAAGCCCAATGACAGAATTGGCTATGGTCCAGACCTCAAGACGCACGTAAGATACACAGTGGACTAAGCCTCCAGTCGTCGAACATCTTACGTCCGCATCCGCGATTGATACGGAACCTTGTCCACCAAGGGTCCGGCGACTAACCACTACATGCGAGAATCTAGGGAACCCTAGTGGTAAACCTCGCCTATAGAAGGGGCTCTAATCCCCATACAAGGTACAACTTCTCTCTCTCATAATTACACACACATACTCTTGTTTTCCTCTCATGAATGCGTGCTTACTCTCACGCCGAAGTCTAATCGTGGGGTCCGTCCCCACGGTAAGACTAACGGTTTACCTTTCTTGTGCAGGGATCTCATTCAAACTACTTTGATTAGTACAAGATCAGCCCATTAGAGGCTTGTTGGCCCAGTCCGGCAGGCTGTATTCACATCTATTACAATCCGTCACATAAATTGTACTAACAAATTCAAATTCAAAAATTCCCCTATATATATCCACACTCACAAGCCACACTCACAAGCCACACACAGACATAAAATTTCTTACAAAATTCTCTGAATAATGTCTAAAAAAGACTTCACCCAACAATTTCATCCCAACAATTTCATGAGCAAAAAGACTTCGGCCAACAAATTAATGAAGATGAACTTTTAAGAGAGTTGGGGGAAGTTGCTCTTAAGGAGGAAACAGAAAAGGAGCAAGCAGAAAGAGAACGAGCCGAAAGGGAGGAAGCCGAAAGGGAGCGACTTATGCTCCAAGGTATTGATATAGATAGAGGAAGCTGCTCGTAGGGAGCAAGAAAAAAGGGAGGAAAAAGAACGTCGGGACAAAGAATTCGATGCTTTGTATGCAGAATGGGATGAAAGCAGATTTGAAGGTTTGTCTTCGTATGCTTACGATTCCAACAACTCTCAAACCTGGGATCACCCGGATTATCATTAGTTGTTTTAATACATGTCTTTTATTATTATTATTATTATTATTATTATTATTATTATTATTATTATTATTATTATTATTATTTTATGTATCGCTATTTAATTTCCTATGTAACGTAGTCTCCTTTTTATGTAATGAATAAAAGTTTATCCACTACTATCGTGCTTCATACTCTCAAATTAATATACAAACTATACGTACTTTAAAAAAAAAATGGGGTAGTGGGGATTTTTTTTTTCTTTATTTTTTTTATTCTTTTTATAAACAAACAGATATAAAATTTTTGCACACTTATCAATTAGGTGACCGAGTCACCTTAATTTGCCTAGAATTGTGAGACTCACGCGTGAGTGTACAAGGCCGGCAAGGTGAGTAGCGAGTGAGGGAAGGTAAGGTTTCCGGCCTAAGTGAAGAGAACTGAAAAAAAAGAAAAAAAAAAAAAAACTATTTAAGCCATTATTTTTTTTCCTTTCATCTTGTCTTCTCTTCTCTTTTCAGTTCTTTTTTTTCCCCTTTACCCTTTTAGTAATAAAAGACATAGCGTAAAAGATTCTTTAAAAAAAAAAAAAAAAGAAAAAAAAACTCCAAATACAAGTCATAACTAAATTTGACCATAAACAACGAGAGTCAAAATCAAACAGAGGAAAAGTAAAATCATTTTCAACCTTTACTACCAGATCTGTTGATTATCATCATCATCTTTGTGAATCAATCAAAGTAATGGCTAAGTCGAGTGCGGATGACGTGGAGCTGCGTCGAGCATGCGAGGCAGCAATGGAAGGAGGAAGTAAAATAGTGTTGTCGATACGCGTTGCCAAAAGCCGAGGTGTTTGGGGTAAATCTAATAAGATTGGTAAAGGCCAGATGGCTAAACCTAGGGTCCTTGCTATTTCAAGTAAGTCCCTTTTCTTTTATTAGTTTATCGTTTTTATAAGTTGTGGATCTTTAGTGGAATTGTTGGTTAGAGTTAGAAAGTTGAAATGAAAATGAAGGATGGATCGGTGAATTGCGAGATTTCGTGATCGTCAGTTTTAAGAATTTGATAGTTTTTGAACTAGTTGATGTATTTGGTTGCCTGAAGACCTTAAATATGGCAATGTGGCGTCACACATTGGCTTTGGGAGTTTTGTTGTGTTTGATTAAGAATAAAGATTAAGAGTTTGATGCCTAAGACCAAGTGATCATCAATTTAAGATTCCAATAGTTTTTCAACTAGTTAAGTAGCTTTTAGTTGTAGAAAAGTTTTTTTGTTTTTCCGTTTCTAGATTCCTTGAGAAGGGACTGGTTTTTCTTCTCTAAAGAAGAGTTGAGAATTTTGAAAACCCGTTTGGATGGAGTTATATTTTTCCTTTTTAACAAGATTACCTTGGATTGCGACGGTGGGCCGCCACGGCGAGGATGGAAGGTGGAGATGTTACCAATGGTGATTAGGGTTAGTGAGATACTTGAATGGTAGATTGGGAAATCCTGGCTTTTTTTGTTAGAGAGAAAAAAGTGGAGAAGGGTAGATTGGGGTTTTCATTTTTCTAGTTAAAAGTTGGAAGTGAGAATTTCACTCTTTTTTTTTTTTTGAAAATTGTTGGAAAAAAGTGTGACTAAATGGGTTTTCAGTTTTTCCATTTGCCTATGAAAAATTTCCTGAAAAAATGGGATTTTTTCACCAAATAAACACACCCTTAGTGTCCTTGATAATTACACATTGGTCTTTTACGAATCCTATTATGTTAGATTAAGAAAAATGATCAACAGGCCGAATGTAATGGGTCTACTGTCATTGCTACTTTGCTGCCTTAGACGGGGAATATCAATTATTGTGTGTATATCCTATTGCCATTGTCGACTTAGACGTAACTTGTTTGTGGTTTATGTCAAGTGTGGAGACTGATTTTTGCTGAATAGCTTAATAGTCTCTCTAGAGTGTCTGAGTGATGCAACACTCAGGTACTTTGGACTTCGGCTTTGTAGCGATGGTTAGGCAGTTAGGCTATAACAGTCTCCGTAGCTACCAATTTCGTCATTGGAATACATTTTTTGTATATTACCCCATAAGGTATAAGGTATTGATCCTATACTTTATTTGTATAACCGTCATTGACCATTTACAGTACGAGTCAACAAGTTTTCTCTTATCTCAGTTAAGTATAAAGGTTGGTCAATGTTCGATTAAAGCACTGATAAGAAAAATTTAGATAGCAAATATTGTGCTGCTCAGTAATTATTTTTCTTTGGCTGGAAACCCTAAGTGACAAAAGGAAGGAGAAGTAGTAGTGTAAACCTAACCGGGAAAATGTGCATCATGTCCCTAGTCTGTGGTTAGGGACTGGTCGTTGGAAGCGCCAGTAGGTTCCTCTGTTTTATGTACAACAACAGTGAAAATAACACCAGTGAAACAATAGAAACGATAACTAAGACAAATGCTTTTACTCCTCCTCATTACTGGTTCTACATTGTAAAATGCTTGTGGGTTCATGTTGGAAAAGCTATCATAGATTCATAGTATGTTTAAACGGCCATACAATATACCACTTGGTGATTAGCATCATCTAATTACCAATTATATGCAGTTAATGTTAGGGAGAACATGATAATCTTTTATAGTTAAACTTAATTATATAAGAATGGAATCATCTGTCGTTGCAAAGGTAGTTACCATGATCGACAGTCCACTAGATCTTCCTATAGTGTCTCTTTTAGTTTTTGTGCTAGAAGTTTGTAGGAAACAGTGTATTTCATATATAACAAAGTTGAAACTTATCTCCCCTGCATCTTTACTTTGGTGAACTATTTGTTTTGCTAGCTTTTGAGTTTCAGATGATTGAAATAAGTTGTGAAGTAATCATTCTCCCTACTCTCCAAATTGTTTAGTATGACTGAAATGCTAGGTTTCTTTTTGTGTAATTTGCATTATAATTTGTATGTTGTTTTTGCAGCCAAAGAAAAAGGTTCACAAACTAAAGCTTTTCTTCATGTCTTGAAGTACTCAAATGGAGGAGTTCTTGAGGTACATAACAGGCTTGTCCTTTCTCTCAATCTTGTTTTACCTGTATTCATAACAAGGTCTATTCTGAGGATAAATGACTAATCTATGATCCAACATCATATTGATGTGCAATGCTATTACCATGGCACTTTGAATCCAATATAACAAGTTCCGTTTTCAAAGCGTCAAATTATGTATCAAGAGAGTAATATGAGAAAAAATGGTATTTCCTATTTTATTATTGGAAGTCCAGTTCAGCATCACAAACCTTTTTGGAGGTTCTCTGTGCTATATCTCTATATTGATCAGGAGCGAAGTCGGTGATGCTATTATCATATAGTAGGAACTTTTGTTCTTAATAAGGCGAAATATAACAGACTTGCTTAAAGAATATACATATGCATGCATCGTTCTTTATAAAGAAGTAGTAAAATGATACAAAAAAAATGAAGCAAGGAAAATCTCAACTTCTGCTGTGGACACTTTTGGACATCATTAAATGTTTTATAGAAGGCAAAGATCAACTCCTATTAAAAAATTGAACTTTTTGCTCTAGCAACTTTCTGTACGCTGACTTGCTGCTTTGGTAATTTCGTGTATGTCTTTTGAATTGGACATAAGGTGTGTGCTCATGTGGGATATATGATCCTTTTTCTTTTGGATTCACAAGAAATGGCATTGATAAGTTGTAATAACAGGAAATATGTTGCTCAAATAAATTCATAAATTTTGTTATGCTTATTCTTTTCCTGCTTGAAAGTGTGGATTTGTAACAAGTATTATTTCTTAAACTTGTCTAGCCTGCAAAACTATACAAGCTGAAGCATCTTTCAAAGGTGGAGGTCCTGACTAATGACCCTAGTGGATGCACATTTATGCTGGTAATGATTCTTGTCATGTGACTTGTATTCTCTGCTTCTTCTGGGTCATGATGGCTTACTGATCGTATTAGATAGGCTGCTGAATTTCTTAATTGGCGAATTTTTTCTATAGGGTTTTGATAATCTTAGAAGCCAGAGTGTTGCTCCTCCTCAATGGACCATGCGAAATATTGATGACAGGTACTATTAACTTTACTTATATAATTCAGTATAATAGAACAATCTATATTTCTAATGTATTTTTTGCTTTTATAGGAACCGTCTCTTGCTCTATATATTGAATCTCTGCAAAGACGTATTGGGTCGTCTACCCAAAGTTGTGGGTATTGATGTAGTAGAGATGGCTCTTTGGGCGAAGGTGTGTATTCAGCTGTAACTTCCTTTCGTTTCCAAAAAATTATCATTCGGGTCACTCATTATGCTGTATTGCTGGATAAATCATGCATCTACACTTGTAATGTACCGTATAGTGCTTTTACTTGTATAGGAACATACACCTGTAGTTTCCAAGAAACGGAGTACTCAAGATGGGCCTGCCACAGATGTCGTGGCTGAAAGTGACATGAAGGTTACAGTTGAAAAAGAACTTGTCTCACAAGCAGAAGAAGAGGACATGGAAGCTCTTTTAGGCGTGTAGGTTTACTATGCATCTTTTTTTTTTAATCCTAAACTAATTACTAATTATACTACATTTTAAGAGAGCTTTTCTAACCCAAGACCCCTAACTTTTGCTTAACCATGATAACGAGCCCCATAAAACTGACAAAACGCAGAAAGCCATATCCATTTCATTTTTATTTGCATGAATTGACCCATTAATAAAATTATATTCAGATATGTGATGGGTATTGGGGAAGCAGAAGCTTTTTCAGAACGGTTAAAACGTGAACTTCATGCTTTGGAAGCAGCAAACGTGCATGCCATTCTGGAAAGTGAACCTTTGGTAGATGAGGTAACCTTTCATACCACAGGGAAACTGCATTTTATAAGCCTCATACTGTTAATTGTTTAAATTGCATCTCTGCTTGTTCTTGTCATATTAGATTTTGCTAATAAGGATGGGCTTTTTGCACATCAGAAAGTAGTCAAATCCTTGCTATTCATGTAGCACACTAATGTGGTGTTCGTGAATACTTTGTCTTTGAGATGTATCTTATCCAAAAATATTGATGGGGATCCATTTTAGCTCATTTCCTCAATTTGTAACAAAGAATTAACTGAGCCAAGATGAATTTTGTTACTCATGACTCATGAGGATAGATTGCTTTATGAGGATAAATTGCTTTATAAGGATATCATTGTTATACCATTCATCATGTAATAAATTGCTTTATAAGAAGGGATCTTGCTGATCAATTGGCTTATATTGAGTTAACTTCCCACACCATGTTCAGTTGAGGTATTTTCTAATTCTTCTGTTTTAATGTCCTTCAGGTGTTGCAGGGGCTTGAGGCAGCCGCAAGTTGTGTTGATGACATGGACGAATGGTTGGGGATTTTTAATGTTAAACTGAGACATATGAGAGAGGACATTGAGTCAGTATGTATATCTTTAATTATTCTTTACTTATAAATCGTGTACAGTTACATAATGTTTTTATGTAATCACAGATTGAAACACGGAATAACCAGCTGGAAATGCAGTCTGTAAATAATAAAGCTCTAATTGAGGAGCTGGATAAGCTTCTTGAGAGACTGCGTATACCTTCAGAGGTACAACACATATTCAATCATTGATATTTATATTGCTGAATGCCTTAATCCGTTCAGTAATTCTCTAATTTTGTGTCTGTACCAGTATGCGACATGCCTAACAGGCGGCTCCTTTGATGAGGCTCGCATGCTTCAAAATATTGAAGCATGTGAATGGTTAACTGGTGCTTTAAGTGGCCTTGAACCACCAACCTTGGATCCAAGTTTTGCAAAGATTAGAGCGGTATATTCATTTTTATTTCTTCCAATATAGTATCCTTAATGACATCATTGATGTGCATATCTTTGTTATGGTGATTAAAAGCTTTACTTTATTAATTTACAGGTCAGGGAGAAGAGGATAGAACTTGAAAAATTAAAAACCACTTTTGTACGGAGAGCTTCCGAGTTTCTGAGAAACTATTTTGCTAGTTTGGTGGATTTCATGATAAGTGATAAAAGTTACTTTTCTCAGGTTTGATATTTCGCTATTTCTCAGTTATTTGTTATCTTGAAGGCATTGAGATTGTAAACTTCAAATTTTGGTGGTGTTTTGCATTGAACAGCGGGGGCAACTAAAGAGGCCTGATCATGCTGATCTACGCTTTAAATGCAGGACTTATGCTCGCCTATTGCAACACTTGAAGGTCAATTGATCTAAAAGCTATGCAATTACTGATAAACAACGTAGTTTATACCTACTATTTTTATGCTTCAGATTCCCATTTAACTCTTTTTATTTGCAGAGTCTTGATAAAAATTGTTTGGTTCCTTTGAGGAAAGCTTATTGTAGCTCCCTTAATCTGCTTTTACGGCGTGAGGTAAATCTAAAGTCTTGATCTTTTTCAAATTGCATAAAACTGAGAAGATATTTTTATTTGTTAAGTCTCAATTTTTTTTAGGCTCGTGAATTTGCTAATGAGCTTCGAGCTAGTACTAAAGCATCAAGAAATCCAACTGTCTGGCTTGAAGGTTCTACTGGTTCAAATCAAAATGTAAACAGTGCAGATACTTCCACAGTCTCGGAAGCTTATGCCAAGATGCTGACGATATTTATCCCGCTCCTTGTTGATGAGGTTAGATACTACAAAGAATTTGAAATTATCATTGTATGTGTAATTGTTAGTTGTTTTAGTAAACTTCCCAAATTGATTGATTTAGTTCTTTTGCTTTCATCTCTATGCAGAGTTCCTTTTTTTCGCACTTCATGTGCTTTGGAGTTTCTGCACTTGCTCCACCAGAAAGTCCTGCCAATGGCAACAAATCCAATGATGACGATTTAGGGATTATGGACATTGATGATAATGACGAGAACGACAACAAAAGTAAAATACTTTTTATGCATCTCTAGTTGTCCATGTAACTTATGCTCTTGTTGAGCTCTATATTTGAAATTTTGTAGGTATATCAGAGCTTGGAGCACTAAATGAATCACTTCGTGATTTACTCGATGGGATCCAAGTACTGAAAGATCTTTCTACATTATCATTTTTATTGCACAAAGGTCCTGACTCAATTTAATTAATGTTGAGCTTAACGTTTTTTCTATGCATATGTTGATTTTCAGGAGGATTTTTATGCGGTTGTCGATTGGGCTTACAAGATTGATCCTTTGAGGTGCATATCAATGCATGGTATAACGGAACGGTATATTTCTGGTCAGAAAGCAGATGCAGCTGGATATGTTCGTCTCTTGCTTGATGCACTGGAAGAAAGAATCACTGCACAATTTACTCGTGTATGTTATTATTCTTTTGATGTTGATTAGTGTAGTTTTAGAATCACGTCTAAATTGCCACTTGAAATTTAGTTTGTAGATGAAGCCTGTCATCAGATAGAAAGGAATGAGCGAAATGTCCGACAAATGGGTGTCTTGTCATACATTCCCAGGTAAATTTTCATGTTTGGTACACATGTGTTTTCTTGCCTTATGTCTCAGATGCAAAATTGTTGATTGGGGGTGTTAGGATTTTCTTTTTGAAACTTAACATTTGATTATTGCAGTTTCAAGTCACAATGATCTGTTTTTAATATCTTGATATACAGATTCCACTTCTCGGCATTTAAGGTTCAAAAAGTCGGTTTTATAAAATACATATGCATGCTGAGAGATTCTACTTCTGATACTAATATGTCTTTTTTTTCCCCTTTAAAAAATGTCCTTTATATGCATTTAGTGATTCCTTATATTATCAGAATTTTCTACATGTGACATGCACATGAGATATTTCTTATCATGCTTGGTTCTATTTTTGTATGCTTCCTGTTCGGTACTAAACATGTTATTTCTGTGTAGATTTGCGACCCTTGCTACACGCATGGAACAGTATATACAGGGACAGTCTAGAGACTTGGTTGATCAAGCATACATCAAGTTTGTAAGTACTCTCCTCTAACCCTCTAAAATATTTTCCTTTCTAAAACAGGTCGAATAATAAGCAATAACCACTTTAGAAAAGTTTTCTATTCACTCAGACCAAATGAGATTATTTTTTGGTGTATTATGGGAAAGTAAGAAGTGGTGCTTTTGTTTTTTTATGGTTCTGTAGCAAGTTTTTCACAGTTAAAAGGGGCAAAAATGGATCTAGGTCATATTATTATGTAGCATGTGCTAAACAATTGCAATATGGAACATTGTATGGCAGATTGGTGTTATGTTTGCAACGCTTGATAAGATTGCTCAGACAGACCCAAAGTATGCTGATATTATACTTCTGGAGAACTATGCTGCATTCCAAAATAGGTAATACTGTAGTATTTTGTGATTCCAGACAGAGAGTTACATTATTATGCATTTAGTGTTGACTAATATATTACATGCTAATGAGACGCAATTGTATGCAGTCTGTATGATCTGGCAAACGTTGTGCCCACTTTAGCTAAATTTTATCATCAAGCAAGTGAATCCTATGAACAAGCTTGCACACGTCATATCAGTGTGATTATATACTATGTAAGTATAAGGACCGTCACTCAAGTATTATTCACCATTCTCATCTTTTTGTTTTGGTACGAGTGAAAATGGGCTGACCCAGATCAAATTTTGTAAATTTTTAGAATATTATACAAAATTGATTTTGTAGGTTTTATCATTTATGCATAAAAAAATACACTTTGCGCAACTCCAAATTTGTTTCCTTTTCATGCACTTTTATTTTTCTTGTTGGGCATATTACACGTCAAAGAATACCTGAATCAACCCATTTGCAAGTGAATGGATGGTAAATTGCTAACTATAGGCATAATATATACTTGGACTGCATGTCAATTAAGATGTTTGCTCTCAATTTTTTCAGCAATTTGAACGGCTTTTCCAGTTTGCTCGAAGAATCGAAGATTTGATGTATACTATCACGCCTGAAGAGGTTAGTCCTTAACAGGTTGCTTATGGTTCTTGTCCTACGGTGCTGAGTGCATTTTGCTTTTGATATATTCGGAGAGAAACCATACTCATAGAAAATGTGCAACGAATGATGGCATACGGTCATGAAAAACAAATGTATTGGCGGAGCACTTAATTTGTCAGTTGCCAATTTGTGATGTCTTGTCTTCAATAATGAATTTTCACACTTATTTAGCTTTCTCATAAAGTCATAATTTTAAGCTGTTTGGTTTTCCAGTGTAAAAACCGTAAAACTGATTTCTGATATATAATGAACAATGCCAGCATCATATTTTGATGGTTACATTCTAAAGTCTATATAAACTTGGGCAGAAATGTATGCACAGGAAACTAACTAGTATACGTTTGGATTTCTTTTATTCAAGTCTATATAAACATCGATTTCATCTATTCAAGTTGCAATTAATATTATTCACATTTATATATATGTTTGGATCAAGTCTAAACCAAAAATAACTCCTTCATTACCGATTTTGAATCAGATTTTAATGTCTTATGATATTTACAGATTCCTTTCCAGCTTGGATTGTCAAAAATGGATCTCAGGAAGGTGGTGAAATCAAGTTTATCAGGAGTAAGTTACATAATTAAACACTAGTTATAATACCTGTGCACGCACATGATTTTGACCAAAAAAAAAAATATTTTGTATCAATACTAAATATTATGTCTTTAAAGGTAATTATATATAATTATATACTTATGCACAGAGTTTTTCATTATATCCATTAGAATTTTGTATAATCAAATTTTGTAAAAAAAAAAAATTTGTTAGATAACTCAAGATTCAACTATATTTAGCTAATATAGATGTTGATGTTCCTATTTAAATTTCACTATTGATATTATGATGTACACAAAATGCGAGTTTAGTTGCACATAATAAACGTTGATGAAGTTAAAATATACTCCTTAAAGTTTTTTAAAAATGTTTTTCTATATATCCTTATATAAATAAATAAACGTTACATGAGTAGTTGTTATAAGTACAATCATGTTTTTTTTTTTCTTTTTTTCTCATATTACAGTAGCTCGTAATTGCAATTTGATAATTATATTCTCGTTTTCAATAATTTAGCCGTATTTAATATTCAAATCCGTATCCACATTTGTCATACTTTTAATATGAAATAAATGAGTCCTTAGTAAACATATATAGTAAAAAAAATGACATTTATAATCTTATGTATATTTATATGTTGGAGTTTTAAAACAACATATATATTGTATTTTTAAGTTATAAAGTATATGGGGTATAAAATATAAAGGGGTATTTGTTTAACTTCCAAAGTTATTATTAAAAAACATGGAAACTTATAATATTACAATTAACTCTATACAATTTTTAAAGTTTTATTAATTGCCCCCTCTTTTTTAAAGTTTTTGTTTTCACAAATTTGACACATATATTTTTATGTGTTTTTCTTCTCAACCAAATTTCTACACCAAATAAACTAAAGGTTGACCAAAATCAATTTAATTTTGACTTTTATTAACCAATCACGTCGCCCGATTTCGCTTACGTGGCAAAATCAACCTCTCCTATTGGTCTAATTTTTTTTTCAATGAGAAGGGTTTTGCAAAAATACTCGAAATGATGTAATTCTTTTATTATATAAAAGATTAAAAAACCTTTTATTACATTTGTCAGAAGAGTAACGAGACTATTGCAAACACAGGTTGACAAGCACATTGGTGCAATGTACAAAAAGCTCCAGAAAAATTTGACCTCTGAGGAATTATTACCTTCGCTATGGGATAAATGCAAGGTATTTTAAGATTTATCTGTTTTATCTTGAATACTGAATACATTTTCTTCACTTAAACTGACAAATTATGCTTCCTTCATTGCCTGAATTAGTAAATAGTTGTAAGGTGGAACTTTCATAAATAAACTTAATCTGATATACTCATATACTTACTTATCAATGAGAGCACGATTTAGTTTTAAGGGAGTAAATATCTAAAGTCTGCAAAAGAGTGTCATTGTCCAACCAACCTGACTTGGGGGACCGATTCCGGATATTGTTTGCTTTAACACTAAATATATTGTGATCCGTTTCATAACCTGACATACGTGTCTGTTAACTTTTAAAGAATTATGATGATATAAAGTTCTGATATACATATATATGATGATTCACAGAAAGAATTTTTGGACAAGTACGATAGCTTCGCTCAACTCGTTGCCAAGATCTACCCTAGCGAGACGATTCCATCTGTTACAGAAATGAGGGAGATTTTAGCGGCAATGTAGGGTTCCCGTAGCTGTTGTAAATTTCTGTTAGTATCAGTAAGCAGGTGATTTGGTATGCCCGTGTTGTAGTTAAGTTATTTATATGTTGTTTTCAATGCTACTGTTATTTGTATTGCCTCATTCCCAGGTTCATATTTCAGTTTTTTGTTACTCTCTATAATGTCAATTTTATTATATATACGAAAGAGGACTTGTGAAAGTGTATAATAAATTTGATATTTCCTTTTTCGTGTATTATTTATAGTGGCTAGCGGCTGCACTTCCTTTTTTTGTATTATTGGGAATGTTGAAATAGTGTTCAGGATAATTCTTGTCTTATACTTGAAACATGTGGTATAAGTGGTATATTTAGTTAATTCTGAGTCATTTACTTATAAATGAGTGGATTCGGCCTTGGTTTGAGGTAGACTTTCAAGGCAACTATCGAGTACGATAGCAGATGCAAAGATAATAGAGAAATGTATTGGCTTCAACTATCAAGATTGGATAACAACCTAATATTCATTTTGTTTCAAGGCAAGGATCATAAATGAATTCATGTCTTTTACATGATTTGTTGCATTCATCTTCAAGTGCATACAGGCTAGACCTTCGACGATAATCAATGTTCACGTTGATGATGATCTATCTGCACTAGTTTATCTTCACACTCCCTTGCTAACAAGTAACAACCATTCTAGAACGATACTACTTTAGTTGATACAAGCAAAAAACAAGACATTTTCAATTAAGGTGGTAGCCTTCGTAAACATGTATACATGGGTTTGCAAGACCATATAACCGACGTTATGATGGTGATTTACTGATTTACATTGGTAACAGTGCAATCGCATAATTGTCATGCGATGCAAACTTTAGCAAATGCTAAGTAAAATAGGGAAACTGTGTACGTTCAACTCTCGAGATTGGAGTGGATACATAATTGTCATCAGATGAATATTGAAAATGTTTACAATTTACAACCCATATTGACTCTCATAATGGTCAAACAGAACCATTCTCTTCTCGGAACCTCTTTGATATTTTATAGATCATCATGTGTTCGAAACTTCAAATAACTATAAATTACATCAACAATAAACTCACATTTATGGCAGGTGAAGCAAAATGATTCAATATTTTACAATTTACATGAATGAGCTATGCTAACAACCTTTCAGTAAGTTAGATAATGAAAGTTATTGAATTTCTCGATCTACCATACATTTTAAACAATTAACCAACGATCAAATTTTCTATGTAAATATTTCCAGATTCATAACATTAGTTTCAATGAACATATGAAGGGAAGTACAAAAAACCTCTTCTAGTTGCATGCATTACATTAACGATATAACATCACAAACAATTAGAGTTCAAAACACATAGTTTTTGGTTGGTCTTGTTAGCTACGATGTTCCACCATAAGACATGAGAGATGCCGCAGCTGCAGCAGCTGTTGGGACAACTCCTGTTGCATTCCCGGGTTTTGATAAATGCAGTAGCCTGAAAGTCATCAAATAGCAAAAAAATGAACAATAAATAATTGAATTTATGTCGAGAAAGTATGTTTCATATTTGGGTTTTTCTAACTTGTGCCTTAGGGCTAGAGGTGGCAAAACGGGCGGGCCGGGCGGGCACGGGCACGGGCTAAACGGGCACGGGCTAGAATGGGCACGAGCTTAAACGGGCACGGGCTAAACGGGCACGGGCCAAACGGGCACATGTTATACAAATTGTTTAATAAAAGACCTAAAACGACGAAATAAATTCTTTAAACGTAATATCTTATTTATATTAAAAAACTTAAATATATTATAATTAAAAAAAATCTTTAAAACGATCGTAATGTTCTACAATTGAGAAAAAAAAATGTGCCCGTTAATGCCCATTTAAGTTTTCAATGGGCTATATGTGCCCATTTCAAAAAAAGGAGAGGGCTAAATGTGCCCAAATCTTTGAAAAATGTGCCCATTTAGCCATCTTTTTGCTTTTGGGCACATTTTGCCACCTCTACGGCTAGGGCACAAGTTAAGCACACCAAAAGTACATCGAGACCCACCAAAAAGCACACAGGGATCCACATAAAAGTACAGACAGGTGTACTTTCATGTAGGTCCTAGTGTACTTTCGTTGTACTTTTGGTGTGCTTAACTTGTGCCCTTAGGGCACAAGTTAGAAAAACCCTATGTGAGATAGAATTGTTGTATATATTGTGAGATAGATTGTTGCCGTTCAAAAAAAATATATTTGTACCCT
Source organism: Chrysanthemum lavandulifolium (assembly GCA_022545495.1). Classification (NCBI taxonomy): domain Eukaryota; kingdom Viridiplantae; phylum Streptophyta; class Magnoliopsida; order Asterales; family Asteraceae; genus Chrysanthemum; species Chrysanthemum lavandulifolium. The sequence continues at coordinate 232,655,017 of CM040239.1, read as the reverse complement.
CAAAAAAATTATAAATGTTTCTGTCCAAAAACATGAATTCGCCAACCTAGTAACCTTAAACACAGATCTATAGCATCGCCAAAGATATAGTAACATATGGAACTCCATCATCCAAAATACAGTGAATTTAGTTGGAAATGGACGAAAAAGAAGTCAACGACTATAAATATCCAATGTAACTACATAATATATAGTATGATATATTATACACTAAAATGAAAATAAATATGATTAGAGGAAAATGGTGTCAAGTAAATAGATATAGATAGCATATATAATATGCTGGACCCTAAATAAGTATGAATAATCAGTTATGGATAGTCTTTAATCTAGTATTCGTATAACAAGGTTAGTTACCATATATTACATGTTATGATCCATGGTGTCTAGGAATATTGGGTGCTCTTACGTGCAATTAATCAAAAAATATATAGTTGGGCATCTGCTGGAGAGTGACCTGCCTCTAGAAAGCAAGTCAAATTACTGTTTTCTTACTTTATTTTTAGAGAATTTTTTTTAAATGAACTGTTTAGAGTACTATTTTACGAATTCAAACTTCGCACATATAATTTTTCAAAATAAACTTTTAAATATTATCCGTTAGATTGATTAGTAGATTACTTTTTAACCATACACGTGTATGACACGAGTGCTGGGCTAAGTGTTGGGCGAGCCTTGAAGCAGGACGAGGGTTGGGTGAGTGGTAGGCGAGGGCTGGGCGAGGCTGGGCAAGGATGGGCGAGCTAGGCGAGGAGGCTGGGTGAGCAAAAGGCTGGGCGAGTGCTTTGAAGTTCACGGTAATATTCTCTTGGTTGGATAACTTATATATAGTGGGAATTATTACTTGTGTATAGTTGGTTACAACTGTTGATGCACATGTTACTGTATGATGCAGTAGTCTTCCCTGATACTAGAAAAGTTCCCATGCAATCACTTTTGTGTTTTGGCTCTTTTAGTTTTATTTTTTTCTTTAATAAATTCTATTCCATAGTGTGCACATAGTAGCTACTATACTATTTGAGTGAGTAAAATGAATTTATTGTAATTATAGCTTTTAACTGGGCGAATGATTTGGACGTGTACATATATGTGGGCGAGTTTATATAGTGTGTACATATATTGGGGCGAGTATATATGGGGTGAATGTCTTTTTGGGCGTGTATATACAAAGTTTAATTGGGCGAATAATATTTTCTTAGGCGAGTAATACTAGGCGAATGAAAAATATGATTTGTGACATATTTTGATCATTTGTGTAAAACATATGAAAAAAGTTCACTCTCGTAAAACCGGTGTCTAGAAAGATTATTTAGGTAATTAGCTTTTATTTTTAAGAAACTAGATAGTTGGGCCGTACAATAATAAAACTGAGAAGAGATTTTCTGCAGTTTATGCCTCGACTGACCCCAACCCAACCAGCATATAAGAACTTCCAAATGTACAGGCAATGCACATGCAAAGTTACACAAAGATGATCATGGTAAATATATCATAATAATGGAAACTTACGGTGCAAGATATTCACAAAACAACGAGACTGCTGCAGCAACTTCAGTATAATTCTCGGCAGATGCAGGTGCAGTCACTTCGACCATTTGAATGCCTGGTGTTACGGGTACAGTATCTTCAATGGCATGCAACTTTAGCATCTTACTCACTGAGGAGACTGTAACAGTTATCTGAGCACCCCTCCTTTGGAAATGAAAAGCAAACCCAACTCGTAGGTGCTCGTGGTCTAACTTGTAACCAAGTAAGTAAAATAATTTAAGAACGTTCTTGCTAATTTTGCTTTCAACCATATTCCTCACTAAGACAGATATTTGATCAGCACCTGCACCCCTCATTGAACCCCCCACATGTCGAACAGTCCTGCGCAAGTAAATCTAATTCATATTAAAACGGTTTTAATTTAAAAAGAGAAAGAATTGTCGTGCTTACCAAGCCGGCTCTGGCTGTTCGAGATCACACAAAAGTCGAATTTCTGATGCTTCGGAACCTATATATAACCAGATTATTACTGTTAGAAATATTGAATCTAGGGGCGTTTCTCATCATGATTATTTGCTTATAAGCACATTTATCCATTTTTACCAAAAAAAAAAAATATATTATAAAATTAGACAACTGACCTAGATTGGGACCACTTTTTAGGCATAGTTCATGAACTTTCAAGCTTTTTCTTTCAACACCACAGAGGCCTTGAAGAAGAATCTCAAGTGCTTCAACATGCTGCAAAATAAAAACCAGTGAAAACACGCACCTTTTTCTTCTAACAGTTCATATTAAAAAAAAAGACTGTTTAACAAGTGAACAGTCACAGTTACACATTCTGATGAATCTACACCTCCTTCACTCTTAGCAAAAAAGATAACTATCCAATTAATGAAGTCATGAAGGTTCAAATTACCTCCACAACCATCAACAATCACTTAATGCACCTTTGTAAGAAGTAAGCAATGTAGTTAAATCCTGGACGTGAAGAATAATTTTTTTGTTTTTATTGCTTGATTTTATAATTTTCTTAAGATTTTTTTTAGCTATTCCACACATTTAACAAGGAAAAATTAAAAAGGGGTTTGCAAAATTTGAAAGAAAAAATGGAAACTCATCAACGGAAGTGGGAAGGGTAGCACTTCACGACTACAATTACTATGTTAAAATATTATCTAGTGTAAATCAGGAAACCCACCGGAAAATAAGCAATAGATAGCAAGCATTAGGTTCCGGCTTACATATTTCTCCTTGTCAGTAACTCATGATTCCAAGGCAAAGACTGCATCCCAGTATACGTCATTTTCAAAATCCACGATCGCTATACAATTTTAGAATTAAATTTTTTGCAGTTGGCTTTACAATTATTCTTAAAGATACAAGCGGCCGTTCTGGCGGACTATTTAGACTTCACAGTGAGAAACAATATATTCAAAAGCACAGTGAAATTATACAGTTCTAGAACTTACGCTCATGTAACTTTTGGTAATTTCTTAACCGACCAAGTGAACCTAAAGCTATCCATAAGTCTATATTAAAAAGTGAGAAGAATAAAATTACGTGATCAGTCAATTCAAAGACAGGCTTATTAACTAAAAATGAATTCCATTCCTCCTATCCTATATTTCTAGTTCATTATTTTGGTAATGGCGTATACGATAGGGGGTACTTGGGACTGCTTATGCTTATTGAAATAAGCATAAACTTATTCTTAAAAACATAAACTTAGGGGGTGTTTGGCTAAGCTTATTAAACGTACGGCTTATTTTGAGACTTGTCGAAATATATAAGTTTATTATGATATGATAAACTTATATAAGCCGACAAGTCTCAAAATAAGCCATAAAATTGGAGCTTATAAAAAATAAGCCCAAATGGGCTTAAGTTGGCCCTTAAAAAAAAGATGTAAATTTTTATAAAATACTAAATAACACTATATCAGATAAACTGTTATGAAAGTAGAAAATTAAAAACTGGTATAGTACCTGGGTTTCTATAATTCCTTGAACCACGCACTCCATTGCTACTAAAGATTTTTTTGTACCTGTAAAACTAATTATTTAAGTATATAGAAGAAACAAGATTTAAAGTGATCAGTTTCACATTTTAATTGTGTCAATTCATATCAACAAGTGAAACATACCTAGGGTTTGCGACCGAAAGTGTCACAGACTGATTTGGGTATGTTTTGATTTTTACTCGATTCAATGTTTTTCTACACGCTTCTCTACTTAACTAAAGCAAAAGAAAGTTGAAAAGGGGTGTTTGTTTACGATATAAGGTTTTTAAGATCGGGTATGCCTTTTAATGATTGTTTAGGGTGTGTTTGGTTTGAAACCACCACACACATAGTATATAAGGAAACTTTCACATTTGGGTATCGTCATTCTATTGTGGTGGACCCGATAACCAACCAAACAACATAAATGACTTTCAAAGTTATAGACCCAAACACCCCAACCAAACGGGCCCTTAGTAGACGAGGGACAAATAATCTAATAGTGGGATTACTCTAAAATTTAATTTTATAAACTTTTTTACTTCCTATTTATATAAACCTTGTTCTATTTTTTTTTTAATATCACATTTATTTTTACACACATAAATGTATTTCTCTCTCAATAACTTCCCGACTTCTTCATCACCTACCCTGAAGTTAGTAACTGCCAATCACTATCACCATTTCGATCATCAACATCACCTCCCGATTATCATCAACATTCCTATCATCAACATTCCGATCATCATCTCATCATCCCCCAAAGTTATCATTCTTTTTATGGTTTTCTTTTGATTTAAATGAACCGTTTTGATTCAGAAGCTGGTTTGATTGATATTTTTGTGGCTGATAATGTTGTTGAGTCGGTTGATAATTATGTGGATCAAGTTGTTTAACATTTCTTATGATCAAGTTGCACATCAAGTGTTTGATGAAATGACTGAGTGAAAAATATTTGATAATCTTGTTATAGGGGTGATACTCACACCATATCTTTTAATGCATGCACCACAGTTTGTGCATTACAGTAGTGTAATGCACAAATTGTGGTGCATGCATCAAAAGATGTGGTGTAGGTATCAATTCCCTATATGCTTTTGTAACTTTGCTTATTAATAAGATGTTAGTTAAATTTTTGTTTTTACCTGAATTTTTTCTTATTAATCAGACATAATGCTATTTTTATGTCTGATTGTTGTTATGTATCTGGTATCACTTGTGATATTCTGTTAAAAATGATGCAACACTTGGGGTGATTTTGATGTTTATATCACTTGTGATATTCTATTAAAAATGATGCAACAGTTGGGTTTGACTTTGATGTTTATATCACTTGTGATATTTTGTTAAATTTTATGAAATATCACAAGTGATAATAGTGATAATAGTGTTCTCATATAGTTTTCTTGCTGCAAACTTATTTGCATCCTCTATTATCAACTTATTTTGGTAATCATTTCATGAAGAATGATCTTTGCAGTGTATCTCATTCTCATGTTGTTCATCTTTTGGAGGAACCTTTGATATCACAGGTGATATCTCAGATGTGTCGGCTTCTTCATTTTGTTGAATCAGTGGTTGTAATGGAGGAACATGTTATATCACAGGTGATATCACGTGTTATATCATAGGTGATATCACATGTGATATCACGTACTAAAGAATGATCAATTTTCAATCCCAACCTCTTTTTTGTTACCTTTATTAATGCACTGTAGTTATCACGAATATTCATTTATAATTATTTACTTTGTCTTACAGGTACTTGAATAATGGTATTATTACTTAGAACTAATATATGGTCTATTACAAATACAATCACATGACATGGGAACATGTGATTGCTTCTCAACTTGTGCATCCTTCTCTTAGGCGTTTCGTCGAACAACTTCCATGAAAGTGCATTAATTTACAGATTAGTGCATTAACTTACGATGAGTCATTTGGAGTTCTACAAAACTATTTATACTTGTTGTACGAAAGCATGCTGAATGTTATAACTTACAGATTAGTGTTATATCACAAGTGATACTGCACCGAGAAAAAAAAAACAAAAAAAAAAGTTTGTTGAAAGTATATGAAAGTGCCCCTCAATTGAAAGATAATTAAATACTCGTTACGATAGTGTAATTCTTTTATGTTAATAGTTTACAGTTTTTGAGATGTAATATTTAAAAATGAGATGAAAGTGGGTTTTAATTAAAAAAATGTGGTGGTCTATATTTACACTTTAGGTACATCCCTATTTTCCCCCCCTTAAATCTTGTTCTTTTGATTTAATGATTAGTGTGGTCCAGATTTGTCTCTTGGTATGTAAGGTATGTAAGGCTGCCCCCAGTAAGGAGGGTCAATCCTTCCCATTTTCCTTGCCACGTTAGCTTTCTCTCTCCAGCGACCTTCAGGCGATTGGGTGCCCCAGTAAGGTTTTCTTTTACAAAAGGGTACAAATCCCAAGGTTTTCTTTTTCAAAATGTCGATCGCCCAGAAGACTAAGTTGGGATGGAAAGGACCAACGATCGAGTATGCACAGAAGGAGGATCGATTAGTAATCGATCACCTCAATCGATCCCCAAGCATTACTGGGGGCAGCCTAAGGATTTTTGAGTATGCAAAATAAAGTGACTTTATTATTATACATCATGAAAATTGAAAATGTATAAGTGATTAATATAATTAGCCTCATGTTTTTCATATTTTATAAAACTTAGTACATAAATTTGTTGTTTTTTAGCTTGTGATTTGAAATAAGTAAGATCGGATCGATCGAGATCGTAAGATCCTACGGCCAAGATCAGAATCCTATTAAGATCCTATCTCGCAAAGATCATACGTGAGATCGGGATCGTTTTCGCTTTGTAGTATCGTAAAATAGTCAGATCCTTTGACCAGTATCGAGATCTTAACAATCATGTTTCTAATAGCTTATAATAGTTTCTAGCATATATTTTACTAGCGGGTATCCACGTATTACGACTGCTGGTATCATGTAATCAAACTTTTTTGCGAACAATATTTTTCGATTATATGTTTTTCGTGATAATGACTTTACACGTAGCGAGAATTTTAAGAATAACTTTATCGTACACTATTGCATATTAAAATGTCAAGTATCTAAGTATCATGATACAATAATGATACGAAAACGGTAGTCAGTATTATTTCAAGGTTATGATGTTTGGCGATGAAATGTACAATGTTGTGTAATATTTGTCAAAATATTATATGACGTGTAAACAAAGAGAAATATAAATTAGTTCTTGCAATATATAACTAATAATATATATGGCATTGCTTATATAAATTATAGTATTAAAAAATGACACATTTTGATGCTTTATAAATCACATGAAAATGCTCGTACTTTGACATTGATAGTGTATGTGAACTCTAACCTAGCTGGATAAAACCCATACACTCGAAACAAGTCCAAAACAACCCCACAATTACCATCCTGGGAAGCATTTTTCCAAGCCAGACATGATTAAGGTTAGGCCTGATAAACATGAATCTTCCCACTACTAGCCCAGAAAATAAAGCCAGGACCGCTGCAACTTCCACCACGTGTCATTACCTCATTCGAGTAGAGGTAGTGATGCGGACATCTCGCGGATACGTGATATCGTACATAGAGAGCCTCATGAGCCTGTCCTAACCAAAGGATGGCACTACACGTGTCCTCCTGTCCCCCGTCTGCAGAGAAGTATTAGATGATAGATTTAGACGCAAGATTAATCAAGGACTTAAGATCCTTTAAAGTTTATTATAAATAAACATACTACTGTATATCTTATGTAATGAACATGAAATTCGGTCAATAATACTCTTCTTTTACAATTTTACACTTATTAGCTTTACAAGCTCGGCCCATGTAATTTCACTGATTAGCCGAATAACCTTATTAACTGATCGACGCTGAAACACAATAGTACCAAGAAAATGAATATAGACACAAATGGTAAGTATTGAAATTGTAAGCATTGAAAATTGTCTTAAACAAGAACCTTTATGTAGGATATTTTTCACTGTGCATATCTTTGGGGCTCCAAGCCTAAAATCTATCTCATCCATTTCTTTCGTCGAAATTCATCTTTGGTCCATTTACCGACCAGAGTCCGACCTCCAGGTTGGTAAGTTATATTTAATTTAGCAGAATAGCTGGCCCATTTGGTATTTTTAAGCCCACAAATCATTCGGCAAATTTCCACTTTTAATAGTGGAATAATTACTAGTCAAATTTGGTGTAGTGTTTCAATGCTTTCAAGGTGTGGAATGTGGAAAACATCTTTTCGTACTCATGTGTAATAACATTGTGAATCCATAGAGAATCAATATATTCAATGTATGTTCTTTTTCGCATAAGAAGATACAAATGAATAGAAGTTTATAAAGTAAACATGGTTCTAAAAAGCTTGCAAAGGCTTCACAAAAGTATGAGGCTTGGTCATGTCGTCACGTCGTTTTATGTCACATCTTTTTGTAACCTTGATATATATGTAGTAATATAATATAAATATATAAATATTTTCATATTTTGTGCCGTCTTATGGCACGCCTTATAAACGCAAAAGCTTCGCTTTAGCTGCAAAAGTGTGAGATTTGGTTATGCCGCCATTCCATGCTTCGCGCTATTTATAACCTTGAAAGTACATTTATATTTGAACAGATGCATAAGAAACTCGTTTTATTCAGAAAATTAGCAGGGTATCCGCGCAATGTGGCGGCGGGTATCCTGTGACTAATTTTGTAGCGAGCAATTGTTTTTTCATTTATACGCTTTTGGGTCGGCGTAATAAGCCTTACGCGTCGGGTAATCCCGACTGAATGAGACTCTATTGCTACACTCGACCTTATTACTAATGTTTTAGATGTGTGTGAGGAAGATATATGAAATGATTTATGTGTATTTATATAGTGGATGCAGTTATATGTTTTTAATAATCATTATTGATAATAATGATTTTTAACGGTTACACATTTTTAATAATGAGCTATAAATGATTTGAAAATTGTATTTAATTTAATGAAAACGTCTGCATTTTTGAATTTTAATAATAAAATTTATTGAATTTTAAGCCTTCATTTTATAGTAAGTATGTAAGTTTATTTTTAATTTTTTTTTAGAATTGACTAAATACATTATAATCTAGTTAAGATAGTTGTAAAAAGTTGAAAAGATATTCGCCGATGACATAGGGAAAAGAGTACAACGTGTATTTAGTTAATAGAATATCAAACGATAGTAAAGCACTCGGTGTGTTAACCTTTTAGGTGGGTGAAACTTTCACATTTTCGCATTAAAGCCACGTTAACCACACCGCCTTACCACGTACGTTAAAGCTGCGTTAAACCTCCATGTAAAAGCCTTAACGCTGCGTGAAGGCTACAAAGAAAAAAAAAATAAAAATAAAAAACTTGTCATGTTCTAAAGGGTGTTTTAGAAGAAAAGTGGGGCTTAAAATGTGGTGTTATGGTTGAGTTAGAGCACCCGGTGTCGCCTTCGTCGTCTCTCGCCGTGCCACTTGGCACCTTCGCCGCCCCCCCCCCCCATGACACCGTTTACCCTCGCCGTCCCTCGCCGTTGTGAGCTTCGTCGTCTGCACGGCGAGGTTCAAGTCTGACAAACTAGCGTTTACACATTTTTTTTTCTTTTTCTTTTTTAATTGGTTTTATTGTGTTTTTTGATTTCCTTCTTGGCTGTGTCACTTTGTGAGATGATGTTGAAGAAGACATAAATGTAAAAAAAGAGAGGCGCATTTGGATAGTTTACAACTTTACATAAAACCCTAAATATTGATATAAATGTTTTCATTCAAGCCCATTAGTAGCGAAGCCCATTTAGCAAACATAATGTAGCAGCATTAATAGAAATTTAAAGGCTTTGTTAAAAAGGTTTACGAGAAACCACCTCAAATGGGACGAATGAAATGTTTAACTGTTGAGTTCAGTGAATACTCAAACCCCTTAATTTTAGGATTTGAATAGAAAATACCTTAAGTGTTTATAACCTTAAATACTAACAAGTCACTGAGCGCATAGCCACTTAGTGAGTCATCTTCGAGACGCCAAGACGAGACAAAGAAGAAAAGTCTCTCATTTCGGTGAGGCGGAACTCGAGGGTGAAGATCGAGTCAAGAAGAAGATGGTGGATTTAGTGGTGATGACAATAACTCACTGAATCCCAAACTCCTCACCAACTATTATCATCAAGACAAAGATCAAGACTATGAAGATCGAAGATTGGGCGGGACATGGCGGGATAAGTTTAAACAGATAAGACGAAGTCCTTATCAACCTAAAGTCAAACTTTTCCTGAAAGGCTAACAACCAGGTTCAGTGTCATCACTGACATGCTGAAAGTGACTTTGTATCTTACCCAATATAGTCTTTGTAAACAGAGACAAAATACATTAGTATTTTGTCTTCTGTAACCATGTCAGTTTGTCCTCTAGGATAGAGTCAAAAATCATACTTGTATAAATAGCTATAAGGAAAGAGTGAAAGTTAAGCTTGTGCATAATTGTGAAAAACACACACAAGCAACTTTCACTCCTCCAAATACGACTTTGTTCCTGAGATAGCTCAGTGGTTTCTGATAGTTGTGTTTAGACTTAGCCTAAGCTTAGTGAGGAGTGCATACCCATACTTGTCATTCAATCCCAAGTGATGTTCCGCAAGCACTTGGGTAATATATTCTTTTTGATTCCTTTTAATAAATAATATAAACGTTGGAAAAATCCCTTGCGTTTTATCTTGTTAAAACTGATTTTAATTGCTTTACTTCAGTCATGGATCACACTTAGTATTTATTACTGTTTTTGCTATTTGTGAAACGGGAACGGAACAACATTAACGGTGTTGTATGATTTGTTCTCCGTATCGTTGGATGATTTGTGTTTTCGTATCGTATTGTTATTTGTGTTTTAAATTTCGTATCGTATTTTTTTCCGTATCGTTTTTATGTTTCGTATGTTTTTTAATATGATGTATTGTATTTTTATTTTAATGAATGAAATTTATTTTATTTGGAATGTGAAAATAAAAATAATGTTGTAAGTAGTGGGGCTCAAATGAGTAAATTGAGGTTAGTTGTGAGCGAGGAGGGTTAGTTGTGGAGATTTGTTATAGTGATGGGGCACCCCGTGGGCCCCGAATGAGTAACCAACCTTCTTCATGGCACCTAGTGCTCTTATGATAATAGGTGTTTTTTTTAGTTAAAGGTGAAATGGTTAAAACTGATGTGACGCTGACGTGACACTGAGTGAAACTTTAACCAGTGTGACCACACCTTATGCTCTAAGTAAAAAAAAACGGTGATATTTTATGTTAGGGACAAGTTATTCATACACTTTAAAAATTACAAGCGACACCAACTTTTTTTTTAACTTTGTTTATATAAAAACCTATAAACCTGAAAATACGGAACATAAAATATAAAATTTAATAAGTCAAAAGCTTAAACTGAAAGAAAATACGAAACATAATTTAATAAAAAACTGTGTTGTATTGTAAACTAAGGACATAAAGAATCTTTTGTACCTTCACCCCTTATGTCACATCCAGAGGAGCATGCATAACATAGCCTTTTATGTTATGGGTATTGATTTGCACAATTTTAAAAATGATTGATACACTCTATTGATGTATTAAATATTTGTACCGTATTAATACTGTGCTTCAACTGTTTGTACATATAAGTGTTCCAATAATAATTTAAAGTGTGGAAATCATTTCCCTTATGTTATACAATGTAAATGCCAAGGCTTATGAATCTAACCGATAAAGTAATTGGTATAAATTCACTACTTTATGTATACTTGCAACCATCGTCTTCCATTTCTATTCTAGTTCTAGCTGCAGTTTTGAGTTAACTTGTTCCATGCCCCATATTTTAGAATTCAACTCATATCGACTTATTCACCTTTAATACCTGTAAATGAATCGGGAATAGTATATTTCTGACTTATCGTCTTGAAATGATTAACTATATGTTTTTGGAAAAGAATTATTTCCTACTAATGTATCATGATTCATGAACATCAATAGAATTAAGGTAACAACTTTATTTGAATAAAAAATGTCAATATATGAGTCTGAATTTGATCGTTTATTTAATATCAATAGTCACTGGAATATGTTCAATCGTTTCTCTTTCATATTCTACCAAATTTTCTTTTGTCCATCTTTAACAAACATTTTACACACGCTTCTTAAGTTTAGTCTTAAGTTATTCTTAAAGTGTGTTCTTAAAGTGTATTATGGCTAATAAAAGCAAATCAGTTTAGACCGACTGCTTATTTTTACTTTTTGATTTTTTGGTATTATTTTATTTATACTCTCGTGTACCTCATTATTTGTTTGAAAATGATTGATACAATATTTAGTTTTGATATGTAGAGTAATGAAACATCATATCTATACGTAAGTTTCCTCTCTATCGTTACGTCTTCCAGCCGGCCAAGGAAAAAGTATTGTAAATATTTTAAACAAAATCTTATTTTATTTTTAAAGCATTTCCACTCCTGAATGATAACGTACCATATATTTTGTTATTGTTTTCACCCCGGTATTCATCTCAAATCAATTGTTCATTCATGCGAAACTAGAATATGCGTCGGTCTGAATGGACCATGCTAGCTAGTCATGCTTTGCTAGAGTGTCATTTTTGACAAAAATCTATAGAGCATTGTTTGGTAAAATTGATGTCACCAACCCCTACTTTTGTGGTAGTATCTTTGCAGTTTTGGTATTTCAGTGTATAAATGCATCTTTCCTTTGCCATGTTTTGCTCATTTTTATCTGCTCATGTCTATCATTAAAAAAACTTATGCATAAAAAATGATAAGTACTTGATATAGTATTTGGATTTATTATTATCTGTTTTTTAAATGCAATAATGCTCAAAAACATAACTATATGGTAGAAACTTCCACAAGAATATATTTATAAAAGATTTTAAGTTAAATATATGAGTGAGACCAAGTTTTACTTTCATATCTGATGAGGAGATAAACATACTTAGAACAAAATAATCAGATAAGGACGCATGTTAGAACGGTACTCTGGATAGCTGGAGTAGCGAGAGTTGCTTCAGGTCCGGAGTCAATGGCATGCGTGCTAGACCAGTTCCGGAACACAAGCTGTTCCGAAAGACATTCTTGATCCGGAACAATACGGATGACAGAGTGGTCCACAACGATCACCTATGACGTTAGGACAAAATAATCTTCGATAACATCGCCTGACACTTCAGCGATTCAACCGCTACTCCTAGATAACAAGAGTACATCCACAGAGCTTATGTCTTGAAGTGAAATTCAGGTAGTGTAAATAGTCATTGGTCATTCAGAAGAAACATACTACACTCGGACACTCTGATACATAATATCTCCACCTTACCTCATATTACATACTTATCATACTAAACATATACTTATTCTCACGCCGGAGCTTGGTCTCGGATTAAAACCCCGGGGCGAGCTAACGGTGTTGCATCCTAAGAGACGAGGAATTACTCTAATCTCCAAAGTCGAAGGGCTCAAGAAGTGGTTACGGAAAATTGCTTCAACATTTGGCGCCATCCGTTGGACCCTTATACCAATCTACTTATCCTAAATGATGGACGATTGTGTGGGAGCATCTCATCCGAAAGGAATACGAACATGAACAACGGGGAACAGGAGGCCACGAGGACTTCCTCGGGAGGACCCTCCGGTCCCACCGGACCAGTTCAGGGAAAGCTCTCCCCAGCATATGTAAGGGAAAACATCGATCTACTACAGACTATGATCAAGGAGTTGGACGGCCGCGGTAAAGAGAAGGTAGTACCCCAAAGGATATCTTTCGGGAGAACGGGAGATAAAGACTACTCTCCGGAGGAGTCTACAAGAGAATCCTCCTGGTCATCTTAGAAGACCGACCGAAAGAAGACAGCAGGAAATGCCGGGTGAGCATTTCGCGACAAAGATACAAAACTCGCTGGTCTCGCCAACAAGATCCCGAAGCAGGTCTAGATCGCGAACGGTTGAGAGATCATTATCCCACGTCAGTAAGGCTGGCAGGAAGCATGAAGAATCTGATTCGACATCTGACAGAGATTCGGAGAGCGACTCTGAAGGCCTGATGAAGAATCTCCGTAGAAATAAGCTATCCAATGGGGGTTATTGATTTAGAATTCACATTGGGGGAGCGCGATAGGTTTTGCACAGTCTTAATGGAATTCGCGGTGGTCAAAATCCCGTCGTCATACAACGTGATACTCGGAAGGGCCGAGATGAGAATCCTGGGAGCAATTGGTTCGACTATTCATTCAATGATAAAGTTCCCAACCTCCAATGGGATAGCTACTATAGCTACCTGCTGGGAGACATTAAAGGAGTGTAGTCAGATAGAGAAAGCCTAGAATATCGGCCAATATACCAGGATCTCGAGTCCAGCACTGGAAGGTAGAGAAAAAAGGAACAACGAAAGCCCTTTGATGATAAAAGAAGCGCACGAAGAAAAACTGCCTAAGCAAAAGTTGAAAATAAGTTTGCAAGCACGACCTCTGGAAGGTAAGGGTGACTATAGGTTAGGAAGGAAAACAGTTAAGGGGCTTGAAACTCAAGGATTGCAGATACATGGGCGCAAAGGGCCAACATCTTCATCTGGTCTAGAAGAGAAGGTCATGATAAATGATAAATATCTCGACCAAATGGTGACCATCGGAGGTGGATTATCCGATGAATACAAGTAGGCTCTAGTACATACACTTAGAAGGAATACAAACGTGTTCGCCTGGACTTTCGTAAATGTGACGGGCATCCCCCAGAGCATCATCTGAAACTCTGAATACATACCCCGCATTAAGCCAAAAGTACAGAAGAAACACAGCCTCGTCCCGGATCGGAGGAAGGTCATGACGGAAGAAGTTAGTGCCTGGTTACAGGCCATCATAGTAAGACAAGTACAATAACCAAACTGGGTGGATAACCCGAGGCTAGTAAAGAAGGTTGATGGATGCTGGAGGATGTGTATAGACTTCAAGGACCTGAACAAGGCGTTTCTGAAGGACTTGTACCTCCTACCCAAAATTTATTAGAAGATAGAGTCGCTGATGGGTTTCAGATATAAACGCTTCCTAGACGCCTACAAAGGGTATCACCAAATCCAAATGGCCAAGGAAGGTGAAGAAAAGACGACCTTTCACACAATAGAAGGGATTTTTTGCTACTCAAAGATGACGTTCGGGTTAAAGAACGTTGGAGCAACATATCAGAGGCTCATCGATACAGCGTTCCAAGCCCAGATATATGTAAAATTAGAAGCCTACGTAGACGACATGGTCATCAAGAGTCGGACAGAGAGTGTACATCATAAAGGACATAGAAGAAATGTTCAGCACTCTAAGGAAAATCAACATGAAGTTGAACCCTAATAAGTGTTCATTCGGGATGGAAGAGAGGAACTTCTTGGGATATATCGTCACCTCGGAAGGGATACGGGCCAATCCCGAGAAAACAAAAGCAATAATGGATATGCCGTCCCCATAGAATCTGAAGCAAATGCAGAGCCTGAGCGGAAAGCTAGCAGCCATGAATAGAATCTTATAAAAAACAACGAAACGAGTGCTACCCTTTCTGGACACCCTGAAAAAGTGTACAAATTAAAAATACTTTCGATGGACCGATTTCGCTGAAGCGGCATTTTAAGAAATGAAGAAGCTAGTATCAGAACTACCGGCCCTTACAACCCCAAGGAGGGGGGGGGGAGGTCTTAATGATGTATTTGTCCATGGCAGAAGAGGCAGTAAGTACAGTGTTACTTGCAGAAAGAGACATGAAGCAAATGCCAATACACTATGTTAGCCGGTCCTTGCAAGGACCGGAGGTAAATTATGCGCCAATGGAAAAATTGGCGCTGACTTGGTACACGTGTCAAGGCGGCTCCGAAGGTACTTCCAGGCACACCCAATCAAGGTACTAACATATAGGCCAATTAAGCAAGTACTCACCAGTACAAAAACTCAAGACGTTTAGCAAAATGGGCAATCGAGCTAGGGGCATATGAAATCAACTACATACCTAGGGTATCCGTAAAAGATCAAGTGTTAGCTGACTTCCTAGCTGACACCGTTGCAAGTCTAGAAGCCGAACCAGCAGCGGAAGACACCAACAAGGCCCCTCGTCCGAAGGACATCCCGGGTCCGTCGAAAGAGAAAGAGGACCTCACACCAGGGTCGTGAGCGTGGAGGCTAGATACCGACGGTGCCTCCAACGACAACGGTTCCAAAGCAGGACTCATATTAACCGCTCCAAACATGTAGAGCATTCATACGCACTTTGACTAGACTTAGACAACTCAAATAACGATGCCGAATACGAAGCTTTGATCGCAGGGCTCATGATTTCCACAGAAATGCAGGTCACAGATATACATGCCTTCTTCGATTCCAAATTGGTCGCAAACCAAGTAGAAGGATCGTACGAGGAAAGGGGAGAAAAAATGAGGCAGTACCGGGAAAAGTCCTAGAGCTGGCAGAATCATTCAACAGGTTTTGAATCAGTCACATCCCAAGGGAACAAAAGAAAAAGGTAGATGCGCTGAGCAAGTTAGCACCAGTCTAATTCGGTCATTTAGGCAAAGAAGTACTGGTAGAAGTCATTAAAATTACTCCTAAACTATATTTCAAGTGTTTGTAATCAATATGTAATAGATTGCTTAATTAGGCTTTTAAGTTAGTTTTAATGGCAAGGCTTATGTAGAAATCCCATAAGCCTTGGCCCATATCCAATAAGAAAAGGAAGGGAACTTGTGTGTTGCCCTAGTTCCTTTCCCTATATAAGCACTTGTAAACCTTCATTTGAAGGTTGGTTGTTCACATTATCATAATACCTACGCATAAACTTTATCTCATTATATTCGTGTGTGTGATTGTGTGCTCATCCGCTCTATCTTATCTTATTTCTTATATATTGATGCGTATTACAATATGGTGACCTAACAATGGTATCAATCGCCATCTAGTTGGGTGAAACATATTTGTTTTTTGAAGAATAGTTTCATACGCGTGGGTTTCGTGTTCTAAATATTTCATACGCCTAAAGCTTCAAATTTTACACTTAAAAACTCAAGATTTTTGTGGTTTAAGGTTTATTTAGTGTTAAAGTTTAAGTTTTTAGCATCAAGTTTGAAACTTTACGTGTGTAGAATAGTTTTAAACTTGATTTGGTTAAATATACTACTCACAGCGTAAGGTGTAAAAGTGTTTTAGATCATCAAGTTTCAAACTTTTGTGTTATTTTGGTGATATTGAAGCTCTTTCATCATTTAAATCAGGTTTCTAAACACTTATAAGCATAAAAATCAGTTTTGGTGATAACTTGTACTTTTTACTCGTAGTAAAACCCTAGTTTTACTCGTAAGCTATTGGTTTACGCCTAAGGTTCTGTTACGCGTAAGCATATCATCCTTTGATCTTCAGTGCTGTTGGTTTACTCAATATTTTCTTGCTTGGATAAGCCTGAAAATACTTCGACTTTGGATATCTTTTACACTGGTATAAGTGTAAAGGATTTTTGGGCAAAACCCTAGTTTTACGCCTAAGCTTCAAAACTTACGCGTAGCATCTCTTTTGCCTAAGCATTTCTTACGCCTAAGCTTGTCTTACGCCTAAGAAAATATTACGCATACGGATTCTACTACTAAGTCTTTGGTTTACGCCTAAGCTAAGTTTTCCTCAAGTCTACGCGTAAGCTAACACTACGCGTAAGCCATTGTCTACGCGTAAGTTGGGTATTAAGCGTAAGGTGATTTCTACGCCTAAGCTGGTTTCTACGCATAAGGTTACTTCATCAACATTGTTTCATTCGACTACAAAGATCCATCATCAACACAAGTTTCAAGATATCTCAACCACCATACTCTAGCTACTTTCCTCATGAGTATCCTCAACAACAACAACAACAACAACAACAACCATTTTATCAACAATATCCTCCACCATCTCCACAACAATTGCAACAATTTCAACAACAATTTCATCACTTTCCTCAAGGAGCAAACCCTCTTCCACCACAAATGGTTCCACCAAACCCTCGTCAACAAGTACAACATTACACATACTTTCAAAATCAGTATCCCACCGAGTATGCTATGAATGTTACTACACCAAAGGAACCATCTTGGTTTGCAAAGATGTGTGAAGCTTTAAGTAGCCAACAATCCATTCATGAAGCTGGATCCCTTGACAGACCTCCAATGCTCACTCCCGGTAACTACGATCAATGGGTGATAAGGTTCTTTAGGTTTTGTGATCTAAAGAAGCCACATGGAAAGTTCTTGAAGAAGGTCATCCTTGAAGGTCCTTTTCGGATGCCTACTCACTTTGTGCCGGATATCCAAATGCTAATCCACCAAGAGATGATATCACCAACGTTTTCGGTCTTGATCAACTTACTCGATCAACTTCTTCACTTAGAAGTCGATGAACTTGCAATGCAATATATCCTTTTGGGATTACCCAATCCGATGCCGTAGTGTTGATGCTCGAAGATCGCTAAAGCAATGTGGGAGCACATTCATCTTCTAATGGAAGGCAGAACTCAATCAAGAGGACATGGAATCAAAATCTACTTATATAAACACTTCATGATTGAACCAGGGGAGAAATTAGAGTCTTATCATCATCGATTCTCAGACATCATCAATGACTTGGACAAACATAATATCATTATGCCAAGGATTGCAGTCAACACAAAGTTTACGGCGGTCTTGGTCCTGATTGGGAAAAGTATGTTATTTTCATCCAACAAGCGAAGAATCTTCATCAAGCTACATCTGATTATTGTAAGACTATTTAAAGCCCCACCAAAAGGAAGTTGTGAGAGAAAGGATCATCCGTGGAGTCCTCGCTTCACCATCACTCCGGATAATCAAACTCTTGCTTTGTGGGCTCAAGCATGTTATCCTCAATTCCCAACCTTACAAACTGTTTTCACAAACCCTCCACAATCAACTGTTCAGATTACACCATGTGATCCTTCACAACAACAATCACAAGAAACTCAATTGGTACCATACAACAATAACAATGATTAGGCACTCTACAGTGAATCAAATGAGGATGCAGATGCCTTTGATGCAATGAATCAAGGATTTGTTATGCTTGCAAGAGCATTTGGACGATTTGCTAACAAATCCAACAATCGCATTCGCACCTCGTCAAATACAAGGAATCAAGATGTTTTTAACAATGGATGGGTTGAGGTTCAGAATCGTGGAAATGGTCGTCAGATGAATAGTGGTCAAAGGTTTAATGTTAATGGAAGGAATAACATGGGTGCTCCACAACGGGTTCAAGTGGTTGATCGAAATGCTCGGGCGGGGTTAATGGTCTCCGATGTTATAAGCGTAATGAGAAGGGTCATCGGCTAATGCATGCCCCAAACCGAGGACAAGAGGTAGCGCTTATCACAAAGAGGCTTTACTCTTGGCTCTCGAGGATGAAGTTGGTGGAACTCTTACCAACAAGGAACGAGCTTCATGGGTGTCTGATTCGATGATGACATGGAGGACTTGCAGGCTAACGCAGCTGTGATGTTAATGGCAAACATGCAAGAGCTCCACATGAGTGACACATGCCCAGTGTATGACACTGATGACTTGTCTCAGGTACCGGATCAAAACTTAATCATTAATGATATGGTATCTCCGCCAACATCTGCATCCGACGAGGCTCAGAGTGTTCAACATGAATTGTCTACATCTCATTCCGATGATAATCAAATGGATCCCTTAGTTATATTTGACGATCAAGGTGACCTTATGGTTCATATTGATAATCAAGTTGACTCCGTGGTTATATTTGAGGATCTAAATAATGATCATGTTGAGACTCAAGTTGAACAAAATAAACCTTCGTCTAATCCAAATCTTGAGCTCATGACCAAATTATTTCAGACCACCCAATCTCAATATGAAAAGTGCAATGACATCAATAAACAATTGCAAGATAAAATTGCACTGTTAACTAAGGACAATGAATGCTATAAGTTCCAACTCAACATTTTTCAAACTAAAGAGAAACGTGAAAAAGGTTTTGAAGTCGCCTTTGCTAAATCTTACCAAAATGAAAAATCTTTGGAAAAACAGATCTGTGATCTAGTTGCATCCAAGAATGCTTTGTTGTCTCAAATAGAACAATTGAAATATGATCATAAACAACAACTTAACGCTCTCACTTCGGAAACTCAAAAAGCCAAGTCTGAGTTGTTAACTTGTCAAAAACAGTTTTGTGAGTACAAAAAGCATTCGAGGAAACAAATAGATGACTATCTTGAGGAAATTGTTGACCTACAAAACAAAATCAAAGTGTTTCGAAATGTTGTTTACAAACATGGTGAGTCAATCACAACAATTCAAAAGTTTTCTTTTAAACCAAATCCAAATGGATATGGACCAATTTTTGCTGATTACAAACCACGTTTTTCTAATACAACATTCAAACCAAATCCTCAAGTTTATAGTGCAGAACATAGAATTGATGACTCAATCATGAGTGTTGTTGAATATAATCGTATGGAGGAATTAAATGCAGAAGACGAGAGTCGGTCAAAATTAGAAAATGTTGTTTATCGCAAACCATTTAACTACTCAAAAGCCATAACTTTTGTCACACAATAGGATCATTCTAACACACCTTGGGTTATCACACCACCTCCAGAGTCCTCTTCTAATGATGGTTCCCGACCAAATGTTGCACAAATTAATGGTCCTTTACCTTCTTTTAGTGAAATAAAGCCATTAGTTGAACGATGTCAAGTTCTTAAATATTTTGACACATTTATGTCTGACATCAAACTTTTGGAACATGCAATTGAAGTTAATTCTGAAATAAAAGCTGAACATTTTCAATCGCCATTTGCGCGACAACAAAGAGACATTTTTCAGAAAGGACTTTTACCACATGTCCGAAATCTTAAAATGTGTGCAATATATTGGGAACGGGATCTTCAGAAGGAGATTGGTCTTATGAAAAAAGTTTTTGAACAAACAGAAACATTGATTTCAAATACTAAACTTAAAAAGAAAATGTTAAGAAATCATGTTGACCGACTCTCGGAAGATGTTATCTGTGCTTATACCATAAATGTTGTGTTACTTCATACTGTTGCATATGCATTTGATTATATTGCTGTTGATTCTGTTGAATCTAGTGAAAATGTTGAGAATATCGATAATGTGCAACAAATCAAATCTTTGAAAATTGAAAATGAGTGTTTATTAAATGAACTTTCAAATGCAAAACGTCGTCTTCAATGGTGTCAAAAGGATTGTCAAAATCGAGAACTTGCTTTGCAAAACAAAATCAACCAGTTGCGTTCAAAATATTTTGATCTAAAAATAGAACATCTGGATGATGAAAACGTGTCTTTAAAGTGTCAAATTTGAAAATATGAACAAGAAATTGCCAAAGTCAAAACTGAATATGGTGTCATATTTGATTTGCTCAAACAGACTCGTGAAAAAGCATCACAAGAACTTGATAATCATCTTGCATACACTAAAGATGTTTTAAATGTTAGTGGAAACATTCGCTCTGAAAATCAAGATTTGTTGCACACTATTGTTGAGTTGAAAGCAAAGCTAAGAAAGTATGAAAAAGATAAGTCTAGTTACACTAATGGACTTGCACCTGGAATGTTTAAAATTGACACTAGAACGCCTAATGACACACCACAAGATACTAATGTGCTTCCTTCCACTGAAACAGGAATAGTTGCCTCTTTTCCCAACGCTAACACTTCATAGCTTAAGAGCAAAACCAGAAAGAATAGGAAGTTGCGACGTAAGAAAAGAACAATAAAGACCTCTGAAGTAGAAGAACACCTTAGGACTTTGAATAAGACTCAAGTTGCACCCACTTTAGACATTGCGTTAGACAAATGTAATAGAAAAAGTGATGTAACGAATGATGAACCTTTAAGTAATTTGAATGTTATGTTTGAATCATCTTGTGTTGGTTGTCATAAAAGCATGTTTTCTGGTTGTCATGATAAATGTATTGCTAATGTTATCTTATCTCGTAAGCGGAACTATAGGAAACGAAATACCTCTAGGCCCACCAATGCTTCTAAGTCTGTGCTAGGTGAACCGCCTTCTAGTGTTTCTGCAAATATCATTGATGTACCTGTAGAACCCACTTCACCTCCTAGGAAGAACTTATCACCTAGTGCATTTACTAAGACCAAAGCTAAGACTAGTTGGAGATGGCAGAAATGGTTACATAATACACTTGGATTTAAATGGATTCCCAAAATCATTAACATGTGTGTGTTATCAGAGCGTAACGGAACCCTCTAACTCTTGGGTTCCAATTCTACTTCTATTCCACAGTGTCGTGCGTGTGTAATCTGGTGATCTGATCATCCTCTGGATTGTTGATAGCGAGATGTTCCCGCACATGACAGCAATCTCAAACTATTATCAAACTTTTTTTTCAAAGTTCATTGGCAATGTCAGGTTCGGGAATGATCACTTCGCAGCTATCATGGGCTACGGAGATTACATCAATGGGAACATCGAAATTAGCAGAGTTTATTATGTGGAAGGTCTCGGTCACAATCTCTTTTCTGTCTGTCAATTTTGTTATGGAGATTTGGAAGTTGCTTTTCGGGCGAAGCACCTCCAATTGATTCTACAACAATAGCCGAACAAACCGCATCCAATGACGCTGAACCAACTGATGATCTTCTAAACCAAGAAGTACCTACACCCGCAGATTATGATCCAAATGCATTCTTCAATCCTTTTGCTAATGAAACTGCCACCTCTGATGTTGCAGAATCATCTACAAGCCATTTGAACCCTCTTAATCTGCACAATGTATATCAACATCAACCCTCCACACATCATTGGACTAAAGACCATCCTCTTGTGAACATTATTGGAAACCCAAATCAACCAGTCGTAACTAGACAACGCCTTCAGTCTGACGGTGAACATTGCATTTATGCACTTACCGTTTGCCAATCTGAACCCAAAAACATTAAAGAAGCTATGACTTATGACAACTGGATTGAATCCATGCAAGAAGAACTTAATCAGTTTAAACGTCTTGAAGTATGGGAGCTGGTTGAAAAACTAACAGGGGTCTATGTTATTGGTCTTAAATGGATTTGGAAAAACAAGTTGGATCTTTGAAGGTACGGTTATCGAAATAAGTCACGTCGGTGGCTAAGGGTTATAGACAAGAAGAAGGATTGACTTGAGGAATCATTCGCACGGTTGCTCAACTTGAGGTCATGACGGATTTTTACGGCATTCGCGGCTCACATGCACATCACGGTTTATCAGATGGATGTCAAAACCGCTTTTCTGAATGGTCAACTGAAAGAAACGGTTTATGTTACTCAACCGGAAGGATTTGTTGATCCAGAGTTCCCAAATCACGTCTTCAAACTGAAAAAGGCTCTATACGGTCTCAAACAAGCCCCTAGGGCGTGGTATGATAAGTTATCATCCTTTCTCACTGCCAATAATTTCACTAAAGGATCGGTCGACCCAACACTTTTCATTCAATATCACGGGGCTCACATTTTAATCATTCAAATCTATGTGGATGACATCTGTTAGGTCACTAGTTTTACAACACAAGCATCAAGAGAAGAGATAGAGAGGCGGATGAACAATAAAACAAACACACACACACGAAATAATGATACGTTTATGCGTAGAGTGAGTAAAAGAGATAAATTGAACAACCAACCCTCAAGTGAGGGTTATACAAGAGTATTTATAGGAAGGGGAGCTAGGGCAACACTCCTACTCCCTTCCTTTCCTTAGTGGACATGGGCCTAAGCTCATGGGCCTTCTACATAAAGCTAATAACAAACATAAAGGCCATAATTAAGCTAACTATTATATATGAATCACTAACACTTGACTAAGGTTTAGGAGTGATTCCAACAATCTCCCCCTAAGTGTTAGTGATGAAAAATATAAACGGTGAAGGCGTTGATGTAATAGTAGCTTTGACGTCTTCTGACATTCTTCTTTCTTGTGAGAAGAATTGCCTTGATTCGAACAATCTCCCTAGTGTAGAGAAATTGTCTTCTTTGAACAGTTCTGCTTTGATGTCATCTTTAACTTTGTTCTTTGATCATTGTTCTTTGTGATGAAAGTGATAGTATGTTGTAGTCTGCATCAAGTCTGCCTCAGGTCTGCTTCGTTGCTCGGTGTCTCCACGTCATTCTTCAACATGCTCACATGCTCTTTGACGTTGGATTTGATCTTGATGAAGTTCTTTAAGTCTTTAACTTTGTAGATTCTTTGGCTTGACGAAGAATCATTCTGACTTTTGTGTTGCTTTTAGATAGAACTTCCATTAGTGATTATGTTGGCACGAGCATGTGAAGAATCTGCACGATCATTCCGCTCCAGAGCTTCCATAAGACGACGTTGGATTTCAGTACTGATGAAGTTCTTTAAGTCTTTAACTTTGTAGATTCTTTGGCTTGACGAAGAATCATTCTGACTTTTGTGTTTCTTTTAAATAGAACTTTCATTAGTGATGATGTTGGCACGAGCATGTGAAGAATCTGCACGATCATTCCGCTCCAGAGCTTCCATAAGAAGAAAACATGAAAACGGTTAGTAATAAGCGGATTCCGGCACTTACAAGTTTGAACTTCGAGAGTGTTAACATCATAGTGTGAAAACACAACTCTAATTCTCACAAAGGCCGTTCTGAACCGGAGTCCCACAAGTGAGATAACGCGATGTGCGAAGTACACCTACAGTTCAAATGAGTCGTTGAGGTATACCAAGCATCACCTCACGATGTAGACCGTTTGAGACACACTAAGCGTAATCCGCGGGAGTTACCGAAGTGACCTTTGTCGTGGTCATTTGATGTTGACCCGGCGGGAGTTTCCATTCAATCACCGAGGATCACGGTTGTGAACCTCTCATAAATGTTCTCGACAGTTGCTAAGATCGTGAAGGACTCGATAACGTACCAGCGATGTTCTTATTGTTGAACATCAAGTGATGAAATGTCAAGTGTACCTAAGAGATCTTTTGATGAAACTCGTGGCTCTAGACTCAATAGTGCGTTTTGGTTTTCTGTGCGGAGACTAGGGAGAGGGTCTCCTTCTTCAATATCGACAATCTCTAAGAGAGTCGATAGATTATGTAGGGTTCCTGTGAGAATGAAACAAGCTTCGTTGAGAGAAACTTGAGTGGCTAAGAAGGTTTAGTGCATGCGTCCTTTGGGTCCATGACGACTTTTAATCTTCAATACGGTGTCATCTAGTGACAACCAAGAGTATATGAATTAAACCCGATTGTACGCCCTAAGTTGAATAATCTGGAGGGCTATTTCTTTTCACCCTTTTCTTTGCATTTCTTTTTGATTCTTCAACTCCTTCTTTCTCCGATTCTCATTTTCTCCTTTTTACAATCATACCTAAGGACTTCTAGATTCTAACTATTTGTGATGTCCTTGGGTAGATCCCTCCGGCTCTGGCGGATCATAGGACGGTTATTCCTAACCTTAGTCACCTTATAACTCCATGACTAACCTATGTTGCCATAAAACCAATTTTCAAGAAAATCTCTCACAACGGTTATGATTGAAAAACATTTTGTACCAATGTAAGAGTTTGATCTTTTGGAGAAATACTCCCCCTCCACATGTGCTTAAGAGTTTTTTACGAAAATCTGCACAGTGAGGAAAGAGCGCGCACTTTTTGAATTGATTAACTCAAGATAGACAATCCCCCGTGAGACACGGTTACGTTGTATAGTTAAAGAGTTACATTGTCAGCTTTTAGTTGACAACTAGCTCTAATAACTACCTTGAAGGTGTAGACAAACCTCGAAGGTAACCCGTCGAGTTCATGTCTACCAAGAGTTTCTCGAATGGTACATTCTATTCGGACAAGTCCTTTGCGAGACACGTTTACATCACTAGCGAACTAGCTTGAAATTATTACCCGTCCGGACAAGTCTTTTCGAGTTACTAACGATTAAGTATCGACAATTCGTTGGTTAAGTCTATAGCACAAAGATTCATTTGCATTTACACAACATATTTCTTATCACATAATTTTCTCCCCTAAAAATGGCATATAAAATGTTATTTTGAAAAGTTAAGAATAAATATGACCATTTCGAGTGTTGCGGGAAGATGACCCTGTGAACAATTTGTGAACAAAGTTTTAATTCAAATATTCCCCTCAACAAGTGATATAAGCGGTTGAGGTTTTGAAAATCATACGGGGAAGTACTTGTTCTTTTGAGCAAAACCTTGAAAAATGAAAGGTTTGATAGGTTTTACTCAAAAGTAAGAAGCTTTCGCTCCTTTTATAAGGATTGTGGCACTGAAGCGTACCACATGGTCCTTTCATTACAAGAACGGGTTGTACACTGTTATGTGTGCACAAGCCATTGTCATAAATAAATCACACATCCAAAATATTATGAAATAGAAACAGTTCAAGGGGTACCAGGAAGTCCATCAAGCTTGCCAGGAATGCGAACAGGGCATTGATAGCCGGCAAGAGCAATCTTGGGACGACCACCTACAAAGCTCTCTAATGTTCTGAACTGATCCCTTCGACACAACCTTTCATCAATCATAGTGATGATCCTCTTCACATCCCTTCTGTCTTGAGAATTCCATCACTTTGGAGACCTAATGCCTTCATGTATCGCCTTCAACCGATAAGCCAAGCCATCCCTAACCTTCTTCAATGTGTGATCCCCAAATTTGTGAAGATCTCTACACGCCATCAAGCAATTTCGTTGAAGTTCACTGCGATAAGCGGCGCCGAATGGTTTCTTGATGAGGTGTATTGTGAAAGGCGGTTGATGTCGGGAAGATCTAGGCGTGGTGGAGTGAAATTGACACGGGTGCGATATGATTCAGCCGCAAGTCGGAGATCTTCTACACGTTCTTTGATTACTATTCTTCCGATGAAGATAAGCAAGGACTTGATGTATTCACGTTGCACTTGATCGAGAAATACCTCATGCGACCACATGCTTTGGCAAGGTACATGTCTTCAATGTCGTTGATAGACAAATTCTCAAAGTCCGCTTGAGAGAATGCATAATCCCTTTCGTCTTGCCTTTTGACCACGATATTCTTGAGGAAAGTGTAGTCCCATTTAGACGAAAGATCAACATGTTTAATAGCCACGATTGCTTTAGTCTTGAACACTTCATATTGAGACTTCGAACACGGCGACACGTAGTAGATTCGTCGCTTGTTCCGCCAATGGTGAATCCCATACAATGCATCACGGTCATATCTTGCCACATTGTTGGAGAACATATGGTTAGCCCTTTCCTCGATGGCTATGAAGTTAGAGTATATGGATGCAGGAATAGAAGTGTCGAGATGTAGCGTATTTCCTTGAACCATCGCCACCATGTAGAAGAAATTCCAAGTCTTTGTTGAAGAAATATCGGAATGGAATCCTAGGTCGATCTGGTTGGCCAATTGTTGGTAGAGGTTTAGACCAATCGATTGTAATATGGAGGTTGTCCCATTTGGTGAAGTCGATGTTTGCTTGGGTTGAGCCAATCCATGTTGTTAGACATAGCTCGTGCTATATTATCAAGATGATACTCAACTTCAATAGCACTTTCTCATTTGTCCTTGAGCGGTTGAAATGCTTCATTCTTGATTCGCTTCAACTCGGATTTCGTCATCTTTTCACACGGAATTTCTCTTGCAAGAACTTAGCATGCTCCAATGTACTACCGTCTTCGGATCTTGACCTTGGTGGGTAGGAGTAGAGTTAACAAGTGTAGAAAACCGATCGTATTCCTCTGTGTCATCTTCGTCTAGCCATGATACGACGTCACCTTAGGCGCCTTCTCCTTCTTTTTCTTAGACCTAGATGAAGATTACGGTTTCTTAACTTTGTCGGAGAGGCGGGTTGTTGTTGGGGCTCATGGAATTCTCTTCGTCACCACCCGTATACTCAAAGTGATCACCGGTTTTATGAGTGCAGGGTGGTAACTCGTAAGAATCTCGAGGTTTTTCAAGAGAAGAGCGAGGAGGAGACCTTTGTTGGTTGGAGTCCGTTGGGGTGGAGGTTGCATAGAAGATGATTCACCGGACTTCTTGAGGCGTTTGGGCTCGTTTTCCTTATCCTTATCTTTGTCTTTGTCGTCTCTTGGGCGTTTAGGCCTTCGACTTCTTCTCCGTATGATGACCGAGTTGGTATTCGGCAATGCTTCAAACAATTTACCTTCGTGGGAGGCAAATGTTGCAGAGCGTTTCGACATTTGAGCTACCAGCCGGTTCACCAATTCATCATCCGAGAAGATTGTGGGTTCAATCGGATTGATGTTTACATTCATTGAGTTGATTTCATGGTTTGCTTGGCCAAATGCAAAAGATTCGGATAAAGTTGTGCGGTGTACATCTCCTTTGTCGGTTTAGGAACTACGTCAAGAAGGAACTTGTGAGTGTATCCTTTGATCATCTCGTCCATTTTCCCTTGAAGATCATCTTTCATGAGCTTCGGACATACTCCTTTCAACTTTCATCTCGTCATTCTCGTCATGAAGGACCAGATGTCGATCGTGAAGAAATTCATTTTCTTGAAGAGCACGTCTTTCTTTCGACTGTTTGATGACTTTAACGATTAGCGTCTTAGCTTGAGAGATCCAAGATGCAGTTGGCTTCTTCACTGATTTGGATGTTGATTTGGTTGATCTTTTTGATGGTGGTGGTGAGGAATGAGAAGATGAATCCGATGATGATGAGATGTGAAGAGACTCCGGGTCCTTCGGTGGTTCAGAAGTTTTCTCCTTTGAACGGACGGGACTGTCTAGAAGAAGACGATCATAATCGTCCATTTCATCAATCTTTGTATCATCAGCAGTTGTTTTCTCAGTCTTTTCCATTTCTGGTTCTTCAATGTCATACTCAATAGAATCTTCCACGCGCTTTTGTTGTTGCTCCAAAGTGGTGGCACCAGTTCCCTTATCGGGTCGATTAACCGTATCAGGATCTGGTGTAGGTTGAACTTCACCACTTGACCTCAGGGCCACCCATTTGATCTTTAGCAAATTCCTTCATAGCGTGTTGGAGTCTAACAAATTTGAACTTCCTCCGTAATCGGTTTCGGTGGCTCTTCTTGAGCTTTCCTCTTCGTGCTCAATCACCGAGTCTTCCCTTTGCTTATATCTGGCGGTGGTGGGAGGTTTTGCAACCGAAGGAGGTGCTTGGTTGCAGATTGAGTAGAAAACCTCTTCGATCGATTGTGTATCTTGAGCTTTCGTCCACTAGCTTTCTTTGTGGTTCAAGCTTTGGAATGGGAATAGGAACAACTTCCTTAGAAGGAACTTTCCTTTGCGTGGAGGATTCCTCTTGGGAACTTCCTCGACTCGACTGCTTGCAACACTTCCTGCACTTCCTCTTTCGGTTTTCTTGTAGGCGTGCGGAAGATTTTCATCAAGAAAGCTAACTTTGTTGTCTTTCACGGTGCCATATATCTTTTATAAGAGTAGAGATGTTTGAGTTCATCTAGAGAAGGAGATCCGGAAACACAAAGACCTTGTTTCTTGGTAGTTGACTCCTTAAATCTGAATGTTAGAGTGGGTTGGACAACGCGTCAAGATTGTCGGGGTCATTGATTCTTTTGGGATATCGGGGTTGTATCCAAGTGCTCTTTGGATCAACAGTTTTGTATATCCGATATAAGGAATCTTTGAGCCAAGCTTTTGAGGAATGTCATCATGTCATCCCATATCGAGCTTCAACTTGATGTGTTTCATGTTGATCGAGCCCAAAGATTTGCATTTCTCGAGCTTGGGATGCTCATAGTCATTGTCGCGACCGAAATGGATTTTGTGATGATGATATAAAGGGTTCTCCAAGGTGAGGAATGTTTTAAGATCCACGTGAGAATGCTTATTAATAACCCCAAGCTTCGTCATACCCAATATCAATCAAAATTGCGAACAATCTCTTTAGTAGGTGCAAAGAGAATTCGAGTTGGTATGATGTCGGGAATGAGGAGGACAACCCTTAAGTCTGCAGGAGTGATGGTGAGTTGCTTGTGATTGGCGTCACCATCACATCATTCGTCCTTTGATCATCGCATTGTATTCCGAATTGATGTATGTAGATCTCCGAACGATGGCGAGTTGGTGAGCATGTTCGATAGGGATGATTCTTCAGAATATCCACTGCAATGAGACAAGAAGATTCCGAGCAGGTGAGAGTTTCAAAGTCAACTCTGAGATTGTTCTTTCCAATCTTCATTGGAAAATATCAGCAATGGTGAGAACGTTTGGTGCATCCACATTCATTTGAGCTTCCATGTCGTGATCTGAAACGCATTTAGCCAAAAGAACCAACATATCAAAAGACATAATGTTAGTCAATAGAAGGTTTTTTTGTCTACTTATTGAATGAAATATGTTAATGATTGTTACGAGTCCAAAGTCACTTGTTTGTTCAATAGTCCAATGACGTCGAGAAAAGTTTCGTGAGTTAGTTAACTTTATGTTTTAAAGTTTATGTTATCACTTATTTTCCACAACATATTAAACGTTTAAGCTTATTAGTGACTTTTATTGGTTTCGTGATGTTATGATTTATTTATTTACAAGTTTGCACGCGTAACAATTCACAATGAAGGTTTGATCAAGGCTTAAGTGTAGAAATGGTAGCTTATGCGTAAACAGGAGAGATATACGGCGAGACGCAAGCTTATCGTGGGATCCTTACCACGCGCAGAAGAAATATTACAGCGTGGGAAAAGGGACCTTATGCGTAAAGCTTACGGCGTGGCGTATATAAAACCTTACGCCAGAACGCTACGCCGAAGATTTCTCTTCACGATAACATGCTACGCGTAAGGTGATCCTTATGCGTAGATGGTTAACAACCTTGATTCTAATTTTTTACGAGTAGCAAACCTGAAATAACATCATCATAACATCAATATTTACACATTCATTCATTCTAAAACAGATCATGGCATGAAAACTTTTCAAACAATTTACGCGTAAAAAGTCTTACGCGTAAGACTAAACCCTAACGTTCATGAATTACGCATATGAAATTTAGCCATAGGATTTGCACCAAAGGTTTTCTGGTAAGTCTAGGAAGCCTATAGAGTTGTTTTATCCAAGTTTTAACATCAAACAAGTCATGAATCAAAAATACCCAAACCGTATGAACATAAACCCTAAATTTCAATTTATGAATCATTAGTGTTTCGGGTGAAATCGGGCCTAGATATGATCAATTCAACTTGACAACAACCTATTATAACAATCTTTATTACCAAAAAACGTTCACATATGAAAACACCCAAACCCACGCATAAACCCTAATTTCCAAAATCCATCAATTCGTGTATCTGGGTGCATTTTGAGGATAAAAATGATATCATTGATGTAATAGAAACGTTTTGACACTATCTTTTTAATCACAAACGTACAATCTTAATCATGTGTTCATACGCATATGCGTAGAACACAAAATCAAGCATATACAACATTTTGACCGTTGGATTGATGTAAAAATCAAAACCATTGTTTGAAAACATGTAAGAAACATTAAACCACTTACGAAATTATGATCCAAAACACGGATTTGTTGAACGATTCTTAGGCGTAGGATGAGTTTGGTTGTGTAATAAACGTGATGAAATAAATGAGGTTGGTGGAGTGTTTTTATTAAAAATAACTTTAAGATTTTGACACTTTCAGTCCCTCCACCTTTTCCATTTTTATTCAAAGCCTTTTAACTTCCATTTTGGTTACCAAACGAATAATATTTGAAAATAACTTTGACGACACTCCCCCTCGACTTAAGAAATAATGAAAGGTTATAAATTTTAGTCCGAGGAGTGTCAGAAACCAGAAATGTGACCACCAATATTAAAGAGACAACCAGGATAAGGTAACATGCAAGTACACGGTTATTTTGAAACAGTTTAGTGTTAAATTTTCTCCCCCTCAACACTTGATCGGAAAAAAATACTGAATTTTGAAAGATTATAGTGTTGACGGAAGAAATGTACTTGCAATGTTTAGAGAAAAATAGATAGAAGAATATTTTTGTTGATTTATCTGATTTTATATTTTTGTATTTTGTTTTTGGAAAATTATTTACAAAAGAGATTGTGGTGTTTGTTGGTTTTAAGGCGTAAAGAGTTCATCCAATTCCTCTTGAGTCAAACACCGCATACCAATCCGTGGACCAACTCATTAAACCTAGAGGAGGCAAGGCTTTGGTGAGTAGATCGCCAATTGGTATTCTGCACCCAAGTATAATTCAACTGCACTGCTCCACGTGGTCCTTGATGAAATGATAACGAAGATCGATGTGCTTTGATTTGAATGTTGAATCGAGTTGCACGAGATCAAAATAGCACTCCGATTGTCGCAAGACATCGAGATTTCATCAAATATGTAACCATAGTCTTTGAGTTGTGTTCTCATCCGGATGACTTGAGCACAACACGACATGGCTACATATTCCTTGATTGATGACAAGAATGTACAATCCTCGCTTCTTCGATTGCGGGACACCGTTTATCACCAAGAAATTGTAGTGCTCAAGTACTTTTCCTTGAATCTAAGCATCCTGCGTGGTCGTGTCGAAAAAGCTATTAGTTCTAAACCGAATCCTTCGGATACCAGATCCCCAAGTTAATGGTTCCCTTGATGTATCGGAGGATTCTTTTAGCCTCAGAGAGGTGGGTTTCAGTTGGTCTTGACTGATAATGGGAGCATGTCAAGATCATTCAAGAGAAGTTTAAAGTGAAGAAGATGACGAAAGCAGAGCTAAAACGAATCAAGAACGAGGCCTTTCAACTGCTTAAAGACAGCTACGACAGTGCCATTGAAGTCGAATATCATCTTGACAACATAACACGAGCTATGTCTAACAAAATTGACTGGCTCAAACTTGAATCAAACATGGACTTCACCAGACCTGACAAGACTCCATACTACACTGACTGGACCAAGCCACTACCAACCATTGGTCGACCTGATCAACAAAGGATTCCCCACCAGTACTTCTTCAACAATGACCTAGAATTTCTTCAACACGGTAGCGATGTTAGCAAGAAATACGCTACTTCACTCACCTTCCCTATCCCGACAGCAGTCTTCTCCAATAATGTTGCCATCGAGGAAGAAGCCACACGAATGTTTGTTGATAATGTGGTAAATTATGACCTCGATGCACTGTACGGAATTCATCATTGGCATGAACGAAGAAGACTTTACTACATAAGCTGCCAGGTACTCAAATCTAACAAAGATGTGTACAGTCACAAACGGATCGTTGCTATAATGCATGTCAGCCTGTCTACTAAGTGGGACTACTCATTCTTGAAAGCAATCAAAGTCAAACACCAAGACGAACATGAATATGACTTTACTGAAGCGGATTTTCTGAGATTATCACTCAATGACACTGAAGACATGTATCTTGCTAAGGTACAAGGTCGAATGCGACAATTCTCCACCAACATCCAGCTGTAGTACATCAAGTCTTTGCTAATATTCATCAGAAGCATCGTTATCCAGGAACGTGTTGAAGACCTTCAACTTGCGGTGGAATCATACCAAAAACGTGTTAATCTCACCAAACCACTGCTAAACTTTCCCGATATCAACCAACTTGCACAGTACACCATCCTCAAGAAACCAAAGTTTGGCGTAGTTTGGCGTAGTTTACCGCAGTGAACTTCACCATAATTGCTTCATGGAGTGCAATGAGCTTCACAAGTTCGGTGATCACACCCTGAAGAAGGTTCGTGATGGGCTAGCATATCGGTTAAAAGAGATTCATGAATCAATAGGGTCAAAGAAGCGGTAGAATTCTAGGGAAAAGAGGGATGCGAAGAAAATCGTCACGAGGATTGATGAAAGGTTGTTTCGTCGCGATCAGATAAGGTTCTTGGAGAGTTTCGTGGGTGGACGACCGATTTTCTATTTTACGGGGTATCAACGTCAAGAGAGAACTCCTGGCGTTATTGACGGACTGCCTGGTACTCCTTAATTTGTTTCCTTGATCAATATTTGGATATTTTGATCTGTATATAGCTGACAATGGCTTGTGCACACATAACAGTGTACAACCCATTCTTGTAATGAAAGGACCCTGTGGTACGCTTTAGTGCCACAATCCTATAAAAGGAGCGAAAGCTTCTTACTTTTGAGTAAAACTTATCAAAACTTTCATTTTTCAAAGTTTTGCTCAAAAGAACAAGTACTTCCCCTTATGTTTTCAAAACCTCAAAAGTTAATATTACTTGTTGAGGGGGAGTATTTGCTAAAAAATCTTGTTCAAAAATGGTTCTTCGTGGAAATCTTCCCACAAAACTTGAAATGGACATATTCGATATCAAAATTTTGTCAAAAATAACATTTATATGCCATTTTTGAGGGGGAGAAAATTGCGTGATATAAATATGTTGTGAAAATTGTGATTGAATTTTCGTGATAAAGACTTAACCCATGAATTGACAATATCTAAACTGTCATACATCGAAAAGATTTGTCTTTCAAGACTTATCCAAGTAGATTGTACCTATTCGAGAAGCTCTTGATAGACATGAACTTTGACGGGTTTGACAACCTTTCGTGGTTTGTCCACATCTTCAAGGTAGTTATTAGAGCTAGTTGTCACCTAGAAGCTGACAATGCAACTCTTTAACTATGCAACGTAACCGTGTCTCACAGGGAATTGTCTATCTTGAGTCTATCAATTCAAAAGCGCGCACTCTTCTCTCACCGTGCAGATTTCTGTAAAAACATATAAGCACGTGTGGAGGGGAAGTATTTCTGCAAATGATAAAACTCTCACAGTGGTACAAAATGTTTTTACTCACAAACACTTTGAGAGATTTTTAAGAAAATGGTTTTATGGCAACATAGGTTAGTCATGGAGTTATAAGGTGACTAAGGTTAGGAATAACGTCTCCGTGATCCGCCTTGAGTCGGAGGATCTACCCTAGGACACCACCAATAGTTAGAATTTAGAAGTCCTTAGGTATGATTATAAAAGCGAGAAATTGAGAATCGGAGAAAGAAGGAGTTGAAGAATTAAAAGAATAGTAAAGAAAGGGTGAAAAGAAATAGCCCTCTAAATTATTCAACTTAGGCGGACACGGGTTCAATTCATATACTCTTGGTCGTCACTAGATGACACCGGTATTGAAGATTAAAGTCATCATGGACCCAATGGACGCATGCACTAAACCTTCTTAGCCACTCAAGTTTCTCTCAATGAAGCTTGTTTCATTCTCACGGGAACCCTATGTAAACTATCGGCTTTTCTTAGAGATTCTTTGGTATTGAAGAAGGAGACCCTCTCCTAGTCTCCTCTCGGAAAACCAAAGCGCACTATTGAGTCAAGAGCCACGAGATTCATCAAAAGATCTCTTAGGAACACTTGACATTTCATCACTTGTCGTTCAACAATAATGACGCAAGTGATATCATTATCGAGTCCTTACGGATCTTAGCAACTGTCGAGAACATTTATGAGAGGTTCACAATTGTGATCCTCGGTAATTGAATGGAAACTCTGCCGGGGTCAACATCAAACAACCCCGACGGCGAGTCGCCGGTAACTCCTCGTGGGTTACGCTTAGTGTTGTCTCAAACGGTCTCGATCGTGAGGTGATGCTTGATTGTACCTCGGTGAATCACTGAATCGTAGATGTACTCCGGTACATTGTGTTATCCTACTTGAGGGACTCCAGTTCAGGAACAACCTTTGCTAGAATTAGAGATGTGTTTTCACACTATGTTGTTAACACGCTCGAAGTTCGAACCTGTAAGTGCTGGAAATCCCGCTAAGGAGATTCCTTTCAGGAATCGAGTCTTGAAAATGTGGGTCATTACTCGAACTTGTTCAATGTGATGCCAACTGTCTCTTATGGGATTCGGATGGCTGATTCGCCCGACCAAGGTGAATGGAATCAAGACATTCATCAGAAGAACAATCGTAGTGGTCAATTCTCTAAGAAACGACCACAGTGATCGATTGATGTTTATCACTAACCCATTATGATGTTTTCTTCTTATGGATGCTCTTGGGAGATGATCGTGCAGATTCTCCACATGCTCATACCAACAACAACATTAATTGAAGTTCTCTCAAAAGGAAACACAAAAGTCAGAAGGATTCTTAGTCTAAACCAAAGAATCTACAATGTTTAAAGACTAAAGAGAACTACATCAACACTGAAATCCAACGTCTAAGAGCGTGTGAGCATGTTGGAGAAGGACGTGGAGACACCTGAGCAGCGAAGCGGACCTGATGCAGATTACACAACATAATATCACCATATCCACACCAGAACAAAGAACAAAGATATATGAAGACGTCAAAGCTGGAAACTTCAAAGAAAAACAAGATCCTCACACTGGGGAGATTGTTAGAATCAATGCACTTCTTCTCACAAGAAAGAAGAATGTCAGAAGACATCAAAGCAACTATTACATCAGCACCTAGAACGTTTCAAGATTACTTAAGTCATTAATTACCAACACTTAGGGGGAGGTTTTTGAAATCACTCCTAAACTATATTTCAAGTGTTTGTAATCAATATGTAATAGATTGCTTAATTAGGCTTTTAAGTTAGTTTTAATGGCAAGGCTTATGTAGAAAGCCCATAAGCCTTGGCCCATATCCAATAAGGAAAGGAAGGGAACTTGTGTGTTGCCCTAGTTCCTTTCCCTATATAAGCACTTGTAAACCTTCATTTGAAGGCTGGTTGTTCACATTATCATAATACCTACGCATAAACTTTCTCTCATTATATTCGTGTATGTGATTGTGTGCTCATCCGCTCTATCTTATCTTATTTCTTATATATTGATGCTTGTGTTACAATATGGTGACCTAACAGAAGTATTGAATGAGTAACTGAAGAAGCAATTTTCAATTGTGATTGCCACAATAATTCATTTATAAAATTGTAACTGAAGAAGCAATTTTCAATTGTAATGCTTCCTCCGAAAGTAAGACGGTTATCATGAATGGAAGGATAGCCTAGCCATATTTTCTGATACTATTGCATAAGTCTATCAATAAATAAATAAAATAGAATGTCTAGACTGGATGGCTCGCTACCTCCGAAAGACAAATTGAAAGTTGGAAGGTGCTTAGGCACAACGTCCTGCACCTACGCAAAGTACTCTTTGATGAATAACTACATTGAATAGAAAACGAGCACAACAAGGCCCAAGTGTTTAAAGTGTGATAAAACTCACCAAAGGAGTGAGCAAACACATTACAGTAAGGAACACAGCAAGGAAGGAAAATCAAAGTAGCAAACTGATTTATTCAAGCAGACCAGAGGCCCGAGAGAATCATACATTAAAAAAAGTGCAATCTTTGGAACCAGGCAACATGATTCAAGGCCTAATAGAGCGCATCCTTCTTATGTTCCTCAAACTGGGATCGAGTCCAACACATATCGTGGTCTCGCAACAACCTGAAAACTAAACTAACCTCCGGAAAAAAGTGTGAAGGTTTAAGGTAGAAGGCGCGACTTGGGGTCCGTCAGAAACAGTTAACGACTAAGATACACCCAAGCTTAGAGTGACCTAATAAGGGTCCTCCTATGAACAATGTACCCCTCCTTACACCAAAAGAGGAAACTACCGCTAAAACTCCCAATGTGGAAGCATAAAATCTTAGGGCAGGCAACATGACTCGGGGTCCGCCAGAGCGCATCATAGTCAGATAATCCCAAGCTCGGAGCAACTGTAAGGGTCCTTCGGCACACTACGTGCCCTCCCCAAAAGGATAAACAAACCTTTTAATACAAATAAACCGTAAAAACATTTATTAATATTTTGCGATCTCTTTGTGTTTTGATGATAACAAATATAATGTTATCATAAGTAAAATTATAAGGATACATGTTATTTTTGTAAAGCATTTACATATAGTTATCTAATAAAAAAATGTTGTAATTAATCATTTGTTGTAATAGTTTATTAGGATGGGTAAAAACCACAACCCATGGATAATATCCATAACCCATTGACCCATACCCATTTGACTAGATACAATGTATTCATTAGATACATTGAATCTAAAGGAATACCCATGGACCAACCCATGACCCATAACCAAAAAACCCATGGGCAAAGAGGAGCGTCCCACGGATCCCTAGATTTACACTAGACGGATCCCTTGTGGGAGGGATTCGTGGGATCCGGGGAACAGTGGCAGAATGTGCCTATAAATAGAGAGCCATTTCTTCATTCTAACTCACCCATCTTCTTACTAATTCTCTCATATACTCTCATTCTCTTCTAACAAAAGATCACTTGATCTAGAGAGTACTTCCTTATTTCTTTCTTTAGTGATTCTCATATAGGTCCTTCTCTAAGGCGAGATCACGAGCATTCTACAAGTCATCCAAGCAAGGGGTCCTTGATTGATTTGTTCCTCCATAAGATTTACGTAGCAAAGATCTTGTATTTGATATTTCACATATTTGTTGTGTAATAGTCGTGTTGGTTTGGTCCACCGTGTTACGGACTCGGTATTTAGCTTTGTCTGGGAAAAGGTGTAAGCAACGTTGTGAAGGCTTCTCCGCCAAGTTGAAGGAGTTTGTTGACATAGTGCTTGAACTCGAGTAGTTGACTCGGGGAGTGGAGTAGGGCCGGAAGGTGTCCTTGTGGCGAACCACTATAAATTGGTTGTGTCATTTCTATCCTTTGCTTTAATTTATTTACTTGCTTTATCATTAAATCTATACTTCCTCTACATCCATACGATCTCACATATTATCGAATCTAAAGTTTTGAAACTAACTTAAAATCGGCAAAACTATTCAACCCCCTTCTAGTTTTCCACAATTGGCATCAAGAGCTAAGTTTATAAAAGTTTTAAAGTAAACCGTATTTTAAAAACTTTTCGATCACTATGGGTTCTGAAAATTACAAAGAAGGGCAATCTATGCAACGACCACCACTACTTGAAACTAATGGTTTTATATATTGGAAAAATAGATTCGAAACGTATGTGAAGTCTAAAGATATTGATCTTTGGTACATTGTTGTTGAAGGCGATTTTGAGGCTACCTCAAAAGATGATAAATGAAATTTAGTTAACATACCTCATGAAAAACTAAGTGATGAATTGAAGAAAAAGCTTTCTAAAAATAGTGAAGCTAAAATGGTTTCGTATAATGCTTTACCCAAAAAAGAAATTCGAAAGAATTTCTATGCTTAAAACCTCTAAAGAAATTTGGAATTCTTTAGTTGTAACACATCAAGGTAATCAACAAGTTAAAAATAATAAAATTTATTTATTTGTTCAACAATATGAATAATTTTTAATATCGGATGAGGAAACTATAGATCATTCATTTGCTAATTTTAATACTATTATTACATCTTTACAAGCACTTGATGAATCTTTTTCTAGCCGTAACGATGTTAGGAGATATCTAAGGGCACTTCCATCCCAGTAGAGATCCAAGGTGACATCAATCGAAGAGTCAAAAGATTTGACAATCCTCACTTTGATGAACTCATAGGCAACTATTAAAAGCAAAATTAACTAGAAAAGGGTAAAATATGAATGTGAACTTTGCGTTCAACTTCACTATATCAACATTCTAAAACCAAACTTTAGATATGATATTAGACAAAGGTTGTAACATAGGCGTAGGCGTAAAGAGTTCTAGAGAGAAAGTTAGAGGTTTAGGGAACTTTAGTGAGAGAAAGAAAAATCTTATTATGAGCTCCAACTCTACCTTGGGAGGTAGAGAGTATTTATAATCATTACATAAATCGCCACCTATCGGGTGTGGATCGGGCATACGGTGGGTAAAGACCGTCCAGTCCTCCACGGTGTTACTTAAACTAAATACTACTTAACTTATAATAATCTCGACTACGAGCTTTCTAATGATTACATATACTTGAGGTGACCGACTCTTTAATAGCTGGATTTACTAAATCCTAACAATCTCCCCAAGGAGGTCACCTCAAACATATACTAAAATTACATTGAATACAAGCAGATATTACATTAAAAATTGTTCTTGCATTCTTGATGTAGTACTTTGCTCGAAGTTCGTAGTCATCGATTCTTCTCATTGCATGTTTGATTAATCCAAGTGGAGGTCCTTTTCTTGATCCACGTGATAATAATTTTGAGCCGACTTTTGAGATCATCGGCAAATATCAATCTCGACTCATCCATTGTGGTGTTGGTATTATGTGATGTTGTGACATACGGACCGACATGCTCACATTACGGATCATGAAATATTCTCATCGAGTAGCGGAAGCTTTGTTGATTCATGATATTGGCGGCGTAGCGAAGCATGGAGTGAAAATATCGAGTCATTGATGCACTAATCATGATTTCTTTTGAGATGAATGTGTTAAGTGAGCATGCGGCTATGGATTGACCGCTTCATTACGATCATTTGCAAGCGTGGGCGTACTGCATACAGCGATTAGCAATAAATTGCACGAAAGTGTCTTTGATCACTTCGTTGAATTGAGTACACGCCCGCGGTTCCCGTTGATCGATACAAATCTTGCTGTGATCGGTATAATTCGAAGAATTTCCTTGACGAGGTTTCGCGGTTGCTCTAGTTGTTCTCAAACGGAGCGTCTCAAAGAAGACAACACGGAGTGAGTGAACCGGTGAATAGAGATTCAGCGATTGATGAAAAGATATTTGAAAAACAATCGTGTATTGCTCAAT
This sequence comes from Chrysanthemum lavandulifolium, assembly GCA_022545495.1. Classification (NCBI taxonomy): domain Eukaryota; kingdom Viridiplantae; phylum Streptophyta; class Magnoliopsida; order Asterales; family Asteraceae; genus Chrysanthemum; species Chrysanthemum lavandulifolium. The sequence continues at coordinate 232,614,803 of CM040239.1, read as the reverse complement.
AGAAATTGTTTTGCAATACAACGAAGGTTTTAATGAAAATCAATTATCAATCATAAAACACCTTTTGATTTGAAATATTCGTACACGGTCGATGTGCTAAAGAAAAGAGTTTTAAGCACAATGACCGGTTTTCAAAGGTATCCGTCAATCCATAACTTGAACGAGATTGATTCAAAGATTGAATCGCTCCATTGTTTACATTCGGTTGTCACATGGTTGATCTATTGAATAGATCTCACATGCCACCTACCATGAGCTTGTTTGATGTTGGCTCGAGGCTTTCCATCTTCATTGTGAATATTTTTACATATCACTCGGATGTTACGGCAATACCACAAGGATAATGCATAGGACTCAAGATATAATCTCTCTTTCCACATTGTGTGAAGCAGAGAGTCTTCATTGAATGTGTCCTAATGAGATTTATGGATGATCTCGTGGCTCTAGACTCAATTTGTGCATATTTGGATCTGTATCGGAGACTAGGGAGAGGGTCTCCTTCTTCAATATCAACAATCTCTAAGAAAGTCGATAGATAATGTCGGTTCCCGTGAGAATGAAACAAGTCCTTTTAAGAGGAACTTGAGTGGTTTGGGAAGTTGAAGTGCGATGCGTCCTTTGGGTCCATGACGTCTTGTCTTCAATACCGATGTTACCTTGGTAACCACCGGTAGCAAATGAATTGAACCGGTTTACGCCTAAGGTTGAATAATTGGAGGCTATTTGTTTTCACCCTTTTCTCATTCAATTCTTTTCATTCTTCAACCCCTTGATTGCTTCCGAGACTTCATAGCTAGAACCTTGTTGGGTTTATTCGGTACTAGCTCGGACTCGATCCGCACTCTTCCCATATCTCATTTTCTCCTTTTTTCAATATACCTAAGGACTTCTACACTATCTAGTGGATTGTCCTGGGTAGATCCCTCCGGTTACGGCGGATCATGGGAACAAATACCTAACCTTATCATCCTTATATCACCATACATAAAGTAAAGTTGGTCGGTCTATTTGGTATTGTTCATACGCCATTGGAACCAATTGAAAACCATTTGAAAATCAATCCGGATACTTGTGATATATTATCAAAGCATTTTGTACTGAATTGTTTTGATATTTTTAGAACAAGAGCTCCCCTCAACATGTGCATCAAGTATTTGAAATCGTTTTGCACACGGAGGCAAGAGAAAGAATTAACTTCTTTGATTACCATTTTCTAAAGATATCAACATCACTTCCTAATCAAATCAAGTAGATAAAGCATTTTAGGGAAGGATGAGGTTTTCATAAACTTGCTCCCCTCAATATGTGCCTTGAGGTTTGAAAGAGTTTTGCACATACAAGAGGAAACATTGCACATTGATCACGTTTCAAATCTTAGTGGTTTAAGATAGATGCTCCCCTCAACATGTGCATGGAAAATTTGAAATCATTTGGCACATGTGGGAAGGAGAGCTTGTACATCCTTATAAAACCATTTACCGAATTATCAGATTAAATCCAATTTAAATCACAAATTCTCCCCGATCACAATTATCAAATCATTTGAGATTTGTGATCTCTGTAGATTAAATTGATTTTGAAAGCTTTAAGGAGAATTGTGACTTGATTATGAAAGCGTTTTAGCGATAAGGATCGGATTTTAAGACTTTAAACTCCATTGAATAAACATGCATGATTATCTTTTGAAAACAATTGTATGACAAATAACTTTTTGATTTAATTGAAATCATTCTCCCCTCAATCAATGACATAAGTTGTTGATTGAGAGATAGATATTTTGACAAACTTTTAAGTCGGATGATTATCAAAAATAGAGTCCGAGTTATTTTTCAAAACAACTAGTTTTCATTAGATAGTAAGGATTAGTTTAAAGAATCGAGCAAGAAATTTGAAAACCAAGAAAAGTATGGCTCGTTACATCTTTGAAAAGCGGGTTCTTACGAAATGACAATAAACCATTTAATTTCTCTTTCTCCCAAAAATATTTTTGATTTTTTTTAAATTCGAACAACATCTAAAGTCCGTGTCATTCTTTGAATGACAACATCAAAACCGTAGATATTATCGAATCGAGAAAAACATGACAAAAAGACAATATTTTTTGAAGATTTTTGAATTTTTCTAATTTTATGGATTTTGAAAGTTTTATATTTTTCTATTTGATTTTTTTTTGTATTTTGTATTTCAAAAAATATTTATGTGGGATAGATGAAGGAAACCTTTTACTCCTCTTCTTCCTCTTGAAGGCGTTTGAGTGTTTACGGTTGAAGGCTCTTAAGACCCGATCGTGGAAGAATAAACTCAAAGCGTTCTCTAGGAAGAGCTTTGGTGAAGATGTACGCTAGCGGTATTCGGTCCTCACAAAGTAAAGTTCCACCACACCGTTTTCAACTTGCTCACGATGAAATGATGTCGAATGTCGATGTGCTTTGCTCTTGAGTGTTGTGCGTTGTTGCATGAGAGAGCAATAGCACTTTTATTATCACGATGCGGAGGATTTTGTTGAATTCAAAGCCATAGTCGGATAGTTGGGATCTCATCCATAGGATTTGAGCACAACAAGATGACATGGCTATGTATTCGCCTCTGTAGAGGAAATAGAAGTACTCATTTGCTTCTTTGAAGACCGACTCACAAGCTTATCACCAAAAAGCGAGCACCTCGGGCGTGCTTGACGAGTATCTTGACATCTGCATGATCGGCATCGCATAGGTTTGTTAGTGACATACCGGTGTCCTTGGTGCAAAGTCCCATATTGATGGTTCCTTGGAATACCGAAAGACCCGTTTAACCGCTTCAAGGTGCTTTTAGTAGGCTTAGCACGGTATCTAGCACACATGCAAGCAATGAACAAGATGTCGGTCTACTAGGCGTGAGGTACATCGAGGATCCAATCATACTACGATATTTCGTTTGGTCTACCATGATCCACGAGTGGTCCTCATCTAGTTTAGTACGTTCAATCATGGGAGTGTCAGCAGGTCACTAGAAATGAATCAAATTTCTTTAAAATCTCATTTGCATATTTAGATTGATTAATGAAAATGCCTCGGGACTTTGTGAAATTTGTAATCCCAAGAAAAATGACATTTGTCCCATCATTGACATTTGAAATTTAGAACCCATTTCATTTGAAAGCGGTCACACTCATTGGGGTCGATCGAGGCAAAGATGATATCATCAACATAAATTTGAGCGTGAATTAAATGTTTTCTCGACTTTACGGTGAACAATGTAGGATCATTGCTCCTTTCTTTGAAACCGGTAGATAGAAGAAACTTTGATAGCGTATCATACCATGCCCTTGGAGCTTGCTTTAAACCGTACATAGCCTTCTTCAAGCGATAGCGTGAGTAGGATGCTCGGATTCACAAAGCCTTTGGGTTGGGCGGCGTGAGCGACTTCTTTAAGATCTCCGTTCGAAATGCCGTCTTTACATCCATCGATAGACTACCATGTTCTTCTTGGCGGCATTAGCCAAAAGATTACGATTGCCTCGTACGAGCAACATGAGCAAATGATTCTTCAAAGTCAATACCCTCCTCTTGGCGGTATCCTTTAGCAACCAATCGAGCCTTGTTCTTTAGGACATCACCATGCTCATCAAGTTTCACTTTGAAGATCCATTTTAGAGCAATGATCATAGCACAATCTGGGCGGTACTAATTCCCATACATCAAGTCGATCAAACTCATGAATTTCTTCTTGCATGGCATTGAACCGGTTGTCTTCATTCATGGCGGTTTAACATCTTTTGGTTCGATCTTAGAGTACGGAGTTGAAGAAGCACCATAAGGCATCGGTTGCAAGTTGTTTCCGTGTTGATCTTGGACGAGAGGATTTCCAATGATGTTGTCTAATGGATGATCGTGAGTCCATTTTCTAAGGTGTTCATGTGGCGGTTGTTGAGGGGCCGAGGTAGCAGTCGATGTCTCTGAAGAAGATGGTTCGATGATGATTCGAGGAGCAAATATGTTTTCAAATGGAGCATCTTGGAGTAGCAAAGGATTAACTTCATCATTGATGCGAAGCAGTTCCATGATGTACATTCGAAGATTGATGATTTGTTGATGAGGCGAGTTATCGGCGCTTCTTGACTTAATGATATTGAGGCTAAAGGATTGACTTCATTCTCGGGGATATGAGCGACCTCTGTTGTGGGAATTGATAGTTCATTAGCACTTGGCTCATAGAGTTCATCAAACATAGGATCAAACAATTTCTTTAAATCATCTTTAGATGGAGGTACATATGGAGTTCTTTGGAGAAGAATTTGGTACAAGGATGAACCAATGGGATTTGTTTTGAAGTGCGGGTCTGGCTGGATTGTCCAGGAGCCATTTGACCGGTCAGCTCATCAAACGTAACGTGAATTGTTTCCATGATATCTCGGGTTCTCTTATTGTAGATTCGGTAACCTTTTCTGTTTGGTGCAAAGCCTACAAATACTCCAATGTATGCTTTGGCTCTCAGTTTTCCTAAATCTTGACCATCATTAGTTGGATAACATAAAGCACTAAACACACGAAGGTATGATAGATCAGGTTTTCGATTGTGAACAAGTTCGTATGGAGTCTTTCCAGGAGATGTGTGAATTAGAGATCTATTTTGAGTGTAACAAGCAGTGGCAATAGCTTCAACCCATAGAAACATTGTAACCTTTGAGTAGATCAGCATTGTCCTTGTAGCTTCTATAAGAGTTCGGTTTCGTCTTTCAACTACACCGTTACATTGAGGAGTTCGAGGAACACTTCTTTGAGGGTGATTCCAACATTTTCATAAAATTCATTGAGTACTTTATTAACAAACTCGGTTCCATTGTCGGTTCGGACGATTGACTGTTTTGTTGAGTCGATATGAAGTTGTTTAATAAGTTTAATGATGACATCGGAGTTTAGTCCTTTGTCCTCAAAACTTAACCCAAGTGAATCGGGAGTAGTCATCAACCACTACTAACACATATCTCTTCCCATTAATAGTTTGCACTCTCATTGGACCCGCGGATCCATATGAAGGGTATGAAGAACTTCCATTCTGAGTTTGTGGGTTTTGGTTTGTGGGCATATTTCGTGCTTTTTCCCAATTGACAAGGCGAGCAAAGATGATCTTTTCATATTTTAATCTGGGTAATCCTCGACTAGATCCTTTACGGAAAGGTTGTTTATGGTACCAAAGTTCAAGTGATTGAGGCGAGCGATGCCATAACCAAGACTTTGTTTTAGAAGCCTTTTGACAAAGCGATTGGAGAGGACTTCATCATGTCATCGATAGAGATGGTGTATAGGTTTGAACCTCGGGTACCTCTTAACAATTCTACACCATCAAGTTCTCTAACGAAACAAGTATGTTTTCTAAAAGCTACTTCTAGATCGGAATCACGAATTGACCAACAGAGAACAAATTATGACCAAGACCTTCCACATAATATACCACAAATTACACTTTTACCAACCACATAATCTCCATAACCATGATAGCTCCAAAATGGTGGTTTCCGAATCTAAGCGTCGATGAATTTACTCACGAAGTTCATGAGCGCGACCGGTCTCATGATCATATGCTTGGAGCGACTGAGTCCGGTACCACATAACGATTTGAGCGATCTGCAGTTGAACACAGACAAGAATGGATAAGCGGATAATTGGGATCCCCATGCAAGAATGGGTTCCATTTGGTTAGTAGCGATGATTGGAACACCCGCATCGAAATAGAAACATTCATATCGAAATTGAGGCAATGGAATCATTATGAATAGATGCGATACTAGTGTCCGTATTTGACCTATTCAAAGTATGTTCACTTCTTAAGGAATAGTTCTACCGGTGAGGCATCCATTTTCTAGTGGGCATTGACTCATTAACCTTATAGCCAAAAGGTATCCATTGATAACCTATCTTACTAAATGTTCTTCTGTGGGTTTCCTTTGTTTTCTAACTCTCTTTCGCCTCGCCTTTTAGCCTTTTTATCATGATTTTTGCATTAGCAATATTAGCGGGGTATGTGACATTAGACAAAACATTCACACCACATTCATGATTAGAAAGCGAATTCAAGCGAGACATCATTACAAGGTTTGCAAATAGTATCGAATTTGAATTAATTACGATGCGCCTATGGCTAATACTAGAATCAACACGATTCGTTTTATTCGACACAAGCTTAAAGTTCCTAGGTTGGTCTTCTACTCTCTTCAATGCACATTCTTAGCTTGCGAGGTCCTATCATTCCTTGTGTTGTCTTGAGACTTTGACACTGCTCGCTTTAATGTCATGATTACTCTGTAGAGGAATGGGAACATTAGTTGGTTTTGCTACTCTTTGCATCTCTGTTTAGATGTCTTTGGGATCGAATTACATGCAGGCACACTAAGGTTCACTTTCTTAACACTAGAAGTCTTTGGGATTTGTACTCTAGAAGGCATACTAGAGTTCGCTTTCTTAGCTTTAACAGATCCGGAATCGAACTACTTGAAGGTATACTACGGTTCACATTCAAAACATCGGGCATCGAATGGATATCATACTTTGCACTAGGCATAGAACATCGGAATCAAAGGATTAATCGCTACCTAAAGACTTAGGGCATATTGTGATTAAGCATTCTAGAATTTCTTGAGATCTTTTGGCATATAAGCATGCATGCCCAATTGCATTGTCAAGTGGTTTTCTAACTTATCCTCTTCAACAATCTCACGGAGACATTCTAGACAATCCTTAAGGGATGAGAAATATGTTTGAATAGCAAGTTTGTTATTCACGAGATGAGGAGGAACATATTTCATGAGACAAAGCATATTTATTACAAACATTTACCTTTGATCCACCATTCTCCCCATTGGTCATTGGCATTTTCCTTTTACACAGCTCTTGATTCTCAATTTCCTTTTGCAATGAAGCTATTTGTTCGGTATTTTTGTTATGAGTGACCTTTATTGATTCAAATAACTCATTGAAATGACGTTTAATCTTTTCATTTTCTTCAAGAAAGCTTTCGTTTTCCTTTTGTAATGCATTTACTAAGTTTTGAAGATGAAACGTTTGAGAATTTTGAGAATCTAAAGGAGGAGGCATTTGGGAACCAGTCACATTGTTCTTTTGACCCTTTAATTGAGATATTTGGGCTTTCAACTTTCTGATCGTGTTACAATGAGCTTGAATCTGTTCATCCCGTTTGTTAATTTGAAAAACTGCATCAAACTATGGAGCATCTGAGGATGTCTTGATATTTGAAGTTTTGACATTTTCTTTAAGATGTTGATATTTTAGTTGTAAATTAAAATGCTCAACCTCTAGTTTAGAAAAATGTTTAACCAAATTGTCGTGATCATCGGTTCAATTTTCTCATTTAGTTTAGAATTAGTCTTTTCAAGCTCAATGACACGATCATGGGAGACTTTCGAGGCAACAGATAATTCATGAAATTGAGAAGCATTAATGGAACAATTTGTAGCGATGAAAACACATCTTGAGCAACACATTCGATAATAAGAGTCTCATTCAATGTATGCAAGTTCTTCCTCTCAATCTCATTATATTTTAGTGCTCGCTCATAGTCACTAACCTCAACTATCATTGCATCAAATTCCTTTTCCATTTCTTTAATGTCTAAATTCATTCCCTTTTAAGACTTTCAAAATGATCTTTTAGTTGTTTAAAGAAAGGCATGACTTTAGTTAAATAACATTCTTTTGTTTGCTCAAAACCCTTTCCCTTGATTATACCGGTGGGTGTGATCCTTTTCTTACAAGTTTTCTCAAAATCAACAAATAGTTGAAAAATAACATATTGGTGATTAAGGTCTTGCTTTTAGTGGCAATAGTCCTAGGAACTAAATGCATTGGTGTATTGGGAGGATACACGATTGTTGAAGGCATTTTCCTAAAGGGGGTTAGTTACAACAAGATTCTCGCTTTTGCTTATCTAAATCCTTTTCCGAACACTTGTTCGGTGTTAACAATGTCTGAGGCTTAAACATGTTCAAGGAAATCCAATTCTCCTTCTTGTAATCATGGGGTGTGATATTTATTTTCTTCTCTTTGCATTTAGGATCATCTAGTTTCTTGTTCATCTTTTCCCTAGTGACTTCATCTGATTTCTTATCTTCCTTAGTGCACTCAACACAACTAGGTTTCTGTCTAGGCTTAAGGATTTCATTTCCATCATAAAGAACCTTATGAGCATTTCTAGCCTTCTTAATGACCTCTGGATTTGGTTCTTCAACAAGGGGAATGCTATGCTTATCGCTTAGAACTCTATGCTTAGTGATTAAGTGAGCAGTCTGAATGGTATTTCCTTGTACATACAACTTATTTTCAAGCTTGTTTTTCAAGGTTTTTAGATTAGAAAAATCATTCAAAAGTTTTGATTCCTTGGCACTGAATTCTTGCTTAAGCATTTTAACATTTTCTTGAAGTTCTTGTTTTTGCTTAGCAGTTTTAGAAAGCTTTTCTTGTAAGGAGTTTAACTCTTGTTTTAATACTTCTTCTCTAAACCTACTTTTCTAATAGTTATGCGCATTTGGTCATCCATTTTACGCTCACGGGTGGTCAACTCAAATTTTGCACGTTGTTCATAAATAGCAACACGTTCTTTATAGGCATTCGATTCGTGGTTGCGAGAATCATCGGGGGGCGTGTGCGTGTATTCATCAAAGGCATAGTCACCATTGATCGCATAAGATACATCACTTGGTACAATCACACTTTCACTTTGTTTCACATATTGATCATATGGGACAACATTGATATTACCCATATTTTCAATATATGACTCAATAATTACAGATTGATTGTGCCGTTATGTATCTTTTGCTCATCAACTTCATCGTATAATTTTAATACCTCGAAATGATTTTGTCTTTGGATGGACCGACTTGTGGTGATGAAGAGACTTTAGAGAGATCATTGGAGAAATGCTAGCCATGAAAATGGTTTGTGCGATGGGTTCTTCATCAACATCAGTCGTATGCATCACAATCGGCTACTTGAAAGGCATTCGATGATTATGGCCTATCTCACGAATTGGTTGCTCATCCACATCGCATCATATGTCTTAGCATTTCCTCATCCAAGAACAATAACTCCTCTTCATCTAAAGCGGCACCATTATCACGAGCTTGCACAAGCAACATCTTATCCACAAGTACTCGGCATTACGAGGGCATTTTGGCGATGTGCGGTTCCTTGCAATGTGTCCCTCACCTCCACAATTGTAACATTTGATTGGCTTTGCTTGACCACGGTTTCCATTCCTTCCCTATTACGATTTGCGGCATAACCTCTACCACTCCACCTCTTGGTTGTTCGTCTTGTCTTTCTTGAGCCCATTTGCACCATAACCTTCCATCTCGGCGGTGGCTTGATTGTGTGGATTGGATGCGATTCGAGATTGTTGTTGGTATGTGGAAGAGAGTTCATGTTTTGACTAATCGGAGAGCCGATTGATTAATGAAGTTTCCACGTGTGCATCAACATCGACTTGTTTGAACATAGGATCGGGAATGAGTTTGTGATTACCATTACCCATGGGTATGACTTGTGAGGCTTTGGTTGTGATTCCGATGATTGAGTAGAAGGCGGTTGAATCATTTGATGAGCTTGTCTCTCCACGGTTGGTTTTGAGGCGATTAAGAATCCTTTTTCAAACATAGCATGTCTCTCATTACGAAGGAGGAAGGCATAGAGTTGCTCATAGTTTGTATTCTTCAATCCTTTGGTTAGCTTTACGAGGTGACAAACTTGTGCCATTCGGGATTCATGTTGTTCACAAACTTTGAGTTCGGTGAATGTTTGGCATAGTCATTCGATGTTCCTCATATCATTAACAAGCTTGTGGAATCTCACATAGTACTCATAGACACTCTCATCTAGTTTCATCTTGAAGTGTTCAAATTCATCATAGAGTTGTGATTCTCTGTCTTCCATAGTTAATTCGGAACACGAGAGAAGCATCTTGACATTATCCCACTTGCCTTGGCTTCGGTGTTGTGATTGATCGACTTGTAGATATCTTTTGGAAGACCTTGAAGTACGATGTTAGAAGCCACGATATTAGCATCGAATCTCTTTTCTCCTTATCATCGAGCTCATCATATGTCTTTGGTGCATCAATTCCATAGATCATTGTTCCATCTTCATTTGTATCAATTAAGTCTCTAGTAGTCTCAACCCGATCGGTCCTTCATCAATGGATTTGAGAATGTTGACTCCATTTTCCTTTCCAAGGCAAGTACAATCGATTCGTTGAGCCCAAGAGTCGTAGTCGATTACATCAAGCATGGGTGGGCGAGTATCTGAACCATTGCTTGAACATCCTCGGCAGCAGTGGAGATGATTGTAGGAGCGTTGGTAGACATGATGATGATTAAGCGGGATTTTATAACTCTATGATTAAACCGGAAATAGATTCTTTCACGAGTTTTACTAAATCAAGAGAAAACCGTATTACAAACAGAGTCGACCAAGTCGCTAAGAAAACTCGAACCAAGTCGCTAAGCACCAAGTCGCTAGTAAAATTTTGTGACAAGTCGCTAAGCACCAAGTCGCTAAGTTGTCAAGTCGCTAAAGAACAACTCGCTAAGCACCAAATCGCTAGCAAAATTTTGACAGCAAGTCGCTAAGCACCAAGTCGCTAAGTTGTCAAGTCGCTAAAGAGCAACTCGCTAAGCACCAACTTGCTAACACCAACTCGCTAACAAACTTAAGTACAAGTCGCTAACTTTCACCAAGTCGCTACCTGTAGTGGAGACTCCACTAAGTGTACTGTTTGTCGGCTTGTCTCAATAGACAAGTCGCTAGCTCAACTCGCTAAACTTTTTCAAACTCTAAAACCACCTAAAAGTCACTAGAAATCCAAAGATATGTAAGAGATGATCAAACCCTGGCTCTCTGATACCATTTGTAACATATTGGATTTCACATACACATTAAACCAAACACAAAGTAGGCGTACTAAGAGTTCTAGAGAGAGAAAGTTAGATGTTTAGGGAACTTTAGTAAGAGAAAGAAAAATCTTATTATGAGCTCTAACTCTCTACCTTGGGAGGTAGAGAGTATTTATAGTCATTACATAAATCGCCACCTATCGGGTGTGGATCGTGCATACAATGGGTAAAGACCGTCCAGTCCTCCACGGTGTTACTTAAACTAAATACTACTTAACTTATAATAATCTACGACTATGAGCTTTCTAATGATTACATATACTTGAGGTGACCGACTCTTTAATAACTGGATTTACTAAATCCTAACAAAGGTTTAGGTATTCAACAACTTGATCCATCAACTAGTGAAAACAAAGAAACACAATTTGTTAAAGCACTAGAAAAACCAACCACTGTTGTGGCGGATCCCACGGATCCCATAAAAAAGGAACCAGCTAGTGTTAAGCCAGGGATCCGTGGGTCTGCTGTAGCAAACATTGGTAATAACGTAGCTTCTTCATCTAGAACTGATTTTGTTATCGTTAATAAGAAGAAACCAACTCATTTCACCACTAGACAACCACCTCCAAAATATAATCCTATTTTTGCAAGAAACAAAGCTCCATCCTTTTCAAAACCTAATCCATCTAGAAGACCTAATAATGTTTACCCAAGAAGTAACCATCAAATGGGATGGAACCCAAGTATGCAAAATGGGTTTCCTTTTCAAAACTTTGCTCCATGGAATGCATACTCACCTTATCCATACATGTCTAACAAGAATGGAATGTTTAACACTAATGGACCCATGAACAAATGGGGACCAAACTTTTGAGTTAATTGTTTTCTTAGGTGTGCTTAAAGGTCGACCTAGACCCGGATGAATGGGTCAAGGATAGCGGGTGCACGAGGCACACGACCGGCAATAAAGATCTATTCTCCACATATGAATCCTTCAATGGAGGTAATGTGGTGTTTGGAAATAGCAAAAGTAAAATCATCGGTAAAGGTACGATTTCTAACAAATCTCTAACCATTAACGATGCGTGTCACGTAGAAAACCTAAACTTTAACCTCTTATGTATAGGACAAATATGTGATAAAAGTGCAATGTACTTTTACCGAAACCGTAGTAAGATATTAAAAATGGCATAACCATAGGAAGAGGAATTAGGAAACATGGAGTCTATGTCATTAAAATCGGTAATGAACCTAAAGACAAACTATGTCTTACCTCTATGGATGATACTTCGACCTTATGGTATCGAAGATTGGGTCATGCCAATATGCGACTTCTTCAATCGCTTTCATCCAAAGATCTAGTAAGAGATCTACCTAAGTTTAAATATGAACATCACTTTTGTGATGCTTGTAATGTAAGAAAACAAGTTCACTCTAGTCATAAAGCTAAAAACATGGTGTCTACAACTAAGTGTCTAGAATTACTATATATGGATTTATTTGGTCCATCCGCTATCCAAAGTTATGGAGGCAACTACTACACTTTGGTCATAGTGGATGATTACTCTAGGTACACGTGGACAAAATTCTTAAAGAACAAAACGGAAACGTTTAATTATTTTGAAATATTAAGCAAGAAAATCCAAAGACAACTAAGAAGTCCTATAGTGTCTATTAGAACGGATCATGGTAGGGAATTCGATAATGAGGTGCAATTTGGAGCTTTTTGTGACGCTAATGGTATATCTCACAACTTCTCGGCTCCGCGTACTCTACAATCGAATGGGGTAGTTGAAAGAAATAATAGAACCCTACAAGAAATGAGTCGCACCATGCTTAATGAGCAATCCATACCTCAAAAGTTTTGGTGCAATGCCGTTGATACTTCAACGTACATACTCAATCGAGTCTTAATTAGACCAATCTTAGGTAAAACTCCATACGAGTTACTCCGAGGCAAAAAGCCTACGTTAGATCACTTTAGAGTCTTTGGTAGCAAATGTTTTCTTCTTAACACTAAAGATTACCTTACAAAATTTGATCCTAAATCAACCGAAGGTATCTTTCTAGGTTACTCTCCAAATAGCAAAGCTTACGTCATTTTAAATAAAGAAACAATGAAGGTAGAAGAGTCATTAAATGTAAAATTCGATGAAAGTCCACCCAAACCCTCTCCACATCTTGTCGATGACGAGATTGTAGAAAGTGAAGATATAGTAATAAAGAAAAAGATAAATGAAGAAGAAGAACCCTTAAATGATGAAGTCATTAATATTAAAGAGTCCAAAGATCACCCCGTAGATAAGGTCATAGGAAAGCTAAACGAAAGAACATTAAGGTCTCAAGTTCAAAACCAAAGTAGCTTATTTTGTTTTGTTTCGACCATATAACCTAAGAATACACAAGAAGCCATAAAAGATGAAAGTTGGGTAATGGCTATGCAAGAAGAATTAAATCAATTTGTTTCTAATGATGTTTGGACACTTGTCCCTCCACCTAGTAATCAAACCATAATAGGAACCAAATGAGTTTATAAAAACAAATTAGATGCAAACGGAGAAGTGTCTAGAAAAAGGCTAGACTCGTTGCCCAAGGGTATAACCAACAAGAAGAAATAGACTTTGATGAGACCTATGCCCCCGTGGCTAGATTAGAGTCTATAAGAATACTTCTTGCGTATGCTTGTGCTAATGATCTAAAGCTTTACCAAATGGATGTCTGATGCAGGTTTTACTGACCAAGTCTTAATATTTATAGTGTCTCGCTATACCTATGGTCTACCCTAATGCACTAACGGGCAGTGTACCTGGTCGTGTGTAGTGTAGTAAATGGTAAAGCCGAGGTCGTCCCAAGAGCTATGTGTGTTGGATTATTACTAAGTCTAATTGTCACAGAATAATAAATGTTTTGATAGGGATTTAATTAATTAAACTACTAATGCAGAATATAAAAGCAAATAAATGGTAAAGGGAAATAAATAGAGGAATAGTGGTGCTAACCTAGTCAATCCTCCTAGCTAGTTATGTCTACGTCCACCTACTTCTAATTACTTCAGGTGGGGTCAAATTTGAGAGGACAACATTTGGCCAATTCACCCTAACCTATCATCAAAGATGCCACCATAAGAGAAATCAGGCGCACCGTCATAAGTCCTGTTGTTCCTGGTCCCCTAAGCTGAGTCATTAAGTACCGCTACATGCTAGATTCTAAATAGTGAGTGCCCGGTCGTTAGGAACTTAGACACTACACCCCCCAATTCTTAAGTTCATCCAAATGATAGGTGATCAGTTGGTCAAATCACACAAGTAGAATGGGTCGTCAGTTGGTCATATCTTACCCTTCCCGTCTCAGTCCGCTCACCTAGGGCCAGTTGGTCATTCTCCTAGGCAATTGGCCTCTATCGCCATTAAAAACTATCGAACCAAGGGTGACTACCAAAGAACTATGCACACTTAGAAATAATTGTACGGAAGTAAAGGTAAACCCAATCAAAACAATTAAGGAATCATAACTAGGCTAGCACCAAAGGGTGCTTAGCTGCTCATATTAATCATGCACATCAATTCAATATTCAAAGGTACGAAATACATGAATTGAAAGTAAAAGAAATATAAAACGCTAAAGCTTATCGTAATGGTGTGACTTCTCCTTGGAAACAGCCTCAGATGCTTCCCTAGACCCGCCTTGAGCTTTTTCCCACGTTTCTGAGTGTTGTGTATGGAATGGGATGCCTTGAAATCTTGGAATTCATGGGGTATTTATAGGCCAGGTCTGGTTTACGGCGTAACTAATAGAGGAGTTACGCCATAACCTTCTATTTCTTCGTAAATGCACTAGATCTTCTAGTTACACAGTAACCTTATAAGTGGTTACGCCGTAGTCTTCAATAAACTCGGTTACGCCGTAAGTGATGCAAGAGTTACTGACGTAAGTATCAACGCGTGGAACCTCCTTTGACCTAATGGAGTTACGTCGTAACCTTTGGGAAGAGTTACGCCGTAACCTCTTGATAAGTTGGACTTCTCGGTCACGCAATAGTTACGGCAGAATGTGAGAGACGAGTTACGCCGAACTTCTTCAAAATAAGCATACTATGATAAATCTTTAGTAATGTTTCCATTTCCGCGTCTCTTTAGCTCCAATGCTCGCAATTTACCCGAAAGTGGAAAACAATGGAAAACAAGCGTAAATCCATATAAATGATATAAATAACGAGCATTATCTGGGAAATTGACACTTAATATTTAGGACTATTTGATGTTATCAAATATCCCCACTTGAACTCTACTTGCCCTCAAGTAGACCTTATTAGATAGATTCTTAAAAGATATCTCCCAAAACCCGAAATTATGAGTTTACAAATCCCTTATGCTAGAATAAAACAAAGCCGAACACCTTACGAAAGGGAACAAACACTCAAATCTCTCAACTATTCTAAGTGTCAATTTCGGGTGATCACCAATCGCATATCATAGCATGTATTCTATCATAAGCTTGGCGGTTACACAAATCTCCGTCACTAGAGTTAAGGGCTAAACAATTCTTGAAGGCAATATGGGTAGACATGACAAAGGTTAAGGGTGACTCGTCATTACTAACATGTCACGGCTAAGTGGACAAAATCAATGATACATGACCAAATCCATGGCCAAGACACCAAAGATTGCTCATTGCATCACCTAGACACGCTTCATGACATGGGATATATAATTGGATATATAATTGGTGTAAAATGAAAACAAGCGTGTAGTCTAAATCTATAACTAAGTCATCACCACTTACCGTCCGCCCAAAGTTCAAGCTTAGAAGTCTAGAGACCGGATCATGAAATGCGAGGTAGATGCGTCATTAGAGGACGTCGTGATGGGCACTCTACCTTTTCTTCTTCAGTTGGTATAACTCCAACTCCAATCTTCTAATGTGACCGAGGTGGCCTCCTCGATACTAATCAATAAAGCTCATACTATAGTGCTTATAACATCGCACTTTATAATATCATAACTCAATCAACTGTTTTTTTTGAATATAACATAATAACATAACATCCCCCCACTTGAGATGAACAAAGGGAATTCGGGGGGTCTTCAATGATCTTCATAATTGTTGTCGATGAAAGCGTGATTTCCAAACCTTTCCACTCGAACCTTGAACTTAGGCAAATGATGATTTCCCAATTACAAATAAAGACTACAGGGTAGGCTAAGGTGTAAGGGTGTAACGAAACAATATATTGGGTTGACAAAATGAAAGGAATGGCTCGTAAGGGTGTATCTAGGGTATCTTGCACTAAAGGGAGTGCAACAAAAGGGTTTCACATGGGGTCGAAAAGTCGAGGTGACTAATTGATAGACTCACAATGGTAGACTGTTTGGGTGATAATCCTATAATACTGCCTTCTAAAACTGAAAAGTCCAAATACATCGAGCTAACTCAACATACCTCGTCTATGGTCTCGAAATGATGCAAAGGCCAAGTTCTAAAGTTTAAAAGCTACCGGCACACTCATAATTTGGTGGATTTGGGGTAAAATATAGGAAATGGATAAGGCTAATCTCACCATGTAATTTCAAGGGTTGTATGTGCTCGGCTAAGGTCTAATCCAGTTAAGTTCAGGAAAACATGTCAAAATTTTAAAAATGGCACAAATTTTCAACATAAACTAGAAAAATGAGGGCGAAATAAAGTTCAAGAGATAATTCTACTCCCGTCCCCCCACTTGAATTGTACAAAGTCCCTTTTGTACTAGGCATTAAAATAAAGGTGAAGAGAAAGGTAGAATTAGAGCGATAACTTCCCTGAAATTTGCTCCAAAAGGAAGAAGGCCCACGAGAAAGAACCGTGCCTTCGTTTAAGCGCCATGAACAAACTTCAATCCCTGAAATCACAATACCAACAAGCATAATTCTAAAAAGAAAAAATAAAATGAAAAACAAACCTAACTCACTTTCATAGGAATCATGGTTGCATTTAGCGAATGCAACAAGCCTTTTAAACCATTTGGTATCCCAAGTGGACGAGTGAAGTCTCGTGAGAGACAGGGAACACACCTATAAAGTTTATTTAAAAACTAATACAAGGTTACTGTGTTTTAAAATGAAAGAATTAAAGCAGAGGAGAGTTACGTCGTAACTCCTATGAGAGAGTGACGCCATAGGTATGAGCTGAAGCGAATAGTTACGGCGTAACCACTGAGATGGAATTACGCCGTAATTGGTAATACGTCAAGAATTATGCTGCTAAAATGTTGGTTACGGCGTAATCACCAAGATGAGTTACACCGTAACTCTGTTCAGATAAGCAACTACAACAGTAATTACTTCTTCGTCTCCTGCAAAAATGGTTTGAAAACACAAAACCCAATAGAAAGGAAATAAAAACAAAAGAACGGGATGATTCGGGTTGTCTCCCGAAAGAGAACTTTTCTTTATTAACGAGTCTTTAAGTTAGACTCAGAGCCGCGGGGCTCCTATGGGGGCCTTTGAGCTTGCCCTACTTCTTCAATATCCTTCATCAAATTATGTCTCATCCATGCAACATTTGAGGCAGTTCGGAGGTATTCAACGGTTTCGATTTTTCAGATTTTACAAAATTTCTCTTCCGGACCTAGGTGGTAGCGAGTGAATTCGTATTTTTCGACTATAATTGGAGGTGGTCTTTTGTAGGGGATCCCCAGGAGTTTGCACCTCCTTTGTTCGTAAGCTTCATCATCGGGATCAGTGAACTCCTCATTTCCTTGCAACTCAAGGTAGTCTAGCATCCCTTCGATATCATCGTCATCAGAAGCAGTGCCCTTGAACCATTTTTCATAGAGCAAATTTTCCACTATAACGCGCTTGCATTCTTCTTTATCATTACTAATCCGCTCTATGTTATTGTCAATTGTTATTTTACTTGTGTTCTTGAGACTTTTGTCGTTTGAATTTTCTTGATCCATGTATTCCTTCCAAATCTTATCTTTTGTTAATGTGTCCACATCCCATACTTAATTTTTACCCAACTATCGAACCCAGGTTGTCCATCCAAGGTAAACTCGTTCTCTCCTCATCATTGGTTGAGGACCAAAAGAATTCGTCTTTTTCTAATCTTCCAGAGTTGCTTCCCCCATTACACATATCGTTATACGGGTTGCATGACACCCAGAAAATTTCCCAGAGATTTTACTTTTTCGCACCGATGATTGCGTAGTTCCTTGTTGTCGCTTTCACTCAAATGCTCATCCATGCAGTATATCTTTATTAGTCTCTTTCTTCCGAATGTGCTCCGCGTAATCAATTTTTAGCTTCATAAGAAGATTTGGATTGATCTTGGCATCCCCAAATTGAATTATGTACCAATCTTTAAAGGCCAAATTACCGAATTTAATACTATGTCTTTCACGCTCATGAGGGCATGTCCATTCTTCCTTTCTTTCATTGTTTCCTCCATTGCAATTCTCGTGGAAGGGCTGCATGTAGGCCATGCCCTTGTGGTTTCTTCATCGAGAATGACGATGTGAGTACACGAGTGAGTGGTAAGTGGCTCTTCTTCATCTTCAAGGAGAGTTCCTCGAGTTTTTATGACTCGTCCATGTCGAGGAATTTTTCTCGCCCATGTATCCCAGCCACGCCAGAATCGAGATTCTTGGTTACGGCGTAATTCATTAGAGTCACTTTCCTCAAGATTCATCACCACCCCGTTGTCATTTGTTAAACACGAGGTTACGTCGTAACTCATTAGGCATGTTCTGGCGTAATTAAGATCTGTTGACTAAATCGTCCTCTAAACTCATATCATCGACCGAACCTTCAATTATCATCGTAAAAATTACCTTACATTCTATAGTCGGTTTAGATCCTTGTGTTTATCGTTATTTCTCCTTACTTTTCACTAAGCTTTATCACCACCATGGATTCAAGGTTTTTCGAGTTGAGTCGTGTTTGGAAATGTTTCATCGGTGTTTTCCGGAATTCCTTCAACCACTCATCTTGCTCCTTTTGTCTTTGGGCTGAATTTTTCAGAAATTTATTAATTGTTTCTTCAAGACTGGGCTTTCTTTCTCCATAAGGCCCACGGTTGTAATCTCCACGATAACCATTACTATTTCGATTATCATCGTAAAATGGTCAATTTTCTCCATACTTAGCCTCTTCAATACCCTCTTCGTCAATATGAGGACAATTCTTTGTAAGATGTCCTCCTTCACAGCTTTCACAACCCACTTAGATGGCATGAACGGTTTCTCTGACCTTCAGCTTATCTCGACTGAGACTTTCAATTTTACTAGCGATTGCTGCAATTCCGTCAAAACTTCCGCCTTGGTTTCTTTTACTTCCACCGTCGTGCCATTTTTGAGAATGATCCACCATTTTTGAATGGCTTCAATTGCGATAGTAGGAGTCATGTTCGGATAGGTCCTTGATAGTCTAGCATCCATCTTGTAGTTACATTTATTCCTTTATAGAAAATATTGACCTTCTGTGGTTATTTAGATCATTGGTAGGACACTTATAAAGAAGATCGTTGTATCGTCCCAAGCTTGATACTGAGTTTCTTCGCCTTCTTGTTTGAAATTGTGGATCTCAAGAGTTGATTAGAAATCTTTGATGGCGGGCAATATCTTTGAATAAAGTGTTTCTTTAGTAGCGCCCAAGTATTAACTACCCCGGCGGGCAATCTTCGATCCATCTTCCGGTCGCTCCGGTGAGAGTCATTGGGAAGACCCCGAGCATAACAAAGATCATGAGACACGCCCGAATGTTGAAAAGGCTAGCGATGTATATGACATTTTCAACGTGCTCATATGCATCTTCATCCCTGCTTTCCGAAAAAGGGTTAGCGAAGCTCCTCATAAATTGGTCTTTAATCTCGAAATGAACATCCGCTCGATTGCGGTCTTACGAGACCCGGCCCTTAATCTGCTCTAGTCAACGCCAAGTATTCCTCAAGAGTGAGGTCATCGATGTTAACAACTTCCATGGTAACCGAAAACTTGAAATATGATCGTGAAGAAAGTTTAAAATGAAATGAAAGACTTAATATTAATCCTAATATAACTCCAAGCGTGCGCGCCAAAAACTTGATGTAGGTTTTCTTGACTGTGTCTTAATATTTATAGTGTCTCGCTATACCTATGGTCTACCCTAATGCACTAACAGGCAAAGTGTACCGATCGTGTGTAGTGTAGTAAATGGTAAAGCCGAGGTCGTCCCAAGAGCTATGTGTGTTGGATTATTACTAAGTCTAATTGTCACAGAATAATAAATGTTTTGATAGGGATTTAATTAATTAAACTACTAATGCAGAATATAAAAGCAAATAAATGGTAAAGGGAAATCAATAGAGGAATAGTGGTGCTAACCTAGTCAATCCTCCTAGCTAGTTATGTCTACGTCTACCTACCTACTTCCTATCAGCAAAGATACCACCACAGGAGAAATCAGGCGCACCGTCATAAATCCTGTTGTTCCTGGTCCCCTAAGTTGAGTCATTAAGCACCGCTACATGCTAGATTCTAAATAGTGAGTGCCCGCCGTTAGGAACTTAGACACTACACCCCCCAATTCTTAAGTTCATCCAAATGATAGGTGATCGGTTGGTCAAATCACACAAGTAGAATGGGTCGTCGGTTGGTCATATCTTACCCTTCCCATTTCGGTCCTCTCACCTAGGGCCGGTTGGTCATTCTCCTAGGCAATTGGCCTCTATCGCCATTAAAACTACCGAACCAAGGGTGACTACCAAAGAACTATGCATGCATACACTTAGAAATAATTGTACGGAAGTAAAGGTAAACGCAAACAAAACAATTATGAATCATAACTAGGCTAGCACCAAAGGGTGCTTAGCTCATATTAATCATGCACATCAATTCAATATTCAAAGGTACGAAATACATGAATTGAAAGTAAAAGAAATATAAAACACTAAAGCTTATCGTAATGGTGTGACTTCTCCTTAGAAACGACTCAGTATGCTTCCTAGACATGCCTTGAGCTTTTTCCCACGCTCGAAAGTGTTGTATGTGGAATGGGATGCCTTGAAATCTTTGGAATTGTGGGGTATTTATAGGCCGTGTATGGGTTACGGCGTAACTAATAGAGGAGTTACGCCAGAACCTTCTATTTCTTCATAAATGCACTAGATCCGCTAGTTACGACATAACCTTATAAGTGGTTACGCCGTTGTCTTCAATAAACTCGGTTACGCCGTAAGTGATGCGATGAGTTACAACAGTAAGTATCGGTGTGTGGAACCTCTTTGACCTAATGGAGTTACGTCGTAACCTTTGGGAAGAGTTACGCCGTAACCTCTTGATAAGTTGGACTTCTCGGTCACGCAATAGTTACGGCGTAATGTGAGAGACGAGTTACGCCGTAACTTCTTCAAAACAAGCATACTGTGATAAATCTTTAGTAATGTTTCCATTTCCATGTCTCTTTAGCTCCAATGCTCGCAATTTACCTGAAAGTGGAAAACAATGCAAAACAAGCGTAAATCCATATAAATGATATAAATAACGACATTATCGGGGGAAATTGAAACTTAATATTCAAGACTATTTGATGTTATCAATGTCAAAAGTGCTTTTTTAAATGGTTTTATAAATGAAGAAGTATATGTAGCTCAACCTCCGGGCTTCATCGATTTTGAAAAACCTAAACATGTGTATAAGTTAAAGAAAGCCCTTTACGGTCTTAAACAAGCTCCAAAAGCTTGGTATGATAGACTCAAGTCATTTTTAATTAAACACAACTATACCATGGGGTTAGTTGACAACACACTTTTTACTAAGAAAAGAGAGTCACATATAATCATAGTTCAAATATATGTAGATGATATTATATTCGGATCCACTTGTCAAGACATGTGTGATGATTTCTCTAAAATCATGCATGATGAGTTCGAGATGAGTATGATGGGAGAACTTAGTTTCTTTCTTGGTCTACAAATCAAACAAGTAGAAGATGGTATCTTATTTAATCAATCTAAATACATAAAAGAGATGTTAAAGAAATTCGGATTAGAAGAGTCAAAACCAATTAGGACACCAATGTCATCCGACACCAAACTCACTAAAGATGAAGATGGAGAATCCGTATATAATACTAAATATCGTGGCATGATTGGTAGTCTTCTCTACCTCACGGCAAGTAGGCCGGATATCATGTTTAGTGTTTGCTTATGTGTTAGGTTTCAAGGAGACCCTAAAACATCACACCTAGAAGCTGTAAAAAGAATATTTAGATATATTAAGGGTACAACACAATTAGGATTATGGTATCCTAAGGGCACCGGAGTAGAAACAATTGTATATGCAGATTCTGACCATGCAAGTGATTATGTTGACCGAAAAAGTACAAGTGGGGTATGTACTTTTATGGGATGTTTTTTAACATCTTGGTTTTCAAAGAAACAAACGACATTAGCAATATCAACAACCGAAGCCGAATACGTCTTCGCTGGCAAAGCATGCCAAAAAGCACTATGGATGAAACAAGCGTTAGTTGACTACGACATTCATCTAAGTGACATAGCAATTCTATGTGACAACAAGGGTACCATAGATTTAAGCAAGAATCTGGTATTACATTCTCGCACAAAGCATATAGAGATTCGTCATCACTTCTTAAGAGACAATGTTCAAAAGGGGAACATCTTTATTGAGAAGGTAGCGTCCGAAGACAACATAGCTGACGTCCTCACCAAACATTTAAAACGGGAACAATTCAATCTACTTCGTCTTGGTCTTGGTCTCATGGAACAAACGTCGTAATTTATTTTTTGACTCTACAAGGTATGTAAACACTAGCCTTCTTCTTTCTGAGTCTAGGATCTCTATTTCACGCACAACTCACAAACAATACGAGAATTTTCAAAACCCAAGATAAGTTTTTCACTTATAACTCATATTTTTTTTCTTATTTTCTTTCAAGGAATAAAACGACTTTTATTCACAAATGGAAACTTGTTTTGGAATGATTTCTAAAAATGATACTTCTTCCCGTATCAAATTCACAAAAGCAAAGTTCTCACGATTAGGACAAATCACTTTTTCATTATTAATACAAAGTAAAAACCCGTTTTCATTGCATCTCATGTCTTTTGAATGCTAAAGGGGATACATAACTAATATGTGTTTTCGGTACATTCATTTAAGCCACAATGAATTAGGAGCATTGGTAGTAATCGACTTACGACTCAAGTACTAAATATGTGTTTTCGGGTTATCTCACATAATAGTATGCCTTTTCACTTCTAGTTTATTTTCTTTTCTTCTTAGGAGTCGAGATAACCGCAACTCCAAATAGTTTGCATATAGGCACACACTCGGCAAAAATGTTTCCAAAGGAAAATTTTGTCTCGCTCGAATCACCAGACCACGGATCCCAGCTTTCATGTCGGACGGATCCCTCAAGGAAGGATCTGGGATCCGTGAGACGTAAGCTATTTTAACTTCTATTTTCTCATTTTCTTTTGGAGTATGTGATTTAATGCTTGTTTTCTCATGATCACATGCCTTAAATTCATATCTAATCATTAGATTTTAATCCATATTTTGGGTCAAGCATTCATTGCAATGCACATTTTTTTTCTATAAGTAAGGATTCCCAACATTGTTTGCTATTCATCTCATCTTCACAAACAAACAACACCATGTCATTCACAAGCTCTTACAACTTAGATGAATCACCTAGTACAAACAATCCTCTTCATGAAACCCAAACTTTTGTACTCCCACCTTCCAACATACCACAATCAAACTCTAGGATATCCGCACGGATTAGTATCCGATCTTGTTGCTTAGCAAAACCATTATCAAATGGCTCATCACCATCAAATAACTCACCACAAGATGCTTCCATTATAGCACCTCCTTCATCACCAACGAGTACACCAACTTCATCACCAAATCACCCATCACCTAAAATCACTCTTTTGGAATTCCTTACGACTCCAACAAGATCTCAACAACCAAAACAAAAAGAAATAGCCTTTTTGACACCTCCAACTTCTCCAAGCACAATATTTAATGATCTTGAAACATCACCACCCTTAGCTCCCATTAAACTACAAGAACATCTAGGTTCTTTTCCACCACCACTTCCAACCATTCCGGACTTTGATCCGTATTTTCCTATTTTTCCACCACATATTTTGCAACTAACAAATCAAAACAACCCGGAAAACTTCCGCACTCATTACCCACATCACCTACATTGTGAACATTGCCAATCCACTAGGGAAATTGCAATAGAAGTTAGGGAAGAAATGCGATTCATACTCAACCTCATCCTTGATCGCATCAATACCATTACTCATCAAAACCTCCATCCATAACCTTATGCAAGCATGGACGGAATCATTACTACTATTTTCTATTTTTAGTATTTTTCTTTTGAAGTCATTTTCAAGAAAATGTCTTGTTCTTATTTTTACATGCTTGTAGGTGGCATAAATACCACTACACTTTGTTGTTTTATTACAAGGCCTTGTTTACATACCTTGGCTCCCAATCTTGATTCTCGTCAATCACAAGATTACCTATGCATGTTACTAACATTTCTCTTTGTAGGATTTTTATTTTTCTTCACTTGACGCCCCTAACTAGGGAGAGCTACCGTCAAGGGGGAGTAAGCGATATGTGGACTTATTTTTTTCCACATTTTATTTCTTTGATGGGTAAACTTTTTGTTTCGACAAAAAGGGGGAGATGAAGTAAAACTTAGGGGCTTTCAAAACATACATCTATTCTTAAGTTTTACTCATCATAACATTATGTTTTGTCATCAACAAAAAGGGGGAGATTGTTAATACAAATAAACCGTAAAAACGTTTATTAATATTTTGCGATCTCTTTGTGTTTTGTTGATAACAAATATAATGTTATCATAAGTAATATTATAAGGATACATGTTATTTTTGTAAAGCATTTACATATAGTTATCTAATACAAAAATGTTGTAATTAATCATTTGTTGTAATAGTTTATTAGGATGGGTAAATACCACAACCCATGGATCATATCCATAACCCATTGTCCCATACCCATTTGACTAGATACAATTTATTCATTAGATACATTGAATCTAAAGGAATACCCATGTACCAACCCATAACCAAAAAACCCGTGGGCAAAGAGGAGCGTCCCACGGATCCCTAGGTTTACACTAGACGGATCCCTTGTGGGAGGGATCCGTGGGATCCGGGGAACAATGGCATAATGTGCCTATAAATAGAGAGTCATTTCTTCATTCTAACTCACCTCTCTTCTTACTAATTATCTCATATACTCTCATTCTCTTCTAACAAAAGATCACTTAATCTAGAGAGTACTTCCTTCTTTCTTTCTTTAGTGATTCTCATATAGGTCCTTCTCTAAGGCGAGATCACGAGCATTCTACAAGTCATCCAAGCAAGGGGTCCTTGATTGATTTGTTCCTCCACAAGATTTCTGTAGCAAAGATCTTGTATTTGATATTTCACATATTTGTTGTGTAATAGTCGTGTTGGTTTGGTCCATCGTGTTATGGACTCGGTATTTAGCTTTGTACCGGAAAAAGGTGTAAGCAACATTGTGAAGGCTTCTCCGCCAAGTTGAAGGAGTTTGTTGACATAGTGCTTGAACTCTCGAGTAGGTAACTCGGGGAGTGGAGTAGGGCAAGGAAGGTGTCCTTGTAGCCGAACCACTATAAATTGGTTGTGTCATTTCTATCCCTTTGCTTTACTTTATTTACTTGCTTTATCATTAGATCTATACTTCCTCTACATCCATACGATCTTACATATTATCGAATCTAAAGTTTTTGAAACTAACTTAAAATCGGCAAAACTATTCAACCCTCCCTTCTAGTTTTCCACAAAACCTAAGATAAACTATTACAACCATTAAAGAAATTACAGCAGTACAAATTCAAATAATATATAAAAAAGATCATCATCAAATATCAGGAGAAGGAGTTCCAGTGGTCTTCTCTTTCTTCTCTTGCTTTTCTTTCTTGCCTTTATCTTCGGGCAGCCCAGTAGAACCAAAGGGTTTTGAACATGCGGGTTCTGGCAGACGAGGTAGGCTCGTACCGAGCTAGGATGGGAGACAAAACCTTGTCAGGCTCGGTAGCAGACACCTCCTTTAAAGGATGCCCAACACTCTTGGCCAAATTTGAGAAGAAAGGAAATAATGTATCAGGTAGCTCGGTGGTAGCCTTGTCCATAGCACCTTTAGCACCCAAAACCAACCGGGAAACACCGGCACAAGCTTCTTTCAACTGCTCCTCAGATCGGCCAACTCTCATCCCTTCCTCAAAACCAGTGTTAACTGCAAGAGTCAATAACTTCCCAAGAGTCTGGTTAAACTCATCACTATGAAGGAAGATCCGAACAAGTCTATCAAAACCAATATGAAGAAAGAAGGAGGAGTCGTCATATAGGTCAAAGACCTCCTTTTTGTGCTTAAGAACCTGACGCTTAAGATTGGATACCTCAAAATCTCAGAACTATAACTCAAATTTCAACTTATTCAAATCCTCAAAATGCTGTTTGGAATGCTTGAGATACCTCTCTTCGATATCAGCTTTTCTCTTTCTCAAGTGCACAACTTGCAAATTCAACCGGTCAAGGGTAGAAGTTTTCTCCCGAATGAGAACACTTTCGGAACCTGAGGCATCCGAAGGGCGAGCCAGCAAGGAATACCAAACATTCAATTCCCTGCTATGTAAGACAAGTAAGCTCTAAAGAACATACATACGGTCACTGAGTTCCGAAGGAGAAATAGCCTCGACACGCAACAACTCAGCAGGTGTAGGAATCCCATCAATAATGGCCTGGAAAACGTTAGGGTCCCAGAATACCTCCTTTCATAGAAAACCAAACATCGGGCAATGTAAACTTTCCCAAGTCTCTCAGGAAAACCGAGGTGGAGGAGAACCCTCTCCACTCTGATAAGGATAAGGAATGTGGCAAAATCCCGAAGGAGGGGAGAAAAATTTCTTCTCAATATCATCACTGAGAGGACCAAATGTATTTGCGTAAAAAATGGCTGTATCGACAATTGAGCCAGCTGGATTTGCATAAACAATGGTTGTATCGGCAGAAGAGCCAGCCGGATTTGCAGGAACAATGGTTGCTCCAACATTAGAGCCAGCTGAATTTGCATAAACATCGCCCGAATCAGGGATAAAACCATCTGCCGCATTAACACCATTTTCATCACGACCCTCAAAGCCTACTTTGAAACCTGAAAGGGACGGAAATAGCAAAAATGAGAAACAAGAAAAACATATATATACAAGGTATATAATATACATGAACATGTATCTACCTATATGAGGAGTGCCACTAAAGGGCTCATTCTTTGACAAAGTTGCATCATCATGGTAGACTGCGGGAATACCCGAACGGCTAGAATAGTAGTCGTAGCACCACCAGTGCTCCCTGCACGCACCAACGAAGTCGGAGTAGGGAGAGGAGCAGAAACTGGTGCTCTGAAGACTGTCCTAGCACTTGGCCCGGTAGAAGTGGCAGCATCAACAAGGGAGGTTATAGCCAGGATAACCTAGTCCAAACCATCACTGATACTAACATCGACATTGTCAGAAATAGACTTGCTAGTAACGTCAACTTCCGAGCCCTCGACAGATGGCCGAGGAGGAGGCGCGCTAGTCGATCGGTAAAAAATACTCAAACTACCCTATTTTTGATGGCTCTGGCTAAACCCCACCTCAGAACCCTTTCTCAAAACATCCCTTCTTGGTGATGTTTCAGAAGGGTTGCGCAGAGAAGTAGAGGATTTTCGCTTCTCAGCTCCTCTTACCTTAGCAACAAATTTAGCGTCGACAACAGTACCAGAAAGGTCTCATGCAGAGAGAAGAGGAATGGCAGAGCCAATTGGGGCCGGAGAGGTAGTACGGCTTGGAAATCACCCTAGAGGAGCGGCATCCCCAGTAGGTGATTGTCCGTGAGGCTCATTGCTTTTCCAGCTCGGCATAGTTATAAAATCAAAAACACCCATAACTGAAATAGAAACAACAGCAAAGTTAGACAGAAATAACAACCGCAGAAAAGCAAAATGGCAAAAGGCATACCTCTTCCCCCATACCAGTATTATCTCGACACCTCAACACCAAGCCAATCAAGGTATGATCCAAAACATGTCTCAAGCCAGAGGAAAGTAGTGTGTCATCCAGAATACTCCGAAGCCTAATGCAACGGCGAGACAACTTGTCAACATTGGCCTGTTTAAAACTTACGACAGGCGCCTCATCCGAAATTTGTGAGTCAGGGTGTCTCCAAGTCATATGGTCCTGAATGACCCTCCGATCTTTAAAGAAAAACTTATTTTTCCAAAACTTCATCCCAAACCTACCACCAACCATGCATACGGGAGAGGGACTCCTATGTTTGGCAAATGAAAACCAGTGCCCCTGCTTGGAAAGTGTTTGAAAAACTCGTATAAGGGTAACGGTGGGTTCTATCCCTAAGGATAGGCATGTAACCTCAAAAGTAATAACTTTATTCAAGCCTAAAGGAACAAGTTGGGAAAGGTGAACCCTCTAATACCTAAGGATGGCCCAAAGGAAGGAAGAGAAGGGGATCCTAAGGCCATAAAAATAAAAAACCTGATGGTATAACCTTATGGCATCACAAGGCAACTCCAACATAGTAACCTCCAGACCAGGAAGCCTTGAATGCAACTCCAAAGGAATCTTATAAGTACGAATGAGAAGGTCCAGGTCGAACTGTCTTAGAGTGGACGAATATAAATGCATATCTCTCTTTGCCATAACGAAAAAATAAAGAAGATAAGAACAATACCTCATTTTAAAGAAGAAACTCTAACAGAAGCTGAAAAAGGAACCAATATATAAACACCGAAAGAACTCTCATATTTATGTTTGTCGTATAGAATGAAAATGGAAAGCGAATTTAGGGGGTATTTATAGATTCAAAAAGGCCAAAACACGCACATGGGCCTGACAAGCCCACAACGTGTCAAAGTGTTAGGGCCAAAGAAACGGTTAGACAAAACATAGCCACATCACTACACAGGACGAGCAAGTGACAACTACAACGAGTCCCAGAAGAAGCCGAGAGAAGACACCGATAGATTCTAGTACAAACACTCAGACAACAGTGTTAACACTAGACTGGTGGGACATGATGTAACACCCCTAAAATTGGATCGCAATGGAAGCATACAAGTCATGGGTGCTACTCAATTGGTATCACAACACAAAGTGTTGGAATCACTCCTAAACCTTATTCAAGTGTTAGTGATTCATATGTAATAGTTAGCTTAATATGGCCTTTATGTTTGTTATTAAGCTAAGGCTTATGTAGAAGGCCCATAAGCCTAGGCTCAAGCCCATATAGGAAAGGAAGGGAACTTGCATGTTGCCCTAGTTCCTTCCCCTATATAAACACATGTAAACCTTCCTTAGAAGGTTGGTTGTTCAATTCATTCACTCTTTTACACCTTACGCATAACCGGTCATAGTCTATACGTGTGTGTGTGTTTGTATTTGTTCAACCGATCTCTATCTCTTCTCTATTTCTACATATTGATGCTTGTGTTACTAATATGGTGACCTAACAGTGGTATCATTCACCAAATAGTTGGGTGAAAAGCTTTTGTTTTTGAAGTTATTTTGGTCTTACGCGTAACTCTCGTTCTACAAACTTTGTCACGCTTAAAAACTAATTTTTTACACTTTTCAATCCAAGATTCTTGTACTTTCAACGTGTTTAGGTGTTAAAATATCTGTTTTTGGCAAAAAGTTTCGAACTTTACGTGTATTTCCTTGATTTTGAGCTTGATTTCATTCGTGTACCTCTTTCTACTCGTAAGGTGAAAAAGAGTTTTGGATCATCAAGTTTTAAACTTTCTTGTTATTTTGGTGATATTGAAGCTATTTCATCATAAAAATCAAGTTTCTAAACACTTTTGGGCATAAAATCAGTTTTTGGTACTTTCTACTCGTAAGGAAACCCTAAACTTACGCATAAGTTTTTCAAGGTTTGATCTTGATGTTTTGGTTTACTCGGTGTTTTCTTGCTTGGATAAGCCCGAAAACACTTCGACTTTGGATATCTTTTACATCGTGATAGTGTAAAGGATTTTTGGGCAAAACCTAATTTTACGCATAAGCTTAAACTTACGCGTAGAACTCTTTACGCCTATAATTCTTTTTACGCCTAAGCCTTGTCTTACGATAAGTCGATCTTACGATAAATTTTCTACGCCTAACTTTCGTTCACGATAATCTTAGTGTTTCTCAATTCTTACGCGTAAGCTAATCACGCAGAATATTACTTTTACGCGTAAGTTTGGTGTTTTACGCCAGAAGCTCTTTCTACGCGAAGGCACTTTCACGATAAGGTGTTCTACGCGTAAGGTTTCCTCTACGCATAAGTCGGTTTTCACGCCTAAGCACTTCTTCAACAAACAACAAGTTTCATTCGACTACAAAGATCCATCTACACAAGTTATCAAAAATTTAAGAGTCAAAATGTTCAATTTTTACGCGAGATTCAAATTTTGGTTTAACTGTGAAAATTTTGGTCAAAAATTCAAATTTTTGGGCCCAAATTCGAATTTTTCGGGTCAAATTTAGCGTCAAAATTGTCATAACTCAAATTTTTCTCACAACCTTAGAATTTAATTTTATAGTGATTTTCAAATTTTAAGAGTCAAATTTTTTTTTTCAAAATTATTTTTGAGGAAATTTTGAAAATCATTATATCGCCTTTCAAGTATGTCGACTTCACAAATCTCCTCACCTTCCATCAAACCTTCATCATCAAACCTTTCTACCGATGATTATGAAGATGCAAAAGCTTATGAGGAATTGATCAAGGATGGATGGTTCGTCTAAAAATACTCGAATTTATCAATTTCAAGAGGCAAACTTCATCCCGAAACCAAAGATCGTGCAAGGTGAAAGAGTTGATGTACATGAAAGGAATGCTCAAATGGACGTTGAGAATGTTGTGATTATCGCAATCGCTTGTAATGCGGACAATGAGGTTGTAGCATTGAAAAGGTGATGACAAAGAAGCAGAATCGGAGAAGATATCATACTTAACTACGACACCGAGCCCAACCGTGACGATGAACAAATGGTTGAGGAAGATATCTTACCCACCTATGACACCGATACGTAATGGATGGTCGAGGTACAATCCATCGTTGATCATATTTCGATCAAGAATGCGACACAACATACCGAGCAACCCGAATTTAGTAATGAAGGAGAGGTTGACCAAGATGTTGCACAATGTCCGTAAAACTATCTCATGTCCGAGCCCTTACTTGTTAACAATTCAACTGAAACGTCAAATCAAACTCTTGAATCGAAAACATTCTTCTCAAAAGACCATTGCTCGTTTCATAAAGATTTTTCAAAACTAGAGGCACATTGCATCTCTCTTGAACTTAAATTGCAAAACAAATTTTTTCTTCGAACACAATGGTAAATATTCAAATGAACAAAGTAATCATGTGGATACATTAGTAAAAGAAAATGAGCATTTAAAGGCTCAAATTCAAGCAAAGGGGCTTGCACATGTTGCTTTACAAAACAAACTGAGAAGATTAACTGACAAGAGTGTGGATACTAATTTTGCAAAACCAACAATCTTGGGGAAATCGTCTCTTCAACCAATCAGAAAACAATCAGTAGTTAAACAACCAACTGCTTTTAAATCTGAACGATCTAAATCTTCAAAACCACGGTTTACCTCCCAAGTTGTTGAGCATAATAATTTGAAAAAACCAATCACTCCACATTCTGTGCCTAAGAATATTGCTTCTATTTCTGTTAAACATGTTTCTGTTAAACCTGCTTCTATTAAATCTGTTTCTGTTAAACCTCTACAAGTAGTTGCACCTGGCCCATCTAGGATTAGTTCAAACACAATGTCTAAACCGAGCATCAAAATTCAAAATTCATATGATACAAAGTACTTGCACAAGAACTATGATCTAGAAAAGGCTAGGAAAAGGGCACTACTCCAAAAGGATGGAATCTTAGGTTCTCGACCTAGTGTATCACCTTCTAGTGTACTACTGAACACTGCTTGTAGTAGCAAACCAAAACCTAAGTTTAATCAACAAACAGTTAGAAATAAACCCGTTGATCTAAACGTAAAATTTCAAAAACCTAATAGGTGGATCAATATAGGACGCAGACTCTTCCTAAAAGAAGTTTCAACATCCCCTAGATCTAACCTTAGATGGATAACAACGGGTAGAGTTTTCAAAACTGTTGGTCTTAGGTGGATTCCTACAGGCAAGATACTAAGTAGTTGCACCAAAACAAGTGTGAAACCCACAACATCCATCCCCGAGGTAGGAAAGGAACTTATCAAAATAGCATGTTCAGGTGTCAAGAAGATAATTGACACTACATCTTTATGCCTCTAACATCTGGAACCCAGTTACACTTGGGGATCTATGCTTCTTCTATCTTGTCTCCTTCTACTTTCTATACAGGTACAACAGCTATGGCTTCTACTGCAATACAGCGTAGGACCCGTTTCTCACCGTCAAAAATATAATGGTCCATCAGCTGCTCCACCATTGTACTTAATCGTCAAGAATTGGAAACATTTCTTGCTCCTCCGGTTAAAGATTCTCGCCTAAAGTCGTGCTTCGATGTATCGAATGTTTCACCGCACAACCCGATAATACTCTAATTTCGATGCATCCGAATCTACAACAACAATCGTTATTGTAATCGCACCTCCAATCGAATCTCGAAAAATGTAAGAACAAAGTGCTTCCTACAACAATGTCACAACCGATGATCAACATAATGAACAGAGATGTTTTATCAGCAGTTGATTCTCTCGAGATATTTATGGTACTTTACACTTGTTCGATTAATTGAACATACATGGTTATGTTGTCTCCTTATACATGGTTTCGCTGTCTTCAATTCATCATCAACATACGTGGTGTATGATTCTGAATCATTGAAAACATCGAGGGGGAGAGAGTGTGTAGGTGTTCATTGCTTCCTTGTTCTTCTACATGCTTCTTTGCGAAAACCCAATGCCTTCTTGAATTCCTTCAATTAGGGGGAAGAAATAAGACGATATGTGGCTCAAACATCTCACTTTGGTGTTATCGTCTCAATTTCATGGGTGATCTTGTGTGAAGTTACCCAAATATGATGTTATAATGCCTCACACATGGTCTTAGTATCGAGTTATTGCATATTCACAGGTGATTAGTATTCCGAAAGACCACAACATTCAGGGGAAAGTCGTTTCATTTCGCCTTTCATGGTTTCTTTGATATGATGCGTCTACATACGTGAGAAGATCTTGTTGATTTCTGGCATGTTACCCTCGAACGGATTTTCCGCAATTAGTCGATTACCTTGTGTGTTTTCGCTCTTCTACAAATTCCACGACACCGAAAACTTCTAAAGTTAGAAGAAATGTCTACTACATCAAAGTTTCAAATTTGCTAAAGAAAGTTGTCAGTTTGGGGGGGAAGCTGATTCAGAAACTTCGTCAATCTCTGTTTATATTCACAATGGCTTCTGAGCATAACGGCTTAGAACCCGGTCATAACCGTTTAAACTCAAACCCCATCATCAACTGAACTAAGCCCCCAGCTTACTCGTCAACAAATGGAAACGCTATTTGCTCCGCTGTTTAGTGATGACATTGATGAACGTGCTCGTGTGTATCCATTGCTCACCGCTCAACCCGATCATACTCTTATACCGATACACCGCTACAACAACTACTATTGAAGAAGCACCACCATTGACTCTACAACAACAGTTGAACAAACTGCTCCAACGACGACGAACCACCGATGATGTTCTTAATGAAGTACCCCACCGCAGACTTTGATCCAAATGCGTTCTTTAACCCGCTTGCTAATGAAATCGCCGCACCGATGTCGCGGAATCATCAACAAACCATTTGAATCCTCAAAATCTGCATAATGTATATCAACATCAACCTTCCACACATCGTTGGACGAAAGACCATCCTCTTGAGAACATTATTGGCAACCCAAATCAACTAGTCGTTACAAGACAACGCCTTCACACAGATGGTGAACACTGCATTTATGCACTCACTGTCTGCCAAACTGAGCTAAAAACATTAAAAACGCAATGACAAAAGACAACTGGATTGAATCCATGCAAGAAGAACTCAACCAATTCAAACGTCTTGAAGTATGGGAACTAGTTGAAAGACCAACAGGGGTCTACGTCATTGGTCTCAAATGGATTTGGAAGAACAAATTAGATGTCAAGGAACGAATAAAAACAAGTCATGTATGGTGGCTAAGGGTTATAGAGGAAGAGGTATTGACTTTGAAGAATCATTCGCTCCGCTGCACGCCTTGAGGTCGTTCGATCTTTCTCGCGTTCGCATGCTCATATGAATATAACGGTCTTTCAAATGGACGCCAAAACCGCTCGAATGGGCAACCTGAAGAAACTGTTTATGTCAGCCAGCCAGAAGGATTCGTTGATCCCGAGTTCTCGAACCATGTCTACAAACTGAACAAAGCTCTGTATGGTCTCAAACAAGCTCCTCGGGCGTGGTACGATAAGTTATCATCCTTCCTCATTACTAATAAATTCACCAAAGACGCTGATCATGCAGGATGCTTAGACTCTCGGAAAAGTACTTCAGGCGCATTGCAATTTCTTGGTGATAAACTGGTGTCATGGCAATCGAAGAAGCAGGATTGTACATCGCTCTCCTCAACAGAAGCAGAATATGTAGCCATGTCGGCATGCTGTGCTCAAGTCATTTGGATGAGAACACAACTCAAAGACTATGGTTACGTGTTTGACAAAATCCCGATGTACTGCGACAATCGGATTGCTATTGCGATCTCGCAACTCGCTCAACATTCAAATCTAAGCACATCGATCTTCGATATCATTTCATCAAGGACCACGTGGAATAGGGTATCGTTGAATTATACTTTGTTGGTACAGAATACCAATTGGCGATCTCCTCACCAAAGCCTTAGCCTCGCTAGGTTTAGTGAGTTGGTCCACCGAATTGGTATGCGGCGTTTGACTCAAGAGGAACCGGATGAACTCTTAAAAATTCTTAAAACCACCAAACACCAAAACCTCTTTTGTAAATATTTTCAAAACAAAATACAAAATTATAAAATCGATAAAATCTCAAAATATTCTTCTATCTAAATTCTTTCAAACATCGCAAGTGCAAATCTTCATCAACACGTTGTTCTATCAAATCTTTCACTATTTTTCCGAACAAGTGTTGAGGGGAGAAAGTAAATATTTTCGGTTTCATAAAACCTTGTACTTCCATGTTTTCAAAAATATGTTGTTTCTTCTAAAATGGTGGATACGTTTCTTGTCAAATACTCTCCTCGGACTCAAATGTCTTCAAAATTCATTATTTCAAAAGTCGAGGGGGAGTATCGCTAAGTTTCTTGCCTTACATGTGTTTTGTCTAACCTAAACGGAAGTTAAAGGATCTTGGTTGGAACCTCTTTAAGGTTGAGGGATTGAATGTGTCAACTTGGAAAATTAATTTTAACAAAATCATTTACTCCTAAACCACCAAGATCAAACGCCCAAATCAAATCTTTTAAATCCGCTCAAGTCGCTCATAATCAGTAAGTTCTAAATTGTTTTGATCAAGATTCTATACAAGGATTTCAAAATCTTTCAAATCCAACGGTTAAAACTCTTTAAACTGATTTTGGAAAATTGTTCACTCGAACGAATTGGGTGTTTATGCATAAAAGTGTTTGGATTGAAATGAGTTGTGTTAAAACCTTTCTTAGTGTCTATTAAACTTGTTTCAATCGTCCAAAACCATCCAGAATCTTAAATTTCATTAATTTGAATTCTAGGGTTCTTGCGCTCATCTAGGGCTTTTCTATTCTGTGATATGTTATTAGGTAGTCAAGAAAGTGTTAGAATAAGTATTATGCATGATTTGAACCTTTAAATTAGCCCAGAAACATCTAACTGTAAGAATTTAAGTTTTTTTTTTAGGGTTCATCTCCCATAAATCTTCTGATTCTGTGGTAGAAATGTGTTAAATCTTGTTCCATTGCACTCATATGACATCTAGGACACTCCAGAAACATTCTTGTTTGATTTGTGTAGCTATATCTATTACACGTAGTTTAAGGGTTTAGGGTTTAAGTAATTTTACGCCTAAGTCTTTCTGTGTGTATCTGATATGTTCTTATGCTTGTTTTGTGATCTAAAAGATGTTTGGAATTAACTGCAATCAAGTTTTCATGTTTATAGTTATCGTGTTAATTATTCGTAATGTCGAATCTTGGTGTTCAAACCATTACGCTTAAAGAATACTTTTATGCGTAAAGGTAACGCCTAAGAGAAATCTTATGCGTAACTCTTACGCATAAGAGGTCTCTGATGGATTACGCGTATCTTGGAAAGATATTCGTAAACAAGGCTAGCTACGCATAAGCTTTACTCTTACGAGTAAACTTTACGCATAACATCTTGCTTATTCCCACGCGTAAGCCTAAAGCCTTTGAACTTGTCTTACGCGTAAGAAACTCTTACGCATAAGCTTGGTCTTACGCTTTAGCTTACTCCTACGCATAAGCTCCTTTATTACGCATAAGGATCCTTGTTACTCATAACCCACTATTCACTACAGTTTGGCCTATTACGCATATGTTACTTGTTAAATGCTACGCATGAGTCACAAATACCTGAGGTTTCGTATAAGCTTACAAAAGTTAATATGTTGTGTGTTAAGTGAAATATTGGACTTTGAAATTTCAAAATTAACATGTTCACGTAACTTATCACATCAACTTCAATCAATTGGAATAATGTGACTTAGGACTTGTAACTAACATAAACATGTTACCATAAAACAAGGAATTAGATA
Organism: Chrysanthemum lavandulifolium; assembly: GCA_022545495.1. Lineage (NCBI taxonomy): Eukaryota > Viridiplantae > Streptophyta > Magnoliopsida > Asterales > Asteraceae > Chrysanthemum > Chrysanthemum lavandulifolium. The sequence goes on along the minus strand of CM040239.1, from coordinate 232,578,053 downwards.
ATAAATCGACTAAAACAAACACATTGTGTTTTCATATGTACATCTTTTTGTCTAATGTCTTTCGATCACAAAATGGTCGCAAATCAAGCAATCATCAATGCCCCAACAGAGCTCTTGATGGCATACACATTCCCAATGGATACAACAAAACAATTGGCAAGAACAATCTCCGTGTCATCTTCAACAACTTCATATACTCATAATCATCTTGCAGAATTGCTGTGGACATCATTCTGCAACATCCATTCAAATTCATGCTCACAAAGTCATCCTGCTGATGAGTATGATTCAATGGAAGAGGAAATAAAATTTCATAAGACATTAAAGCAGAAAAGGATGGAATACCATGCTTCAACCTTTCCGGTTAATCAATCCGGTGGGGCAGGAGGGTCAAGTAGTAGTCCTCCACTTATGGAAGATCCATTGCAAACATCTCTTACCCCATTCGATCCGGTTAATCAGGGTGTCACTGTCACCACAACTGTTGAAATGAAGCAACCACAACAACAACTTAAACAACCGCAAGAAGAAAAGCATGGTGAAGAAGTGGAAATATATGACGAAGGAGATTACGATCATGATAAGGATGAAAGAGTCACCGATGATCATAATTTGGTGGTCAAGAGGAAATGTTGCAAAAGAGGTCAAGAAGTTGCTAGAGTCGAGGAGGAAAAGTTAAAGAAGGAATCGACAACTACTTAGTTGACAATCCAATACACAAACCTCAACAGTCTTCAACCACCTCTTGACACTTCCACCAAACCCAAATCATCATCTCAATCATCACCTCCATCAACAAAGAAAAAACTTTGTCAACAACAAAATCATTAGAAGGCAACTCCATCCAATGATTCGACAAATGGTTAAGGTGTTATCACCACTACACAACAAGCTACACAACCACCACCATTTGATCAACCAAGGATTCAGAAACCACACCACCAATGGAGAAAACCGTTGATCACTTTACATACACTAGTGGTGAGGATCACAACATACCTGAGCCCCAACCAAAACCTCAAGTACATTACTGCACTCCTTGTTTTCATACGCTTCTAATCAAAGAGCGTGTTGAAGTTCTCCACCTCGGGGTCGATTCTTACTTAAATTCTACACTTCATCGGAATCAATCAAGAACCTCAGTACAAAATCGTTCATAAACAAAAGTTTGGGTTTGTCTACCAAAGTGAAAATCATCATACTTGCTTCATGGCTTTCGATGAAATTCACTAAGTTCTATGACGCCACCCTGGAGATGGTTCGAGATGGATTGTCATATCGATTAAAGGACATTGAGTTGGGTATAATTCAGACGAAGAGATGGAATTCAAAGGATCGCAAGGATGTTCGTGGATTTATCACTAGGATTGATGAATGTTTGATTCATCGGGATCAGATGCAATGGTTGGAGAGCTATGTGGGAGGATGATCAAACTTTCCGATTCTGACTTTCCAACGTCCTCTGAAAATGGCTGATCGTCTGTAATCATTGGGTACTCTCTTGATTGTGATTTTGTTTGTTTGATTATCTGACAATGGCTTGTGCACAAATTACAGTGTACAACCCGTTCTTGTAATGAAAGCACCCTGTGGTACGCTTCAGTGCCACAATCCTTATCAAAGGAGCGAAAGCTTCTTACTTTTGAGTAAACCTTATCAAACCTTTCATTTTTCAAAGGTTTTACTCAAAAGAACAAGTACTTCCCCTTATGATTTTCAAAACCTCAACCGTTTATATCACTTGTTGAGGGGGAGTATTTGACTTATAAACTTTGTTCACAAAATGTTCTTTGTGTAATCTTCCCACAAAACTCAAAATGGTCATATTTATTCTCAACATTTCTTCAAAAATAACATTTATATGCCATTTTTGAGAGGGAGAAAAATATGTGATAAGAAATATGTTGTGTTTTTGCTATTGAATCCTCGTGCAAAAAGACTTCAACCCATGAATTGACGGATCGTAATACCATACATTGAAAAGATTTATCTTCCAAGACTTATCCAAGTAAATTGTACCCATTCGAGAAGCTCTTGATAGACATGAACTTTGACGGGTTTGACAACCTTCGGGTTGTCCACATCTTCAAGGTAGTTATTAGAGCTAGTTGTTACCTAAAAGTCGACAATGTATCTCTTTAACTATGCAACGAATCGTGTCTCACAAGGAACTGTCTATCTTGAGTCGATCAATTCAAAAAGTGCGCGCTCTTCTCTCACTGTGCAGATTTCTGTCAAAACTCTTAAGCACATATTGAGGGGGAGTATTTCTAAAAACCTAAAACTCTTGAAGTGTTCAAACATGTTTTTTTTTCATTTACAAACACTTTGAGAGATTTTCATGAAAATGGTTTTATGGCAATGGAGTTATAAGGTGATTAAGGTTAGGAATAACCATCCTATGATCCGCTAGAGCCGGAAGGATCTACCCAAGGACAATACCAATAGTTAGAACTAGAAGTCCTTAGGTATGATTATAAAAAGGAGAAAATGAGAATCAGAGAAAGAAGGAGTTGAAGAATTAAAAAGAAATGCAAAGAAAAGGGTGAAAAGAAATAGCCCTCCGCATTATTCAACTTAGGCGCATAATCGGGTTCAATTCATATACTACTTTGGTTGTCACTTAGTGACACCGGTATTGAATATTAAAAGTCGGCATGGACCCAAAGTGACGCATGCACTAAACCTTCTTAGCCACCAAGTTTCTCCCAATAAGCTTGTTTCATTCTCACAGGAACCCCACGTAAACTATTGGCTTTCTCAGAGATTGCCGGTATTGAAGAAGGAGACCTCTCCCTTGTCTCCGCTCAGAAAACCAAAGTGCACTATTGTGTCTAGACCCATGAGATTCATCAAAAGATCTCTTAGGTACACTTGACATTTCATCACTTGTTGTTCAACAATAAGAACAACAAAGGGTACGTTATCGAGTCCCACATGCATCCTAGCAACTGTCGAGAACATTTATGAGAGGTTCACATCTCGTGATCCTCGGTGATTGAATGGAAACTCCCGCCAGGTCAACATCAAACAGCCCGACACAGCAGTCGCTTCGGTAACTCCCGTGGATTACGCTTAGTGGTCTCAAACGGTCTACAATCGTGAGGTGATGCTTCGTGTACCTCACCGACTCATCCGAACCGTAGGTGTACTTGGTACATCGTGTTATCTCACTTGTGGGACTCCGGTTCAAGAACGGCCTTTGTGAGAATTAGAGTTGTGTTTTCACACTATGTCGTTAACACTCTCAAGTTCAAACTTGTAAGTGCCGGAACCGCTTATTACTAACCTTTCCTATGTTTACTTCTTATGGAAGCTCGAGCGGATCGATCGTGCATATTCTCCACATGCTCATACCAACAACATCACTTATGAAAGTTCTCTCATAATCAAAGGCAACACAAAGTCAAAATGATTCTTCGTCAACAAAGAATCTACAAAGTTTAAAGATTTAAAGAACTTCATCAATCAGTAATCCAATGTTAAAGAGCGTGTGAGCATGTTGGAGAAAGACGTGGAGACACCTGGAGCAACAAGGCACTGATGCAGACACACAACATACTATCACTTTCAAAGAACAAATAAAATGAAGACGCCAAAGCGTAATACTTCAAAAGAAACAATTTCTCTACACCGGGAGATTGTTCGAATCAAGACACTTCTTCTCACAAGAAAGAAGAATGTCAAGACGCCAAATCTACTATTACATCGGCACCTACAACGCTTATCACTCATTCATTCATCACTAACACTTAGGGGAGATTGTTGGAATCACTCCTAAACCTTATTCAAGTGTTAGTGATTCATATGTAATAGTTAACTTAATATGGCCTTTATGTTTGTTATTAAGCTAAGGCTTATGTAGAAGGCCCATAAGCCTAGGCCCAAGCCCATATAGGAAAGGAAGGGAACTTGCATGTTGCCCTAGTTCCTTCCCCTATATAAACACATGTAAACCTTCCTTAGAAGGTTGGTTGTTCAATTCATTCACTCTTTTACACCTTACGCATAACCGGTCATAGTCTATACGTATGTGTGTGTTTGTACTTGTTCAACCGATCTCTATCTCTTCTCTATTTCTACATATTGATGCTTGTGTTACTAATATGGTGACCTAACACAAAGTATAAAGAACGGTTTTACCTCAACTGTTTAAAAGAAATTTCATAATTAAAAGTATTAAGTTTACATTTTTCAAAAATAGTGCGGAAATAAAGGCCCATAAAAATAAAGTGGTCCCAAATAAATGTATCAAGGTAATCTATGACCATGCCATGCCATTCGCCAAGTTCCTCGAAAGTTGTACAGGACTAAAGATCAAACACCTGAGATAAACATACAAAAAAGTCAACACAAAGGTTGAGTGAATTCATAGGTTTAGTAGTAAAGCAGTTGATCACAAGATTCAAGTTTAAGAAACCGTGGGCCACGTTGTTGCACCCATAATCCGAAGTGGGCCTCGTTGTTGCACCCATAAGTCAAGTAGTTGCTATTGCACTAAGCTCATGAAACTCAAAGCGTTAACAGTCGGTATCAACAATAATCGATAGTATAATGCTATCAACAGTAATTGATAGTTTGCCCTGGTAGGTATCTTGTTGACTACCTAGGAAACTCAAATATAGCACGTTTTTTTGCCTATCCGGTCAACACAAAAGGGATCGTCAAATCCTATAGGTATATATCTCTATATTCGTGCTCACTCGCAAGTGATTAATGGTTCATGATGTTGGGACTTAAATTTTGCAATAGTGGTACTTAGTGTCAATAAAGCGTTCCATTTCATAATAAGTTTTCAAGCAATTGTGATCATAGAAAAAGTTGTAGCATGTATCTCATCCCAAGTAGTTCAAAATGAATAAATTTCAAAAAGAGTAAAAGCGGGGGCTATGAACTCACCTCAGTACGTAGTAATGCAAGTAACCCAAATGGCAACAAGAAGTAGTAAGCACAACGGTACCAAGAAGTAAAACATATCGGTATCAAAAGTGATAGAGCACAAGGGAATTAGATAAAAGAGCACATCAGAACAACCTTAACACAACCTAGTGAGTATACGGCTTATCTCATAATTCGTCTTGCGAACATAGTATATAGTATATAACATTCAAAAAGATAAATCATTTTAGTTTTCTTGGAATACTCGTTTCGAAATTTGTAAAAAAATGTTTAGTTTTAATGTTGAAATAAGGTTTAGTATTAACGTCTCGTGTGCTGGTTATAATGTAGACTCAAAGTGTAACTCACGCCAAACAATAAGAAAGCACACAAATAATTAAATGATATCAAATGACTATAGAAGGATATATCGATGGATGAGTTCGATGTTTACCCTGAATCAAAAAAAGATATAACTTGTGTAAGTTTGAGTAAAGTTGTCTTGTATAAATTTATAAGATTTTTGATATGTTTATAAGTTTATAAATGTTGGAAGGTTTTATAAACTTTGGCATAACGTGCCCGTTTATATTACGTTCCTGAGTTAACGTTAATATTTGAAAACAAGTTTTATTACCAGCTTATATATTTTATATCGTTACCATTCGCGTAAATATTAGATTCGGTTTATCGAATAATTTGTGTCCATTCGGGTCGTAATATATTAAGCTCAACGAGTCAAATATATTATTCCGTCCCTTGTATCAAATCATTCAATAAGTCCTACACTAATATCGTAAATCCAATAACGATTACAACAATATTTAGATGACTAAATTATTACAACATTTTTACAATATAATGAATCAGTTTCAAAATCCCCATATACTGCAATAGCATCCAACCTCATCATCGATCACGACAAAGACAAAGATAAAATTAAGTTAGTGTACAGTCAAGTAAGTGATATAATAATACACTTAAACTTTATATAAGTTAACATACACTTTTAACATTTACATGGGGTTCGACCCACGGATTAAAGCAAATCCTACACACTCTTTATTGTGTTAGGTCACCATATTAGTAACACAAGCATCAATATAAGAAATAGAGAAGAGAAGAGATCGGATGAACAAAACACACACACACTTATCGTAAGATATATAAGAAGAGGTTATGCGTAGGTGAAAAAGTGAGTGAATTGAACAACCAACCCTCAGTGAAGTTTTACAAAGTATTTATAGGGAGGAGCTAGGGCAACACTCTAGACTCCTTCCTTTTCTTATGGGCTTGGGCCTAGGCTTATGGGCCTTCTACATAAGCCTTAGCTTAATAACAAACATAAAGGCCATATTAAGCTAACTATTACATATGAATCACTAACACTTGAATTAAGGTTTAGGAGTGATTCCAACAATCTCCCCTAAGTGTTAGTGATGAATGAAAGAGTGATAAGCGTTGTAGGTCTTGATGTAATAGTAGCTTTGGCGTCTTGACATTCTTCTTTCTTGTGAGAAGAAGTGTCTTGATTCGAACAATCTCCCGGTGTAGAGAAATTGTTTCCTTTGAAGTATTACGCTTTGGCGTCATCATTTTCTTTGTTCTTTAGTTCTTTGTTCTTTGTGATGGTAGTGATAGTATGTTGTTGTTATGCGCATCAGTGCCTTCGTTGCTCCGGTGTCTCCGTCTTTCTTCAACATGCTCACACGCTCTTTAACGTTGGATTTCGATCTTGATGAAGTTCTCTTAGTCTTTAAACTTTGTAGATTCTTTGACTTGACGAAGAATCATTCGACTTTGTGTTGCCTTTTGAGAGAACTTGCATTAGTGATGATGTTGGTATGAGCATGTGAAGAATCGCACGATCGGTCCGCTCGAGCTTCCATAAGAAGAAAACATAGAAAGGTTAGTAATAAGCGGATTCCGGCACTTACAAGTTTGAACTTGAGGTGTTAATGACATAGTGTGAAAACACAACTCTAATTCTCACAAAGGCCGTTCTGAGCTGGAGTCCCACAAGTGAGATAACGCGATGTCTTGAAGTACACCTCTGGTTCGGATGAGTCGTTGAGGTACACGAAGCATCACCTCCTGATTGTAGACCGTTTGAGACACACTAAGCGTAATCCACGGGGAGTTACGAAGTGACTGCTTTGTCGGGGTTGTTTGATGTTGACCACGGCGGAGTTTCCATTCAATCACGAGGATCACATGTGAACCTCTCATAAATGTTCTCGACAGTTGCTAAGATCGTGAAGGACACGATAAAGTATCACTTGCGTTCTTATTGTTGAGCGACAAGTGATGAAATGTCAAGTGTACCTAAGAGATCTTTTGATGAATCTCGTGGCTCTAGACTCAATAGTGCACTTTGGTTTTCTGGCGGAGACTAGGGAGAGGTCTCCTTCTTCAATACCGACAATCTCTAAGAAAGCCGATAGTTTACGTAGGGTTCCTGTGAGAATGAAACAAGCTTCATTGGGAGAAACTTGAGTGGCTAAGAAGGTTTAGTGCATGCGTCCTTTGGGTCCATGACGACTTTTAATCTTCAATACCGGTGTCATCAAGTGACAACCGGTAGCATATGAATTGAACCCGTTATGCGCCCTAAGTTGAATAATCGGAGGCTATTTCTTTTCACCCTTTTCTTTGCATTTCTTTTAATTCTTCAACTCCTTCTTTCTCCGATTCTCATTTCTCCTTTTTATAATCATACCTAAGGACTTCTAAGTACTAACTATTTGTGATGTCCTTGGGTAGATCCCTCCGACTCTGGCGGATCATAGGACAGTTATTCCTAACCTTAGTCACCTTATAACTCCATGACTAACCTATGTTGCCATAAAACCATTTTCTTGAAAATCTCTCAAAGTGTTTGTGAATGAAAAACATTTTGAACACTTCAAGAGTTTTATCATTTGCGAAATACTCCCCTCCACATGTGCTTAAGTGTTTTGGAAAATCACTGCGGTGAGAGAAAGCGCGCACTTTTGAATTGATCGACTCAAGATAGACAATTCCCAGCGAGACACGGTTCGTTGCATAGTTAAAGAGTTACATTGTCGACTTTTAGGTGACAACTAGCTCTAATAACTACCTTGAAGGTGTGGACAAACCTCGAAAGGTTGTCAAACCCGTCAAAGTTCATGTCTATCAAGAGCTTCTCGAATAGGTACAATTTACTTGGATAAGTCTTTGGAAGACAAATCTTTTCAATGTATATTTATTCGGATCCGTCAATTCATGGGTTAAGTCTTTTCACACGACGATTCAATAGCAAATCAACATATTTCTTATCACAATAATTTTCTCCCCTCAAAATGGCATATAAATGTTATTTTTGATAACGTTTGATAATAAATATGACCATTTTGAGTTTTGTGGGAAGATTATCACGAAGAACAATTTGTGAACAAAGTTTTTAAGTCAAATACTCCCCTCAACAAGTAATACTAACTTTTGAGGTTTTGAAAAACGTAAGGGAAGTACTTGTTCTTTTGAGCAAAACCTTTGAAAAATGAAAGGTTTGATAAGTTTTACTCAAAAGTAAAAGCTTTCGCTCCTTTTATAAGGATTGTGGCAGAAGCGTACCACGGGGTCCTTTCATTACAAGAACGGGTTGTACCTTTGTTATGTGTGCACAAGCCATTGTCGAGATAATCAAACAAACAAAATCACAATCAAGAGAGTACCCAATGATTACAGACGATCGACTACTTTACGAGGGCGTTGGAAAGTCGAATCGGAAAGTTTGGTCATCCTCCACATAGCTCTCCAACCGTTGCATCGATCCGATGAATCAAACATTCATCAATCCTAGTGATAAATCAACGAACATCCTTGCGATCCTTTGAATTCCATCTCTAAATCGAATTATACCCAACTCAATGTCCTTCAATCGATATGACAATCCATCTCGAACCATCTCGGGGTGGCGTCATAGAACTTAGTGAATTTCATCGAAAGCCATGAAGCAAGTATGATGATTTTCACTTTGGTAGACAAACCCAAACTTTTGTTTATGAGCGATTTTGTCTTGAGGTTCTTGATTGATTCCGATGAAGTGTAGAATTTAGGTAAGATTCGACCCAGGGTGGAGAACTTCAACACGCTCTTTGATTTGATGCGTATGAAAACAAGGAGTGCGATAATGTACTTGATCTAAATTTCGGTTGAGGTTACGGTTGGGGCTCGGTATGTCGTGATCCTCACCACCGGTGTATGTAAAGTGATCAACGGTTTTCTCCATTGGTGGTGTGGTTTCGAATCCTTGGTTGATCGGATGGTGGTGGTTGTGTAGCTTGTTGTGTAGTGGTGATAACTGCTTAACCATTTGTCGAATCATTGGATGGAGTTGCCTTCTTATGATTTTGTTGTTGACATAGGTGTTTCTTATGTTGATGGAGGTGATGATTGAGATGATGATTTGGGTTTGGTGGAAGTGTCAAGAGGTGGTTGAGAAGGCTGTTGAGGTTTGTGTATTGGATTGTCAACTATGTAGTTGTCGATTCCTTCTTAAACTTTTCCTCCTCGACTCTAGCGACTTCTTTTGCCTCTTTTGAATCATTTCCTCTTGACCGCCAAATTATCATCATCGAGGACTCTTTCATCCTTATCATGATCGTAATCTCCTTCGTCATATATTTCCACATCTTCACCATGATTTTCTTCTTGCGGATGTTTTAGTTGTTGTTGTGGTTGCTTCATTTCAACAGTTGTGGTGACGGTGACACCACGATCCTTACGGGTTGATTAACGGATCGGATGGGGTAAGAGATGTTTGCAATGGATCTTCCATAAGTGGAGGACTACTACTTGACCCTCACCCCCCGGGTTGATTAACGGAAAGGTTGAAGCATGGTATTCCATCCTTTTACGCTTTAATGTCTTATGAAATTTTATTTCCTCTTCCATTGAATCATACTCATCATCGGGATGACTTTGTGAGCATGAATTTGAATGGATGTTGCGAAGGATGTCCTGACAATTACGCAAGATGATTATGAGCATATGAAGTTGTTGAAGATGACACGGAGATTGTTCTTGCCAATTGTTTTGTCGTATCCGGTGGGAATGTGTTTGCCATCAAGAGCTCTGTTGGGGCATTGATGATTGCTTGATTTGCGACCATTTTGTGATCGAAAGACATTAGACAAAAAAGCAGACATATGGAAACACAATGTGTTTGTTTTAGTCGATTTATTATCTAATTCCTTGTTTGATGGTAACATGTTTATGTTAGTTACAAGTCCTAAGTCACATTATTCCAATTGATTGAAGTTGATGTGATAAGTTACGTGAACATGTTAATTTTGAAATTTCAAAGTCCAATTTTCACTTAACACACAACATATTAACTTTTGTAAGCTTATACGAAACATCGGTATTTGTGACTTATGCGTAACATTTAACAAGTAACATATGCGTAATAGGCCAAAATGTAGTGAGCAGTGGGTTATGAGTAACAAGGATCCTTATGCGTAAGAAAGGAGCTTATGCGTGGGAGTAAGCTAAAGCGTAAGACCAAGCTTATGCGTAAGAGTTTCTTCTGCGTAAGACAAGTTCAAAGGCTTTAGGCTTACGGCGTAGGAATAAGCAAGATGTTACGCGTAAAGTTTACTCGTAAGAGTAAAGCTTATGCGTAGCAAGCCTTGTTCTGAATATCTTTCCAAGATACGCGTAATCCTTGTAGACCTCTTATGCGTAAGAGTTATGCGTAAGATTTCTCTTAGGCGTTACCTTTACGCATAAAAGTATTCTTTAAGCGTAACGGTTTGAACACACGAAGATTCGACATTACGAATAATTAACACTGTTAACTATAAACATGAAAACTTGATTGCGATTAATTCCAAACATCTTTTAGATCACAAAACAAGCATAAGAACATATCGGATACACACGAGAAAGACTTAGGCGTAAAATTACTTAAACCTAAACCCTTAATCTACGTGTAAGGGATATAGCTACACAAATCAAACAAGAATGTTTACGGGTGTCCTAGATGTCATATGAGTGCAATGGAACAAGATTTAACACATTTCCACCACAGAATCGGAAGATTTATGGGAGATGAACCTAAAAACCTAAAACTTAAATTCATACAGTTTAGATGTTTCTGGGCTAATTTAAAGGTTCAAAAACATGCATATAAACTTATTCTAACACTTTCTTGACTACCTAATAACATATCACAGAATAGAAAAACCCTAGATGAGCGCAAGAACCCTAGAATTCAAATTAATGAAATTTAAGATTCAGGATGGTTTTGGACGATTGAAACAAGTTTAATAGACACTAAGAAAGGTTTTAACACAACTCATTTCAATCCAAACACTTTTATGCATAAACACCCAATTCGTTCGGTGAACAATTTTCCAAAATCGGTTTAAAGAGTTTTAACCGTTGGATTTGAAAGATTTTGAAATCCTTGTTTAGAATCTTGATCAAAACAATTTAGAACTTCTGATTATGAGCAACTTGAGCGGTTTAGAAGATTTGATTTGGGCGTTTGATCTTGGTGGTTTAGGAGTAAATGATTTTGTTAAAATTAATTTGCCAAGTTGACACATTCGGTCCCTCAACCTTAAAGAGGTTCCAACCAAGATCCTTTAACTTCCGTTTAGGTTAGACAAAACACATGTAAGGCAAGAAACTTAACGATACTCCCCTCGACTTTTGAAATAATGAATTTTGAAGACATTTGAGTCAGGAGAGTATTTGACAAAAGCGTATCCACCATTTTGGAAGAAACAACATATTTTTGAAAACATGGAAGTACAAGGTTTTATGAAGCGAAAATATTTACTTTCTCCCCTCAACACTTGTTCGGGAAAAATAGTGAAAGATTTGATAGAACAAAGTGTTGTTGAAGATTTGTACTTGCGATGTTTGAAAGAATTTAGATAGAAGAATATTTTTGAGATTTTTCGATTTTATATTTTTGTATTTTGTTTTGAAAATATTTACAAAAGAGGTTTTGGTGTTTGTTGGTTTTAAGAATGTTTTAAGAGTTCATCCGGTTCCTCTTGAGTCAAACACCGCATACCAATCCGGTGGACCAACTCATTAAACCTAGCGAGGAGCTAAGGCTTTGGTGAGAAGATCGCCAATTGGTATTCTGTACCCACAAAGTATAATTCAACTGTACCACATTCACGTGGTCCTTGATGAAATGATATCGAAGATCGATGTGCTTTGATTTGAATGTTGAGCGAGTTGCGAGATCGCAATAGCACTCCGATTGTCGCGATACATCGGGATTACATCAAATACGTAACCATAGTCTTTGAGTTGTGTTCTCATCCAAATGACTTGAGCACAACACGCCGACATGGCTACATATTACGCTTGGTTGAGGACGGCGATGTACAATCCTGCTTCTTGATTGCCATGACACGGTTTATCACCAAGAAATTGTAATGCTCTGAAGTACTTTTCCGTGAATCTAAGCATCTGCGTGATCGACATCGAAAAAGCTATTAGTTCAAAACCGAGAATCCCGGATACGGATCCCAAATTAATGGTTCCCTTGATGTATCGGAGGATTCTTTTAGCCTCGAGAGGTGGGTTTCGATTGGTCTCGGCCGATAGCGGGAGCAAAGATATCTGACAAAAACAATATCGGGCACTGCTATTTGTTAGATACATGAGAGACCCAATAATACTACGGTATTTGGTAGGGTCCACCAATTTCCCATGTAAATCGACGTCTAGCTTCTTGGTATGAGCCATTGGTGTGGCATAGGTGTCACAGTTTTGCATTCCAAATTTGTTTAACAATTCAAGGGCATATTTGGGTGACTCAAGAAAATACCACGGGGTGATTGATGAACTTGCATTCCTAGAAAGAATGTGAGTTCACCCATCATTGACATTTCAAAATGTTTTGTCATTAGTTTTGCAAAAGCATTTGAGTATTTTAAATGTGTTGACCCAAAATGATGTCATCCACATAGATTTGAGCGATTAAGATGTGAGCCCGTGATATTGTATGAAAAGTGTAGGATCGACCGAACCTTTGGTGAATTTATTGGCAATGAGGAAGGATGATAACTTATCGTACCACGCCCGAGGAGCTTGTTTGAGACCATCTGAGCTTTGTTCGGTTTGTAGACATGGTTCGGGAACTCGGGATCAACGAATCCTTACGGTGGTGACATAAACCGTTTCTTTCGGTTGACCATTCGAGCGGTTTTGGCGTCCATCGAAAGACCGTTATATTCATATGAGCATGACGCGAGAAAGATCGAACGACCTCAAGGCGAGCAGCCGGGCGAATGATTCTTCAAAGTCAATACCTCTTCTGTCTATAACCCTTAGCCACGGGCGTGACTTGTTTACGATTCGTTCCTTGACATCAATTTGTTCTTCCAAATCCATTTGAGACCAATGGCGTAGACCCTGTTGGTCTTTCAACCGTTTCCATACTTCAAGCGTTTGAATTGGTTGAGTTCTTCTTGCATGGATTCAATCCGGTTGTCTTTTGTCATTGCGTCTTTAATGTTTTAGGCTCAGTTAGCGGACGGTGAGTGCATAAATGCAATGTTCACCATCGTGTGAAGGCGTTGTCTTATTAACTGTTGGTTGATTCGGGTTGCCAATAATATTCTCAAGAGGATGGTCTTTTGTCCAACGATGTGTAGAGGTTGATGTTGGTATACATTGTGCGATTTTGAGGATTCAAATGGTTTGTTGATGATTCCGCGACATCGGTGCGTGAGTTTCATTGGCAAGCGGGTTAAAAACGCATTTGGATCAAAATCTGCGGTGGGGTACTTCATTAAGAACATCATCGTTGGTTCGGCGTCGTTGGAAGCAGTTTGTTCAAGCTGTTGTTGTAGAGTCAATGGTGGTGCTTCTTCATGATAGTTGTTGTAGCAGTGTATCGGTATAAGAGTATGATCGGGTTGAGCGGTGAAACAGCGGATACACAGAGCACGTTCATCAATGTCATCACTAAACAAGGAGCAAATAGCTTTTCCATTTGTTGTGAGTAAGTTGGGGCTTAGTTCGGTGATGATGGGGTTTGAGGAAGTTTAAGCGGTTGTGACCGGGTTCCAAGTTGTTATGCTCGAAGCCATTTCGTAAGTTCATCAAAATTAGCATGAATCGTTTCCATAACTTTGCTTTGTCTGACGATTCGGATCCGGAAACCTTTAGAATTTTCACAATATCCTATAAAGACTCAATGTCGACTTTGGCTTTGAGCTTTCCAAAGTCATCACGATCATTATTTGGGTAGCAAAGGGATCCAAATACATGAAAGTGTTTGAGATTCGGTTTATGGTTGTGGATAAGCTCAAAAGGTGTTTTGTTGTGGCGTTTTGTAATCATTGAGCGATTTTGAGTATAGCATGCGGTTGATCGACACGCCCACAAGTGTCTGGAAGTTTAGCATTGATTAACATTGTTCTTGCGACTTCCACTAACGTCGGTTTCGTCTTTCAACAACTCCGTTTTGTTACGGTGTGCGTGCAATAGATGTCGATGCTCAATTCCACTTTCTCATAAAATTCTCGAAGAGTTTGGTTCACAAATTCGGTTCCTTTATGCATTACGATTTGGCGGACGGTGTTCGGGGTGAACTTGAATTTTCGTGAGAAAGGTGATGATCATCTGTGGAGCTTGATCTTTACTTGAAGAAAGTAGACCCAAGTCCATCGTGAGTAGTCATCGACAATTACCAAGATGTAGCGTTTGCCATTAATCGTTTGCAGCGCATCGGGCCACACAAATCCATGTGAAGAAGATGAAGCACATCTTTGAGGTTGTGTTCCACCTTTGAAGGAAAATGAGCACGAGTGCTTTTCCCTTGTTCTGGTGAGCATAGGTGATCTTTAGAATACCGGAATCTCGGGAGACCTTCAACAAGTTTGTGTCGAGCAAGGTTGGTGATGGTTTGAAAGTTTAAATGTGAGAGGCAGCGGTGCCATAGCCAAGATTTTGTAGATGTAGCCTTTGAGAGTAGCGGATGGGAGATGAAGCAACCATGTCTTGCATTGAGATTGTGTCTGAGACTAGAATTGCGAGAGCGGACATAAGATCGTTTCCTTGTAGATCACGAATGAAACAAGTTTTCTCCGAAAAGCAACTTCCAAATCTCCATCACGAATTGACCGTGAAAAGAGATTGTGACCGAGGGCCTTCCACATAATAAACCCCGCTAATTTCGATATTGCCATTGATATAATCTCCGTAGCCCATGATAGCTGCTGAAGTGATCATTCCGAATCGGCGGTGCCAATGAACTTTGCAATAAAGTTTGATAACGAGTTTAAGATTGCTGTCATGTGTCGGGAACATCCGCTATCAACAATCAAAGGATGATCTGTATCACTGCATTACACACAGACGACACGGATGGAATAGAAGTAGATGTGGAACCCGAAGTGTTAGAGGTTCAAGCGATTATAGTAGAAATACACACATCAATGATTTTAGGCATCCATTTAAATCCTAGTGTATTATGTATCCATTTCGCCATCTCCAACTAGTCTTAGCTTTAGTCTTAGTGAATGCACTAGGTGGTACTACATTCCTTGGAGGTGATCTTTGGAACTACGAGGGACATCAATGCGTTTCTTAGAATCTAAAGAGGCGGTTTACCAAGCACAGACTTAGAAGCATTAGTGGGCCTAGAGGTATTCGATTCTTAGGATTCCTTAAGCGAGACAAGATAGCTCTAGCAACACATTTGTCATGACAATCGAAAGCATACTTTTCGACAAATAACACAAGAAGCATCGGATTGAATATCAAAAGTACTTAAAGGTTTAGCATTCGTTACAACACTTTTCCATTACATTTGTCGAGACGCAATATCTAAAGTGGGTGCAACTTGAGTCTTATTCAAAGTCCTAGGGTGTTCTTCTACTTGACATTCTTTATTGTTCTTTTCTTAGGTGCAACTTCCTATTCTTCCTTGTATTGCTCTAGGGTGTGAAGTGCGGACGTTTGGAAAAGAGGCAACTATTCTGTTTCGATGGGGAAGCACATTAGTATCTTGTGTTTTGTCGGTAGGCAATGGGTTCACGTTTGCTAAGTGTTACGGTGCAATTCTCTTAATGATGCTAGGTGAACTTGTTCATACTTTCCTAACATTTCCTTAACTTAATGATAGTGTGCACCAAATCTTGATTTTCGAGCGAAGATTTCGAGAAAAATTCATGACTTCTTTAGTGTGTGCAAGATAATGATCAAGTTCGTTTGATGCTTCATCACGAGTCATTTGAGTAAATCAAATATGACACCATATTCCTTTTAACTTTTGCAAGTTCTTGTTCATATTTTGAGATTTGACATTTCAAAGACACGTTTTGATCATCCAGTTGCTCAATTTTAGGATTAAGCGTTTTTGATTGCAAGCTGGTGGATTTTGTTTTGCAAAGCAAGTTCACGATTTTGACAATCTTTTGACACCATTGAAGGCGGCGTTTTGAATTTGAAAGTTCGTTTAACAATCGTTCATTTTCAACTTTTAAAGACTCGATCGATGCACATTATCGGTATTCTCAACAATATCAACAGAATCAACGAATCGGCGAGAGATATGATCGGATGCATATGCAGCAGTTGTAATAAAACAAGATTATTGATATCGGCACAGATAACATCTTCCAAGAGTCGATCAACATCTTTTCTCAACAATTTCTTTTCGTTTAGTATTTGAAATCGATGTTTACATTTTCTCGAAAGCTGTTTTCATGAGACCAAGTTCCTTGTGAAAATCCCTTTCCCAATATAGTGCACAAGTTTTCAAATTTTTGACATGGGGTAAAAGTCTTTTCGAAGAATATCTCTTTGTTCTCGCGCCATTGGCGATTGAAAATGTTCAACTTTTATTTGAGAATGAAATTCAATCTCACGTTCAAAATTTTGAGGTCGAGATAAGAAAGTGTCAAAGTATTTTATAACGCGACAACTTTCGGCTTTTGTTTTAACTTCACTAAGTGAAGGTAAAGGACCATTAATTTGTGCACCATTGTGTTTGGGACTAACTTGAGCGGTGTGATAACCAAAGGTTTGTTAGAAGTATCTTGTTGTGTGACAAAAGTTACGGACTTTTGAATAGTTAAATGGTTTGTTATAAGCGACATTTTCCATTTTGACCGACTCTCGTCATCGCATCTAATTCCTCCATGCGATTATATTCAACAACGGTCATAATTGAATCATCAATTCTATATTACGCCTTTGTAAACTTGAGATTTGGTTTGAATGCTCTGTTTGAAAACTTAGGTTTGTAATCGGCAAGAATTGGTCCATATCCATTTGGATTTGGTTTAAAAGTAAACTTTTGAATAGTTGTGATTGACTCACCATGTTTATAAACAACATTTGAAACTCTTTGATTTTGTGTTGTAAGTCGACAATTTCTTCAAGATAGTTATCTATTCGTTTCGTGGAATCTTTTTGTACTCGAGAGCTGTTTTTGACAAGTTAACAACTCGACCTTGGCTTTTGAGTTTCAAAGTAAGGCGTTAAGTTGTTGTTTATGTTCATGTTTGAGTTGTTCTATTTGAGACAACAAAGCATTCTTGGATGCGGCTAGATCACGTGTCTGTCGTTCTAATGATTTTTCGTTTTGATGAGATTTAGCAAAAGCGACTTCAAAACCTTTTTCACGTTTTCTTGAGTTTTAAAAGCGTTGATTTGTCGAATTAAGCATTCATTATCCCTAATTAACGGTGCATTTTATCTTTTAATTTCGTGCAAATTTCCAAGCGAGATTCTTGGTCTTTAATTAAGGTCGGGAGCTCAATTTCTCTATTAGACAAAAGCTCATCTTGTTCAACGTGAGTCTCAACATGATCATTATTTAGATCCTCAAATATAACCACGAGTCAACTTGATTATCAATATTAACCATAAGGTTATCTTGATCGTCAAATATAACTACGGGATCTATTTGATAATCATCGAATGAGATGTGGATGGCTCATGTTGAACACTCGATCCTTGTCGGATGGAGAAATTGGCGGAGATATCGGATCGATGATGAGTATATTTTGTTCGGTACACGAGACAAGCCATCGATGTCATACTTGGGCTGTGTCACTCATGTGTAGAGCTTGCATTTGTGCCATCAACATCATCTTTGCATTAGCTGCAAGTCCTCCATATCATCATCGAGAATGCATACGCCATAAAGCTCTGTTCCTTGTTGGTAAGAGTTCCACCGACTTCATCCTTAAGAGCCAAGAGCAACGCCTCTTTGTGATAAGCACGCCTCTTGTCCTCGGCTTAGGACATGCATTAGCGGATGACCCTTCTCATTGCGGTTATAACAACGAAGACCATTAACCCCATTTCGAGCATTCCCTGTTCAACCACTTGAGCCCTTTGTTGTTGCGGAGCACCATGTTATTCCTTCCCATAGCATTAAACCCTTGACCACCTCCCATCGGCGACCATAACCACGATTACGAACTTCAACGCGTCCATTGTTCAATGACTTGATTCCTTGTGTTGGATGAGGAGCGAATGCGATTGTTGGATTTGTTTGTATACCGACCGAAGGCTTTAGCAATCATAACAAATCCTTGTTGCAATTCATCGAAAGCGGCGAGTCCTCATCGACTTCTTGTAAAGTGCTTGAGCATTGTTGTTGTTGTATGGAACCAATTGAGTTTGTTGAGGTTGTTCTTGTGACGGATCATATGGTGTGATGGTTGCGATTGGTTGAGGAGCGGGTTGAGGAGCTGTTTGAGGAGGAAGACTAGTTTGAGCCCACAAAGCAAGTTGTTGATTGTCGGAAGTATTTGTGAAGCCGGAGTCCACGGATAGTCCTTTCTTTGTCAACTTCTTTTGGTGAGGCTTCAAATAGTCGTACAACAATCCGTATGTAGCATGATGAAGATTCTTAGCTTGCGGAGAAAAATGACATACTTCTCCCATTCGGACCAAGACTACTTAGGAACTTAGTGTTGTGACAATTCGTGGCATGATGATGTTGTGTTTGTCCAAATCATTAATGATGTCGAAAAGCGATGATGATATGACTCTAATGTCTCTCTGGTTCAATCATGAAGTGTTCATAAGCCAAGTAGATTTTGGATTCCATGTCTTCTGATTGAGTGTTGTGCCTTCCATTAGAAGATGAATATGTTCCACATTGCTTTTGTTGTCTTTTGAGCATCAACACTTGAAGGATTGGATTGGGTAATCCTAAAAGGATGTATTGCATTGCTAGTTCATCGGCTTCAAAGTGTAGAAGTTCATCACCGGTGAGGTGCGAGATAGTTGCAATGTTGGTGTGACATCTCTTGGTGGATTGGCATCGGATCTGCGGGTGTGACAACGATGAGGCATCTGAAATGGACCTTCCATAATGACCTTCTTTAAGAACTTTCCATGTGGCTTCTTTAGATCACAAAACCTAAAGAACCTTATCACCCATTGATCATAATTTCGGGAGTGAGCATTGGAGGTCTATCAAGTGAGCCGACTTCATGAATTGATTGTTGGCTACTTAAGGCTTCACACATCTTGCCAAACCATGTCGGTTCCTTCATAGTATTCATGGATGGATGTTGATTGTAGAAGTTTGTATAAGGTTGTACTTGAAGACTACGTGGTGGTTGAACCATTTTTGGTGGTGGAATTGCTCCAAGTTGTGGAGTATGTTGTTGATTAAATTATTGTTGATAAATTTCTTGTTGATGATTAAATTGTTGATGTTGTGGACTTAGTTGTTATTGTTGTTGTTGATGATAAGTGTAAGGAAAATAGTTAGAGTATGGTGGTTGTGACATGTTGAAAACTTGTGTTGTTAAATGGATCTTTGTAGTCGAATGAAGCGTTGTTGATGAAGTATCCTTAGGCGTAGAAACCAAGTGTAGGCAAAGTAACACTTAAGCGTAAAACACCAAACTTACGCGTAAATGACAATAGTTCTGCGTGGGATTAGCTTCTGCGTAAGAATTGAGAAACACTAAAGTTATGCGTAAGCAGAAGTTAAGCGTAGAAAACTTAGGCGTGGGATTAGCTTATGCGTAAGAGCGAGCTTAGGCGTAAGAAAAATCTTATGCGTAATGAGTTCTACGCATAAGTTTGAGCTTATGCGTAAGATTAGGGTTTGCCCAAAGATCTTTTACACTATCACGGTGCAAAGGATATCCAAAGTCGAAGTGTTTTCGGGCTTATCCAAGCAAGAAAACACCGAGTAAACCTGGCGAAGATCAAACCAAGGATGAGTTACGCGTAAGATTAGGGTTTTCTTACGCGTGAAAGCAACCAAAAATGATTTACGCCAAATGATGTTTCTAAACCAGATTTTTGTGATGAAACGACTTCAATATCACCAAAATAACACAAAAGTGTGAAACTTGATGATCCAAAACTTCTAAACACCTTATGCGTAGAAATGAAACCACGTATAAAACCAAGCTTAAAACAATGATCCACACGTAAAGTTTGAAACTTTTGCCAAAAGCAGATATTTTAACACCTAAAAGCGTTGAAAGTACAAGAATCTTGGATTGAAAAGTGTAAAAATGAGTTTTTAAGCGTGACAAAGTATGAACGTGTTTTCGCGTAAGACCAAAAACAAAACTTCAAAACAAAATATGTTCACCCAACTATTTGGCGAATGATACCTTTGTTAGGTCACCATATTAGTAACACAAGCATCAATATAAGAAATAGAGAAGAGAGAGATCGGATGAACAAACACACAAACACACACGCGTATGATATAAGAAAGGTTATGCGTAGGGTGAAAATGAATAAATTGAACAACCAACCCTCAGTGAAGGTTTACAAAGTATTTATAGGAGGAACTAGGGCAACACTCCAAGTTCCCTTCCTTTTCTTATTGGGCTTGGGCCAAGGCTTATGGGCCTTCTACATAAGCCTTAGCTTAATAACAAACATAAAGGCCATATTAAGCTAACTATTACATATGAATCACTAACACTTGAATTATAGTTTAGGAGTGATTCCAACTTTTAAGTTGAACATAGGTGATCAGTCTATGTCCCACTGTCCTAGGTTAAATATAGGTGACCAGTCCACATTTAACCGAGGTTAGATGAATTTTTAAATACTCAACTTAGTTATACGCGTGGTATGTCCGTTGCTTTTTAAAAGTTTTTTTTGAAAGACTATGACGAGTGTTCAAACTCGTGATCGAATGATGAGATTACGTAAAGAAGAGGCATAACATTAAGACAAGCACGATATGTAAGCGTAAGTATATGAAAAGTACTTATAGTGAATAGTAAAAATAAGTGGATATAAATCATCCAATAGTGAGACGCACATCTCATCAGATAACAGTAAATGATTCCTAAGTGAGGCATTAGCTTGGCAGGAAGGCACGTGTCGGTCATAGGGTTAAGTTTTCGTAAAAGCGGTTATAGTCTAGGTTTTGAAAATTACCCAGTCCTCTATAACCAAGGCTCTGATACCAATCTGTAACACCCCCAAAATCGGATCGCAACAGAAGCATACAAGTCATGGGTGCTACTCAATTGGTATCACAACACAAAGTATAAAGAACGGTTTTACCTCAACTGTTTAAAAGAAATTTCATAATTAAAAGTAATAAGTTTATATTTTTCAAAAATAGTGCGGAAATAAAGGCCCATAAAAATAAAGTGGTCCCAAATAAATGTATCAAGGTAATCTATGACCATGCCATGCCATTCGCCAAGCTCCTCCAAAGTTGTACAGCAGTAAAGATCAAACACCTGAGATAAAACATGTTAAAAAGTCAACACAAAGGTTGAGTGAATTCATAGGTTTAGTAGTAATGCATATGATCACAAGATTCAAGTTTAGGAAACAGTGGGCCACGTTGTTGCACCCATAATCCAAAAGTGGGCCTCGTTGTTGCACCCATAAGTCAAGTAGTTGCTATTGCATTAAGCTCATGAAACTCAAAGCGTTAACAGTCGGTATCGACAGTAATCGATAGTATAATGTTATCAACAGTAATTGATAGTTTGCCCTGGTAGGTATCTTGCCGAATACCTAGGAAACTCAAATATAGCACATTTGTTTTCCTATCCGGTCAACACAAACGGGATCGTCAAATCCTATAGGCATATATCCTTATATTCACGCTCACTCGCAAGTGATTAGTGGTTCATGATGTAGGGACTTAAGTTTGGCAATAGTGGTACTTAGTGTCAATAAAGTGTTCTAGTTCAGAATAAGTTTTCAAGCAATTGTGATCATAGAAAAAGTTGTAGCATGTATCTCACCCCAAGTAGTTCAAAACGAATAAAGTTCAAAAAGAGTAAAAGCGGGGGCTATAAACTCACCTCAGTACGTAGTAATGCAAGTAACCCAAATGGCAACAAGAAGTAGTAAGCACAACGGTACCAAGAAGCAAAATGTATCGGTATCAAAAGTATAGAGCACAAGGGAATTAGATAGAAGAGCACGACAGAACAACCTCAGCACAACCTAGTGAGTATACGGCTTATCTCATAATATGTCTTGCGAACATAGTATAAAGTATATAAGATTCACAAAGATAAATCATTTTAGTTTTTGTGGAATACTCGTTTGGAAATTTGTAAAAAAGGTTTAGTTTTAATGTTGAAATAAGGTTAGTATTAACGTCTCATGTGGTGGTTAAGATATAGACTCAAAGTGTAACTCACGCCAAACAATGAGAACGTACACAGATAATTAAATGACATCAAATGACTATAGAAGGATATATCAATGGATGAGTTCGATGTTTACCCTGAATCCCAAAGATATAACTTGTGTAAGTTTGAGTAAAGTTGTCTTGTATAAATTTATAAGATTTTTGATATGTTTATAAGTTTATAAATGTTGTAAGGTTTTATAAACTTTGGCGTAACGTGCCCGTTTATATTACGTTCCCGAGTTAACGTTAATATTTGAAAACAAGTTTTATTACCATTTTGTATATTTTATATCGTTATCATTCGCGTAAATATTAGATTCGGTTTATCGAATAATTTGTGTCCGTTCGGGTCGTAATATATTAAGTTCAACGAGTCTAATATATTATTCCGTCCCTTGTATCAAATCATTTAATAAGTCCTACACTCATATCGTAAATCCAGTAACGATTACAACAATATTTAGATGACTAAATTATTACAACATTTTTACAATATAATGAATCAGTTTCAAAATTCCCATATATTCCAATAGCATCCAACCTCATCATCGATCACGAAAAAGACAAAGGTAAAATTAAGTTAGTGTACAGTCAAGTAAGTGAAATAATAATACACTTAAACTTTATATAAGTTAACATACAATTTTAATATTTGCGTGGGGTTCGGCCCATGGATTAAAGCAAATCCCACACTCTTTATTGGGCCATTGGGCCCAGCTCACAATCTAGTCCAAACACCATTTACCAACATCATTATAACATAATGCAAACACATATTATAGATTTTCGTTTAACAACTTGATACCATTTGTCGAAACCGGACTACCGGTACGACTCGACACCCAAGGTGAGAAGACCGAGTAGACACGGCTAACAATCACCACGTGATGGTGTTTTGCGACGGACCAAGACGCACCCGATGTGGGTTGCCTAGTCGTAAGTATACCCACAACGAGGACACCCTATGTGGGTGTCTCGTTAGTTCTAAACATACAACCACACTTACAACGACAAGAAGATAACATAATAACCACGCGAACCCTAGGAGACCAAAAGTAACATGAGCGCCCCTTGGCGTTATGGCTTACCCAAGACAAGTCCCTTACGGTTTAGTTTGTACCGTGGGTACACAAATGAGCACACCCACCTTGGGTGTTTCGACAATTCCATCAAATAATCTAACTAATTTCATGACAAAAAAATTAAATGAATTGAAACTATAACTCAGATCATGACCCATATGACGACACCATAAACACCTCCTTGGTGTTATAACATGTTCAAACCAAACGCAGCCTATGCAGCTTGACTAGCCGTGATCAAAACATATACGAGCACACCCTTTGGGGTGTCTCGTTTACCTAAGCCTAACCGCTCTCAAGGAGACGATTCGCACAATCAATCAATAATTACAGCTAAAGAACTATAACTCAAAATATCAACTAACTAACTAAATAACCAAAAGCATCGACATGAATAAATAGAACCCCATCCGGTCAATCCAAACCGACTCAACGTAAGACCACAACCATCATTTTTATGAGTTTAACCACACAAAATCGTTAATAAGATGTTTTTAATAGGTTTTATTCCACGAAGATTTATAACCGCTCATTTGCAATCGATTTAAATTAGAGAAATAATAATAAAATTAGTTTTAGGTTTTCTTCATACCCAAAAGAGAGCGATATGGCAAGGAGAAAGGTGAGACAGAGATGAGTCACGGACAAAACCAAGAACCAAACGCGAACAAAATACACAGGAAATATTCCAAGCAAGGTTTTCAAGATCGGGATCCTACTCAGGATCGTTATCATTTTTGCAAGATCGGAATCGTGAGATCGGATTGGGATCCTAAGATCGTACTATAATGTCATTTTCTTAATAGTATTTTTAAAATCATTCAAATCTACAAATTATTATATACCATTAGCACAAAATTATATGAATATTTCAGGAAAATGTTGTTTTTAATTATAAATATGGAATGTTTAAGAAGATTAACATGTTGTGTTTTAAATTTTATAAAACATGATCCATAACTTTTTAGTTTGCGATTCGAGAAAAGTAAGATCGGATCAGATTAGGTCTTAAGATCCTATTGTCAAGATCGGTATCTTATAAGATCTTAAGTGTGCTAAGATCCTACATAGGATTCGGATCGTTTTTGCTTTGTAGTATCGTAAAATCTGTAACACCCCCAAAATATCGCAGCGGAATATTGTGTCATTGGGGTGCTGCTTCATAATACAAAGTACAAGTTATAGAAAACGACCTCTAAATGAGACGTTTTGAAAAGTTACCATTCGATTAACGAAATCAGAGTTACAAACAATGAGGTCCCAAAGTATAATATATAAATGTTTACAAAATGTCTCGAATAGTAAATTATAAAAGCGTAAGTCTTCAAAATATGTCATGCGACTCTAAGTTCCATGCAATAGCTATCGCCTTATTGACCTGAGATAAACATGCTAAAGTGTCAACACAATGGTTGGTGAGTTCATAGAGTTTGTTTTGAATAAGTTGAAAAGCCTTTAAAGAATGTTCACACAACAAAGGCATTGTAAATCCACTCAGTTCCAAGTTCCGCCCATACAAAACTTGCAACCTGTGTGTTTACAACCCACTGCTAAAAATAGTACGTCAATCATGTATGCATGTATCATTGTAGTTAAAAGTATAAATGTTTTAAGTATGTAACTAGTATATTGATCACGTACACGTGCATCAAAACTTATGCAATTAGCCATGAGTCTCCACTCCATCTCCAGAAACCTCAGGTGGGTATGATGCTCACAAGGAGTGTAATAGCATTGGTTCTACTTCATCTCCGAAACCCAATGCATATGTTGTCCAAGGAGACTTTGTGTTGCTCACAAGGAAAGTAATAGCATTGGTTTTACTTCATCTCCGAAACCCAATGCATGTGTTATCCAAGGAGACTTATCATGCGAGCGAGGGGACTGCTCCGTGTATGTTGGGAGACTTTCAAGTTTAGTATAATCAAGTATAACGCAATCAAGTATATAACGCAATCAAGTGTAATGCAATCAAGTATAAATGCTATCAAGTATTATGCAATCAAGTATAAAAAGTATAGCGTAGCATAAAAGTGTAAATGTTTTGAGTATTTGTATTTGTAAAAGCAAGTAGTTGAGCATGTATCTCCCCCAAAGAGTTTGTAAAGTAATTTAAACGAGTAAAAGTGGGGCTACGAGCTCACCTTAATAAATGTGATATCCAATGTATAACGAATCGATGGATAAGCCGAGAAACCTCTACGCGCAACCTAGAATATATGTTGAGTCTTAGGTTCTAAAATAACGATGTGAATGTATAAACATGCCTTATATAGTTATTACACCAATTATGCTTGGATACTTGACATTTGTGAAGTCGTATAAGTGTTTACGTTTCGTTTATTTAAGTTTTCCCCATGTAAATCTACCCGTTATATCTAAACCGTAAATGATCACGACTCGGTTTTTATGTCTTCGGAAAAGTAATCGAATGTACTAAACATATTAGTGGGTCCTACTGCCCCAGAAATTATTTAACTAATGTGAAATTACCAATTTACCCTTGGATGTATTAGTTATTTCAATCAGCAGCAAACTGTCTCACGATTTTGGTCATAAGTCGAGTTCTAGAACTCCGTTTAACGCACGGCCAGCGGCCACGTTCAAGTTAGGGTGTTAGCTATTCTTTGACCAACAGTTGGTTATATGCAAATTTTATGAGTTTTACCCGTTTGAAATCTGTTACTCAGATTTAGACACGTTTAGCCGTTTTGGCTCTAGTTTATTCATCGGGATGAGTTACGGCACGAGCCACCCGGCGAAACGACCACAAGACATCGATATATAATACTATGTTATTACCTAAGTTTCTAAGTCCATGAATTTTACCCAGTAATTACGTTTACAGCCCCTGTTCAGTTTCTGTTTTGCAATATAAGTCCTTACGATGTTTCTAGTGTTTTAGTCCGATTATCCAAGCGTAATAAAGTATAATAAGCATATAGAACATATTAAATACATGTAATACTAATATTTACAGAAGTCAAAGGTAGATATAGTAGTTTGCTTACAAGCCTTGTGATGAAACAAATCAAGAACCAAGAACTAGGACACTAAAACCTAAACCCTTTCAATATGAACCCGAGCTTCCAAATCCTTAACACATCATGCTAACCCTTGGTAGGCTTGATCTAACCTTGTAAGAAAACTTCTAACTCAGACCTTTTCACCTTGTATAGCTCCTAATCCAACCATAGAATCACCAAAAAAAACTCTTGAATCATGTAGGGAATAACTAGGCCTTGAACTTTGATATATAACTTGTAGTTTGAAGATTAAAGAATCATGGTTCTAGGGATTTATTGAGGTTCGGTTATGGAGGATGAAACAAAGGAAAATGGATGAGTTTTTATGAGTTATCAAGTCTTAGATGAAGTCTTATAGGATATTTCCTAAGACTTAAGTCTTAAGTTTAAGACTTAAGAACTAAGTAACTAGCACATGTATGTGACTAATAAATTCAAGACTTATCACCAAGCCTTGTTGGCTTGGTGAATCACTAAAATTTCGTTCATGCTCTATCTTGGATGACTAGGTATGAATTTTGATGTTATCTTGCTTTTACGGAGTCAGTTTTGGTCCCGGTAATCGCTAACTCTAAATCGTAAAGTCACGAAACTTAAAACCGAGTATCCTAGAAATATGAAACTTATAAATATGTTAAAACTTATCAATATACTCTATATAAGCATATTATATTAGTGATACGTTCTATCGGGTTGCTTAAACGCTGCTAAAACAGAAAACACGGGTCAAAAAGGCGTAAAATGCAATTTATCAGAAAAGAACGAGATTTTAGGGAAATGACCGTGGAATTATTTAAAGTAGACTAAAATTAGTCTAAAAGTGATATGAGATGTCAAAATGTGGTTTTCGTTATACGTGGGATAACTTAACAGTTATGCGTGATGTCTAAAAGTTACGCTATTTAAGCAAAAATGTAGAACGTACAAGGTTAATTTCTTTATGGTCAAAGGAGGAGGGAAATATGTTTGACTTTTCCAAAAATATAAAAGTGTCTAAACATCTTAGAAAATACAAAGGTGAATGGTTAAGTCCGGGTCTAAGTAGAATTGTTTAAAACCTAAGTTTAGGCTCGAACGGCACAGGGTTTATTTGGTAACATTTAAATGAAATCTTAAAAATTATCAAATTAATCACGAGTAATTAATCTGATGTGGGGAAAATTGTCAGAGGCGATTTTCGTTATGCGCGGGATGTTGAAATGGTGTTCCGACCAAAATGAAACTTTATGACGATGTTTTCTTAATAACTTTTGCGAAAATGATATAACGATTGTCCAACTCTCAGGTCATTACTAAAATAATTTATCTTACGAGAATGTGAAATAAAAATTTTATGGGATGAATAGTGAATAGTAAATTCTCGAAAATGTGAATTGTTACAAAATCGTAGGATCTTAAGATTAGGATCGGGATCTTAACTACTATGATTCCAAGCATCACGATCTAACCCGATTTCTTGACCCAAGATGAAGGAGATGATGACCCTGGTGACGGCGTATGGTGGCAGTGGGGACGGTTGTGGTGGTGGCGGCTCGTGGTGTTAATGGTGGAAATAAACGGCGATTGTGGTGATGTGAGGGTTGTGGTGTTGACTGTGGTGGTGGTGGTGAGCTGATGGCTGTGTGGCGGAGGTGGCTGGAAGGGTGGCCGGACAGGTGTGGAGGCGCCGGTTATAGAGAGGGGTAAGAGGGTAAGTGGTGGTGATAGAAATAAGGTTATGAAACCCTATTTTTTTCCTTTTATACAAACACAAGGACCAAAGGTGTAAACCCTAGAAACTTTCGGGCGACGGTGTAATTATCACCATAGGGACCAAAATTGTAATTTTAGTTATCCTATATAAAATAAGATGTGGGGCCCATTTACGTTAACAATTGTTCGATTCGACTCCCGAAAGTTACGCCATTGCGTTCAAAACAATTTTTCTGATCAAAACGAATATTCATACGTATAATTTCTCGTGTTTAATAAATCGTTTTGTTTTATGAGTTTTAGGTTGTGCCTGTTCGCGCAATGTGCAGTTTTCACGTTTAACGAGATAACCTCTCGTATTCGATTCAAGTAAGTTCGGAAATGTTCAAAATTGAAAGTTATGAAATAATAAATACAATTTATTATTAAAATTTAGTTTGGAAATTTCTAGTGTGTTACACATGATGAGGTATATTCTCCTCTGTGTAGTAGGAGGAACCAAACATACTTAGAACAAATCATTAGATAAGGACGCATGTTAGAACGGTACTCCGGAATAGCTGGAGTAGCGAGAGTTGCTCCAAGTCCGGAGTCAATGGCATGCGTGCTAGACCAGTTCCGGAGCACATGCTACTCCGGAAAACATTCTTGGTCCGGAACAGTACGGATGACAGAGTGATCCACAACGATCACTTGCGACGTTAGGACAAAATAATCTCCGATAACATCGCCTGACACTTCAGTGATTCAGTCGCTACTCCTAGACGACAAGAGTACATCCACAAAGCTCGTGTCTTGGGAGTCAAATTCAAATAGTATAAATAGTCATTAGTCATTAAGAAGAAATAGACAACACTCGGACACTTTGATGCAGACTATCTCCACCTTACCTCATATTACATACTTATCATACCAAACATATATTTATTCTCACGCCGGAACTTGGTTTCGGATTAAAACTCCGAAGCGAGCTAACAGTGTTCTTTCTTATTGCAGCATAAGAGACAAGGAATCATTCTAATCTCCGAAGTCGAAGGGCTCAACAAGTGATTACGAAAATTTGCTTCAACAATATCAAATAAGCAACTATACATGATAGCTTATAAAAATCGTTTTCCGGTTTCCAAGTAAATAACAAAACTAAAAAGTTTTTTAGGAGAAGGACCCTTACTACTTACCGTAGTATTTTTATGCTTGAACATACGTGAATAAATAAGTAATCAGAAAAAGTAAGCAAGAATTAGACACCTTCTATTAGTGTAGAAAACTAATGTCAAGCCCATATTCTCAAGGGTTGAAAAATACAAATACGAAGAATTTTTTTTAACGGGTTTTATGACATCTGTTCTAAATTAAAAAACGGCACCGTCAAAAGACTGCGTACTACAAACTTGCTCCGTCCAGCAGGCCTTTATCAAAATTTTCTTTTGAAACAATTTAATTGACCTCTCCTTAGTCATGTTTGATTTTCTAAAATTAGCAAGCAACATGGTCAAAGACTCAAAAAATTTTCTTGACTTTGACCTTCACTCGGAACTACGTTTGAACTCGTTTGAGTTTTGACCATTTTGAAAGCTATTTTTATATCCGTTAAGAATAAACAAAAATATCATTTCATATGGGAAAAAATAAATTACACGTGCACCGTCCTTATATATACTTTCATTTTTAGTTTTGTTTTCATAACTTTCTTTTTAAATACTCAAAAAGCTCAGTGTTCAAATAAAATTTGTCGGGTCGTTTATCTTTGGTTGCATATCATTTGTAGCTTATTGGACATGATAAGAGTAGATATAAAAGTACTTCGTAACCAACTTTGACAAAGTGATTCAGCAAACAACTGAACAAGTGTCGTTTAATCATCAATAATGTAAGGCGACACGATTTCACTAGATCTAAACCAGACAGTATTACATGACGAAGATACGATTCGTTGTTTACTATATTTATAAGGAAATAGTACCTTAGTATTGATTACGGTAAATTTTCAGTTGATTTCTATTAATAGCTTTTGTGAAAATAAAACGGATTACAATAAGACGGCAAGCAAACGGGCAAAAAGCTGCGCCGCAATCTTCTTTTAGATGACAAAACCAATTCTACTAAAAATGATGTTTTATGTTTTGGGGATCGAAAAATAACTTTACACAACCCGTTGAACCCTAGTAAAAAAAATCCACTGCTTTCGGAGCTAGAAAACCAAATATATCAAAAGCAAAAAGGATAAACACGTGTTGATTTCAATCTTCTACAAATTTAGCTCGAATCATTATTCGCACGAATTAAACATGCCACTTTCTCGAAACTAAATGGGGGAGCACTCAGGCAAATAATTAAATTGCGTACATATGTGCACCACATATTTCCAATCATTAAAGCCCATGCCACACCACCCCATTACCGTAAACTTCGTTGCAGGTCAAATGTACACTATCCATGGACCATGGGCAAACAGTTCCCTTAGGTTTTTCCCTTTTGAGATGATCTAGCAAATCACTAATTCGTATTGGTAAAATCTTTTAACTTTTCATTACTAAAATTGTGAAGAAGCCGAGCTAACTTTAATAAAAAATAATCTTATTCAATTTGAGTTTGTTTTATTAATGGCCCTGCCGGGGCGGTCTTGAAAAACTTTCAAGAAAAGCGAAAGTTAAAAGTGGGTCTTGGGTCGGGTAATGTCGGTTATTTGACCTTTGTTGATATTATGAAATCGATTTTACTTTTAATGAAAGTGATTTTTTTGTATTTGTTTGCGTGAAACCAAAACTAAAATTGATGATGATACTTGTAATATTGAGCACATACTTACTTTTATGATCGATAACAAAACAAGTAGTTGAAGAAAGAATAAAAAGTTGGATAACAAAAATTCACAAAAGTATAGAGTAGCACAAGAATCGAACATTATATCTCCACGAAAGTGCAAATGTCCTTAACTATTTGACTATGATGCAACTATTGGATAAATTTTCACAGTTATACTTTTTACCCATTTATGGGGGCAAAATGAAATTCTCTTATCAATCGACATTACTCGAGTGAATTTTGTGGGGGCAGCTGCCCACACTGCCCCCATTGTGGTACTCCTCTGCCTCAAGCCAATGAATAACGGATGAGCACGGGTTTGAGTGGCGAAATCATAAAAGCTTAGATTGGAATTGAAACTTAAAACATGAAAGCTATATTTATTTTGTTGATGAAGACATCTAACAGTAAGCGGAAGTCCCCAAATATAACGCTCAATCTTCTTATATTCGGGTGTGACCATGGCTGGGTAAAGTACTTCCAATTCCTGAAAACGGTTAGTGTAAGTTGTGATGTCAGTTCCTTTAACTGACAAATTCCAAAATACACATCCATTTTCTCTACTTCATTCCTAGGGCGGTACTCTGCTGCCATCATCTTCCTCAGTTCACTCAAGTTTATTTCATAAGCAGCCTCTAGTCCAACAGGTTGTGCGTATGCATTCCACCAAGCCAATGCACCCTCTAGTAAGGTGCATGTGCCATACTTCACCTTACAATCCTCTACACAGTTGCAGATGTGGAACACATATTCCAGTTTTTTAAACCATTGGGTTAAACCTACTGCTCCTTCAGTCCCGTTAAAATTACAGGGCTTGTAGTTCATCAATTCCTTGTAGAAGCAACCACGAGTCGTAGGCTCCACTCTCACATCACTACCACTAGTTTCGTTGTTCACACCATCACCGTTGTTGTGGTTTGCTTCACAATCTGCAATAGCTTCTGCCACTCATTGGGCAATGAGTTACTCACCAGGTACAAAGAACGACCTCTATATGAGCCATTTTAAAAAGATACATCATTTGATTCATTAAAATAACATGAGGTTTTCAATACAAAGTTCTCAAGTTTCACAGAAAAATAAAGGTAGTTTTTGAAAGCATAAACAACTAATTTAAGTTCATGTAGAAAATCTTCATGAATGTACCTGCCAACGCCGACTCTAGGATTTATTGCATACTAGCCAAATCAAGCAATTTACGAATTTGAGATATACATGCTAAAAATGTGAACATAAAGTTCTCAAGTTTCACAGCAAAATAAAGGTAGTTTTTGAAAGCATAAACAAATGATTTAAGTTCATGTAGAAAATCTTCGTGAATGTACGTGCCAACGCCGACTCTAGGATGTATTGCATACTAGCCAAATCAAGCAATTTACGAACTTGAGAAATACATTCTAAAAATGTGAACATAGAGTTAGTGAGTTCATAAGCTTAAATATTTGTAAAAGTGGACCACAAAATTTAATGTTTGTTTGACAGGTTCATTAGGTCATGTAAATAAAGATTGCGCTAAGCTCATGACACCGAAGCCTTAACATATGTTTGACAGGTACATTCGGTTATGTGTTATGTGTTATGTGTACCCTGTAGGTGTCTTACCAAACACCTAAAGTTTTCCAAATGATATGCGTTCGTTTACCCAGTTGGCGCGACCAATCCAGACGGGTGTGTCAACCCAATAGAATTATTCACAACATTCACGCTTACAAGTAATTAACAGTTCATGATAAATGGGGACTTAATGACAAATGTGGTAACTTAGGCAATATGTAAATCTTTTATGGACTTGTGTCCGTATGTGAAAGCAAGAAATGTATTCTCACATCGAGTATGTCAAAATAAGTATAAACATGTAAAAATAGGGATATGAAACTCACCTTGAGTAAGTAATGTTTCGGGAAAATGTAACGTGAGTTCAACGACAAGGATTCTTAAACGCGACATAGATAAATAAATCGTTTTAGGGAAGATGCGACATGTACTAGATGGATATGAGTTTTACAAAGTTTTATCACCCTTATATACTTGTAGTGAGGTTTTATATAGTTTTGTAAGTCAAAAGTTTTAAGAAAAACGAATAAAACACATTTACGATTTTTAAAACCCTAAAACAAGTTTTATTGATTTTAACCAAACTTTAAATGAGCGCATCTAGTTCATTTCAAGCTTGTTTTTATCCGTTATAATCTAAACGTAGGTGAATATGTCTCCTTTCATTTTTCAAGGCCTCGATTTGTGAAGACATGTTTTGGATCTTTGTTTATACCATTTTAATATCCAGACTTGCTATTATACATTTTCAAAATTTTTTCGACTTCGTCGAGCTATTTCTCACTCGTTTTCTAATGAAAGCATTTGGTTAAAAAGCTTAGGTTATTTTTTTTTGAGTATAATCTCCAAATATGTAAGCCACTTATCTTGGTTCTACACCAAATATTTTAGAAAATCAATAATACACACAAGTGTCAGGTCTGTCCAAAATCAGAAAATATAACCCGAATTCTCGGAGCCATATCTCTTTCGTTACTTAACTTTGCAACTCAATCTAACTTGCTGTGGTTAGGTCTAGGTGTCCTCTACAAACTTATGTTTAACATTTTTCCTCATCTAGAGTCTAAAGTGGTCGTTTTTACAAAT
The DNA here is from genome assembly GCA_022545495.1 of Chrysanthemum lavandulifolium. Classification (NCBI taxonomy): domain Eukaryota; kingdom Viridiplantae; phylum Streptophyta; class Magnoliopsida; order Asterales; family Asteraceae; genus Chrysanthemum; species Chrysanthemum lavandulifolium. Next base: position 232,544,319 of record CM040239.1, on the reverse strand, counting down.
TATAAGTGGAACTTAGTTTATAGTCGATTTTGACAACCGATTGCATATATTTATTAAAAATACCAAATCAACTCTAAAAATTATAAAATTTGACGGGGAACTATCTAAGACCATATCTAAGTGTTTGCAAATTTTCTTTTCTCAAACAAATGTCTAAGATGGTTTTCTATAGTGATGAAATCGGCTATTCAAAACTGGGCAGATTATAGGATTATTAACTTAACTTTAACTTAAACTTTAACACAAACATATATAGGTGATATAAATTGAATATGTAATGTTATATAAGAGTGTAAATGAGTATGAAAATGAGTTGTGAATGCTTACAATGTGTTGGTGAATGAATGGTGAACAAATGAACACAAAATCAACCCAAGAACACAAATTAAACCTTAAATTTTGTAACCCTTTTTGTATGGATCCTAAAACCAAATTATCCCTTGCTTGAGAATCTTTAATAATAGTTGATATAAGGGTGTTTGAGAGTGTTTATGAAGTGTTTAAGTATGTGAGCAATGAGGTTTATGTTATTCTTATTTATAGCAAGAGTTTTGGTAAGTCAAAAAGTGGTTTTTAAATATTCTTGCTTTTGTATCACCAAATATGGGATGAAGTGTTTATGAGGAAGTGGGGAATTCCTTATGAACATGTATAGGGAATCTAACGAGGGGGGGGGAGCCAAGGTTGAGGTGATTTAGCTTATGTTGGTGCATTGGTGAAGTTTAAACATGGTTTAAGGTGTATGGAAAGCATAAAAGGAAAGCAAGTGTTGGTTATTTTTTTTGGAGTGAAAATGGGAGAAAAATGAAGTTTTTGAATGTGTATAAGTGTATATATATGTATAGGTAAGGAAGTGGTAAGTTTGGGTGGTTATTGCGTGTATGCATGAGCTTAAATGCAAAAGGTATGCGTTATAAGTGAAATATGTAAAACCAAAATGCTTGATCTAATAAAACATGCTTTTAAAAGTCGTATAGTACTAGTTTGATGTAGACTAAACTTAGCCTAATGTTGGTTTACGTTTAAAGTCATTTTACGGTATACCCGATTTAACCTAACGCTTATACATTAAAGTAAATATTTAAACGTTCAAAGTAAATTATTTTGACTTTATAGTTGAGTAATAACCTGAAAAATACAAGTTGTTACAGTCTACCCGAAAGGATTTCCGTCCCAGAATTCAGTGTGTGTATATGACGGTGTGGTGTTTGTGAAGAGGTGGGAGTACTTGCGACGAATCTGGCTTTCCCGTTCCAAAGTAAAGGACCTCTTCGGGAATTTCATCAAAACTTGATGATCAGAATTCGACTTTGCTTCAATCGTTTAACTTCTCAGCCCATGATCTCCGACTTGAAATTCTAGAGGTGTATGTCTCACATCGGTGCAACTTTTCTAGCGGTTTCTTGTTTAACTAAATCCCTCTATCCTCCAAAATGTGGTAACCTACTTCTGATCATGAAATTACGGGTTCCGTTTGATCGGGTTTCAAACCTCTTATCCATACCTCGTAGAGCTTCGTTCTCTATGTTCTATTCTATGAGTATTATTGTCCCAATTGTAGTCTTCAAGGCCCTAATCGTATGAAAAAACCACTAATCGAGACCACAATGGTCGGTGGGTTGTTTCTAGGATGGCTAGTGATGCGGCCCGACTCATTAGCTTAGAATATGGCATAGGACGGAGCTAAATCTACGTGATAAAGTTGTGGTAAAAATTTACTTAGTTATTGTGCTCACCAATACGTATGCCTATATCATGAACTGTTTATACATACACAAAATGTTTGCTTTTTCAGGGTTATAAGTGAAAATTCATTGTAAACAAAATTTAAAAATAACTACCCCCAGCATAATATGATCCTTCCTGAATTAGACATAGGTGATCAGGCTATGTATAATTAAGGATTAATGATACAATGCTAGGTTTAGTCAAAATAATATTTTATATAAATAGTATCAGCCATACTATTTACAAGATAGCAGCCAAAATAGTTTATAAAGTAGCAAAATAGTTTACAAAGTAGCAAAACAGTTTATAGCAAAACGGTTTATAAGATGGTAGTAATATAGTTTATAATATAGTGGCAAAATAGTTTATAAGATGGTAGTATAATAGGGAGTGTAACAGATGGAAATTAACATAACACATTGAAATAAAATAGTAGATAGTCATGAGTCAAATAAATCCCACAACCCGGGATAAACATACATTAAATCCATACAATGCGACAAAGTTCATAAGGAGATAATAATGCAATCTCTCAAGGAATTCACCGCAAGAGGGCCTAGACTTAAGTCTTATTATGTAAGACATGAAACTCTATCCTTAAACATTATCATCATTCGTAATGTCGTTAGGATCCTGGCAAGCTCCTCTTGCATTCTGATTCTTCAGCTCTGGGCAATCACTCCTAAAATGTCCTTTTACCCACAGTCAAAGCATGTTACCGTGACGTTCCAGTTTGTCACGAGGGTAGAAGCCCTAAAATATCTTGCTTGGTGGCCGACCTTCTTGCAGTTCTCACATTAAGTGGGGCAAGGTCCATTGTGGTGAAATTAGCACTTATTGCACTTGGGTAAAGTTCCAACATACCCTCTCTTGTTACTTGTCCCAACAACATAAGCCCTAACCACTTCTTGTCTCTTGTTTTCTGGCTGAACATGATTACCTCCCTGATTGTCATCCCACTTCCTTTTGTTGTCAGCATTCCCTGCAACCTTAACTCATACGACCTGATCCATTAAATTTTGAGACATACGAATTGCTTCTTGAAGATTAGTTGGCTTTGGTGAGGTCGCGTTCCCCTGAATTCTTGGCGGAAGTCCCCAAATATAACGCTCAATCTTCTTATATTCGGGTGTGACCATGGCTAGGCAAAGTACTGCCAATTCCTGAAAATGGTTAGTGTAAGTTGTGATGTCAGTTCCCTTGACTGAAAATTTTTAGAATTACACTTTTATGTACTTCATTCCTAGGGAAGTACTCTGCTATCATCATCTTCTTCAGTTCACTTCAGCTTGTTTCAAAAGAAGCCTCTAGTCCAACAGGTTGTGCGTATGCATTCCACTAAGTCAATGCACCATCCTGTATGGTCCAGGTGGCATACTTCACCTTGCAATCCTCTGCATAGTTACAAATGTGGAAGACAGATTCCAATTTTTCAAACCATCGGGTTAAACCGATGCTCCTTCAGTCCCACTAAAATTACAGGGCTTGCAGTTCATGAATTCCTTGTAGGAGCAACCACGAGTCGTGGGCTCCACTCTCATAACACTACCACTAGTTTCGTTGTTCACACCATTACCGCTATTGTATATTACTTCATAATCGCATGTGACAACCCATTACTTTTCTATTGTCATTTCTAAGGAACACAATTTATGCCTCATTATTTCAACATTTATCAAGTAAACTTGGTTTACTTGTTCCAAATTTATGCGTAACCTTAAAGGTTTAGCGGCTTTAATTCATGATCATAACATCACGTACATTTCATATGGACTAAGATTAGTCTACATTTCATTGACATCATTTGCATCATATTAATTCATTCATGACATTTCATTTCACATTTCAACGCGTAATTTTTATATTTAATAAACGTTATCGCGTGAGTTATTATTTTAATATTTAATCCGTTACTTTCAAAAATGATCCCGATGTATTTTTAAACTTACATTTAGTTTATAAAACTATATTTTTAGTTTTCCTAGTGTTTCAAATTTATTTGGTACATAAATCGTTAAAGTTATATTATTACGACGTTTTCTTAAAATTATACGATAATTATTTTATCACTCAAATTTCACAAGGAATGTATTTTACAATTTTTATTATCTCATTACAATCTATTTTGATCTATTAAAACTTACTTGTACCAAAAGTTACCATTTACCTTACAAGTTGCATTTATCTACACAATTACTTACACACCTTTGACAAATTATATACAAGTATATATATATACATTTTATAAAAAAAAAAATATATATTTTGTGGACAATGTCCCTAAAACCGCCCCTGGGGTGTATGCATTTATTTGGTTGGTAACTTGTTCCTTGATTACATATATAACTCATACTCCAACATTATTACTTCACTTCATTCATTTTATTTTAATTCATCAAGTTAGAAAAGTTTTTTTCTCTCTCTTGGTTCCTCCAAAACCGCCATCAAGGTGTTTGTGCAAAGGATCATCATTTTTTCAAGCTCAGTGTTTATACAATCTAGATAACACTCTTTATTAGGTTTTGAAATAAAACCAAGAGTATTTAGGATTAACCTTGTTACTTGCACCTCATCATATTCACTTGTAAGCATGTTTCTTTCATTTTTCATGTTTCCTTTTCATTTCATATGTATCCTTTCATTTTGGAGCAACATGCAAGACATATGTGATTTATACCATTTTTCATGATTTTAAGAGTTATATATATATATTTGGTCATCCTATAATTATCCCCATGGTATTCTTTGGTCTTGATGGTGATTAGGAACCCATGACACCCTAAGAAGGTGTATGGTAGGATTAGATTAGCTTTGGAGTTGATTTGAAGGGATTAGAATAGGTTTTGTCCGAGAAAAACTATTTTCGATAACTATAATTTATGTTCTGTCCTTATTTCGATTTTCTGGAAAAACCGACAGTTGGTACGAAACTTTGGCCTTGATATTTAGAAAATATACTTTAAAACGAATCCGTGGCCGCTTGAACGGAATAAAACGGACTTATAACGAAGAAGTTATGGATTTTACAAGTTTGACGACGAAATATTTATTTTCAGAAATTTCAGCAACATATTTTTAGTTTGTTCGGGTCAAAAACGAGCCTTAAGCTTCACAAATTATTTCGACTTATCAAAAATATATTAGTTTACTTGATACGAAGCTAAGGACGTATTATCGTGAAAACGGATTTGAAACGACAAAGATATGCACGTTTTCATAAAGTTGCCGTAACTATTATTTTCGAAAAACTATATTATTTTTACGTTACAAGTGTTTCATTAGTCATAACGACCATGTTTCTTGTTTGTTTTAACGAGGTTGTGAAACTTTTGGAACGAATTGTCTTTTAATAAAATCAAGTTCACGGCCATATTTTTCAAAACGACAAGCCGTTTGTATAGCGGAGTTGTAGTAAATTAATTACGGATGTTCAAACTTGGCGAAACTCATTTTTCGCACAACAATTAGCCAAAATCACTATCTTTAACCCTTATTATCTTTATGTTCGAGACCTTTTGGACGAAAACTCCGAACTGAAACTTCTAGATATCGATACAAACTTTCCAAAACAATCGAGTTCGTTCTCTAACGATCGACGACACCATTTTACGACTAGTTTTCCAAAGCCATTTTGTTAATTTCATGAAATTTCCGACGACATTGTTTTGCGACGAAAAGTGGTAATTTCACCAAAATCATTATAAAACCATTGTAGGATGACATTTTGACGTAAAACTTGTAAAGTGATTTTGATTGGTCAAGACGTCAAAAGAGTATTTTTCGACGAAAATATTATTTTCAAAACTCGTAAATGGTATAAATAACATACTGAAATGCATGCATAACATTACATTGCAACTCATTACATATCATATCCTTCACAATAGGTCAAGATTAACGATCACATTACATCTCGGTGTACTCACTTTTGTCTTCGCATCATTCCACCAAGTGAGTTCCATAGCCCCTACTTTTACTTGTTTTCATAAATGTTTTGGGGAGATACATGCTCAACTATTTTATAACTATCATGATTATTTGAAACTACATGCTTAATCGAACTTAATGTTTAGTCATATCCTATATCATAAATCATTGATTTGAATGTCTTGGGAATGTCTTTGAATGTCATTGGGTTTGAATGTCTTCAATTTGAATGTCTTGGGATTATCATTGAGTGAATGTCTTGGGATTACTATTGGGATTATCATTTGAATGTCTTGGGAACATCATTGAACCGAATGTCTTGGGATTTTCATTGAATCGAATGTCTTGGTATAATTATGTCAAGTAAACATTGATACATTAAGTCATGCACTATTATGTGAATTCATTTGACATCATGCGCTTGAACATAAACTATATACATTTTGGCAATGGGTTGTGAATACACGGTTGCAAGTTTTGTATGGGCGGAACTTGGAACCGAGTGGATTTACGATGCCTTTCTTTGCATAAACGATTTTGAAAGGCTTTACATTTCAATTCAAACTCTATGAACTCACTCAACCTTTGTGTTGACACTTTTAGCATGTTTTATCTCGGTATCTAAGGCATTCACTTCATGGCATGCATTTGGACACATCATGGAGTCGTGGTGACGACGCGTCTCACTGGGTTTTACGTACTTTAAAACATCGTTTGAATTGTAACAAACTTATTTCCGCACAAGTTGATTTTCATTTGGGACCTACTTTGTAAACTCGATTGTTTTATTAAATCAAACGATGTATTTTCCAAACGACACTTTAGGTCGTTCAATATAATCTGTGATTGTGATGCTATGACATCAATCCCGTGAATTCCATTCCACCGCAAAAATGTAATTTGGGGTGTGATGATTGGCATCGAGCTTGATTATAGAGAACTAGGTTGCATCATTGACCCTAGACTATAACTACATCATCATAGCATCTCATCATTTCATCATAAGTGCATGTTCACTTTACATGCGGTTTATACGTACATTTTTCGAGTTATTTACTTTCATTTCTTATCGATTGTCACATGGATGCCCTTAAATGCCCATTCCATTATTCTTTCTTCATACTCTAATGTGGAGAATTCCTTGTTATTCCCTATCACAATCTTTACATCAATCGACTCATCACCGATAACGTTGAATACCGAGATAAACCTTTAAATAGGGCGAAGTCACTCTCACTCCTTTGTTTCACCACTAACATGTCGAGTTACACTTTATTCACACACTAAGTCACTAAACCATTATACACTTGAAGCACTTACGACACCTCATAACCCACCTTTGCGGAACCCGTCGATCATTTCGAAAAATAACCTCAAACTTATCATCTCTTATCACATCTCTTTAGAGCGCTTATTATTAACATAGGACTTTGTTACATCTCACCTTTCCTTTTTATTTTGAAGAAGATATGGCGCCGAAGAAAGCCACACCTGTAATGACACAAGCGGCTATTCAAAAGTTGGTAAGGGATAGTGTAGCAGAGGCATTAAGGATTGAAAGGGAAACGGTGGCTGCTGCTGCCGCCGAGGTCATGTTCTTCTTTGAAGCCGCAAGGCTTCTTCTTTGCCATCGGAAATGCAGGAGGATCCGGAGTTAAGAGTCGTTCTTACAAGGATTTCAAAAGTGGAGATCCCACCAAGTTTAAAGGGATCAAGGAGCCACCGCCATGGTGCGATGGTTCGAGAAATTGGAATCGTGTTTTTTGTGTAATTGCCCGGATGATAGTAAGGTCAAATATGCTACAAGTACATTACTCGATGGAGCATTGTCGTGGTGGAATTCATATGCTCAACCGATTGGAATGGAGAATGCTTTCAAGCTTACTTGGGAGCAATTCAAGAGTTTGGTGACTAAGAAGTTTTGTCCTCGTACGGAAGTGAAAAAGTTGGAGACAGAATTCTATGAACTAGAGACTATTGGGTACGATATTGACACTTACATTCGAAGGTTTCAAGAATTGGCCGTGTTATGCCCATCTATGGTTTCGGATAATGAGAAGCTACTGGAGGCTTTCATTGAAGGACTTCCCGAAATTATTCAAGGCGATGTGACTTCTTCTGACCCGCAAACGATTGAGGAAGCTATTCGATTGACTCAAAAGCTCATGGCCCAGGTAGTGAAGAGAGGCAAGTACCCCAACACCAACCAAAACAACAACAACCCCAACAACCGCACCAACTACTACAATAACCAAAACAACAACAACAACGGCGATAACCAAATCAACCACAACAAAAGAAAATGGGAAGACGACCAAGGAGGTTATAACAACAACAACCAAAACCGCAACACTAACCATCATCAACAATGAAAAGAGGGCAAGAAAGCGCAATGGTATATGTTCTTCGCACCAATAGAAGGCGAGAGGTTATCTTGGAACCTACCCACTATGTAATCGATGTAAGTATCATCACACGGGACTTTGTCTGTTAAGTGCTACAAGTGTCAAAAACTAGGACACCATGCCGTGAATTGTAGAGGCAAGACCATAGTTACGTGCTTCGGATGTGGGGAGCAAGGACACTATCAAGTCAATGTCCTCAAAACCAAGGTCAACAAGTCGAAGGTGCTCATGGGAATGTATATATGTTAGAAGGAGGAGGAGGAGCTCGTCAAGGTATCAACGACGCGGAAGGCGAAGAAGTTCGAAACTAACGGTCTTATTTCTCCTTATGTACTATGTCGTACCAAGTTTATGTCTAATCATCGTATCCGAAACTTTATAACTTAAAGATGTACTACTTTTGCTAAACCACTCGTTGTAAAATATTCTCATCTATCGTACTTTATTTTCTTTCCGATTTGTTATCATTTACGAGGATTTTAATTCTTTTTACTTTATCGATCATTTTAACGACACTTCTCCATGTCTTCTCTCCTCGATGTTCATCACAATTTTAACATCAGTTGACTCAACACCAAACAACATATGAGTCGATTAGTCCAAGCATTGCATAGTTACTCCTAAATTATACATAGCCTGATCACCTATGTCTAATTCAGGAAGAATCATGCAATGAAGGGAGTAGTAGGCTTATATGTGTAAACAATTCCGTAATCGAGCCAAATTTTCAAAAGTCCTCCTTCAAACCAATTTAGCCTAATCTCATGACAGTTCTTGTTTGATGAGTTGTGAGATTAAGTGAAAATTGGTTGGTAAAAAGTCTTTTGAGGGTTTTGCTCGGGAATGGGAAAGTTTGCCACATCAAACCCTAAACCCGATAGACTAACAACGGATTGAATTCGTGGATGAATTCCTTTTTGGATGGGCGAATGTGACAACCCGTACTTTCAGGTCATTTCTCGACACAATTTATGCCTCATTATTTCAACATTTATCGTAAACTTGGTTTACGTGTTCCAAATTCGCGTAACCTTTAAGGTTTAGCGGCGAATTCATGATCATAACATCACGTACATTTCATATGGACTAAGATTAGTCTACATTTCATTGACATCATTTGCATCATATTAATTCATTCATGACATTTCATTTCACATTTAACGCGTAATTTTTATATTTAATAATCGTTATCGCGTGAGTTATTATTTTAATATTTAATCCGTTACTTTCAAAAATGATCCCGATGTATTTTTAAACTTACATTTAGTTTATAAAACTATATTTTTAGTTTTCCTAGTGTTTCAAATTTATTTGGTACATAAATCGTTAAAGTTATATTATTACGACGTTTTCTTAAAAATTATACGATAATTATTTTATCACTCAAATTTCACAAGGAATGTATTTTACAATTTTATTATCTCATTACAATCTATTTTGATCTATTAAAACTTACTTGTACCAAAAATTACCATTTACCTTACAAGTTGCATTTATCTACACAATTACTTACACACTTTGACAAATTTATACAAGTATATATATATACATTTTATAAAAAAAATATATATATTTTGTGGACAATGATCCCCAAAAACCGGCCCTATGGGGGTGTATGCATTTATTTGGTTGGTAACTTGTTTTGATTATATAAACTATACTCCAACATTATTACTTCATTTTTCATTCATTTTCATTTTACTTCAAGTCACAAGTTAGAAAAGTTTTTTTCTCTCTGTTTCCTCCAAAACCGCCATCAAGGTGTTTGTGCAAAGGATCATCAATTTTTCAAGCTCAAGTGTTTATACAATCTAGTTAACACTCTTTATTAGGTTTTGAAATAAAACCAAGAGTATTTAGGATTAACCTTGTTACTTGCACCTCATCATATTCACTTGTAAGCATGTTTCTTTCATTTTTCATGTTTCCTTTTCATTTCATATGTATCCTTTCATTTTGGAGCAACATGCAAGACATATGTGATTTATACCATTTTTCATGATTTTAAGAGTTATATATATATATTTGGTCATCCTATAATTATCCCCATGGTATTCTTTGGTCTTGATGGTGATTAGGAACCCATGACACCCTAAGAAGGTGTATGGTAGGATTAGATTAGCTTTGGAGTTGATTTGAAGGGATTAGAATAGGTTTTGTCCGAGAAAAACTATTTTCGATAACTATAAATTATGTTCTGTCCTTATTTCGATTTTCTGGAAAAACCGACAGTTGGTACGAAACTTTGGCCTTGATATTTAGAAAATATACTTTAAAACGAATCCGTGGCCGCTTGAACGGAATAAAACGGACTTATAACGAAGAAGTTATGGATTTTACAAGTTTGACGACGAAATATTTTATTTTCAGAAATTTCAGCAACATATTTTTAGTTTGTTCGGGTCAAAAACGAGCCTTAAGCTTCACAAATTACTTCGACTTATCAAAAATATATTAGTTTACTTCGATACGAAGCTAAGGACGTATTATACGTAGAAAACGGATTTGAAACGACAAAGATATGCACGTTTTCATAAAGTTGCCGTAACTATTATTTTCTGAAAAACTATATTATTTTTACGTTACAAGTGTTTCATTAGTCATAACGACCATGTTTCGGCTGTGTTTTAACGAGGTTGTGAAACTTTTGGAACGAATTGTCTTTTAATAAAATCAAGTTCACCGCCATATTTTTCAAAACGACAAGCCGTTTGTATAGCGGAGTTGTAGTAAATTAATTACGGATGTTCAAACTTGGCGAAACTCATTTTTCGCACAACAATTAGCCAAAATCACTATCTTTAACCCTTATTATCTTTATGTTCGAGACCTTTTGGACGAAAACTCTGAATCGAAACTTCTAGATATCGATACAAACTTTCCAAAACAGTCGAGTTCGTTCTCTAACGATCGACGTACACCATTTTACGACTAGTTTTCCAAAGCCATTTTTGTTAATTTCATGAAATTTCCGACGACATTGTTTTGCGACGAAAAGTGGTAATTTCACCAAAAATCATTATAAAACCATTGTAGGATGACATTTTGACGTAAAAACTTGTAAAGTGATTTTTGATTGGTCAAGACGTCAAAAGAGTATTTTTCGACGAAAAATATTATTTTCAAAACTCGTAAATGGTATAAATAACATACGAAATGCATGCATAACATTACATTGCAACTCATTACATATCATATCCTTCACAATAGGTCAAGATTAACGTATCACATTACATCTCGGTGTACTCACTTTTGTCTTCGCATCATTCCACCAAGTGAGTTCCATAGCCCCTACTTTTACTTGTTTTCATAACTGTTTTGGGGGAGATACATGCTCAACTATTTTTATAACTATCATGATTATTTGAAACTACATGCATAACTGAACTTAATGTTTAGTCATATCTTATATCATAAATCATTGATTTGAATGTCTTGGGATTATCATTAAATGAATGTCTTGGGATTATCATTGGTGAATGTCTTGGGATTATCATTGTCTTGAATGTCTTGGGATTATCATTGAATGAATGTCTTGGGATTATCATTGGTGAATGTCTTGGGAACATCATTGAACCGAATGTCTTGGGATTTTCATTGAACCGAATGTCTTGGTATAATTATGTCAAGTAAACATTGATACATTAAGTCATGCACTATTATGTGAATTCATTTGACATCATGCGCTTGAACATAAACTATATACATTTTGGCAATGGGTTGTGAATACACAGTTGCAAGTTTTGTATGGGCGGAACTTGGAACCGAGTGGATTTCTGATGCCTTTCTTTGCATAAACGATTTTGAAAGGCTTTACATTTCAATTCAAACTCTATGAACTCACTCAACCTTTGTGTTGACACTTTTAGCATGTTTTATCTCGGTATCTAAGGCATTCACTTCATGGCATGCATTTGGACACATCATGGAGTCGTGGTGACGACGCGTCTCACTGGGTTTTACGTACTTTAAAACATCGTTTGAATTGTAACAAACTTATTTCCGCAAGTTGATTTTCATTTGGGACCTACTTTGTAAACTCGATTGTTTTATTAAATCAAACGATGTATTTTCCAAACGACACTTTAGGTCGTTCAATATAACATTGTGTAATTGTGATGCTATGAGGTATTTATAAAATCCCAAGATTTAATGTTTGTTTGAGCAGAATTCCATTCCATGCCGCAAAGTACATTCATGTAATTTGGGGTGTGACAGTTTTCCTGTGACATGTACTAGATGCATATGAGTTTTACAAAGTTTTATCATCCTTATATACTGCTAGTGAGTTTTTATAAAGTTATGTAAGTCAAAAGTTTAAGAAAAACGAACAAAACACATTTACGATTTTTAAAACCCTAAAACAAGTTTTATTGATTTTAACCCAACTATAAATGAGTGTGTCTAGTTCCCTTCAAGCTCGTTTGTATCCGTTAAACTCTCTAAACTTAGGTGAATATGTCTACTTTCATTTTTCAAGGACTCGATTCGTGAAAACATGTTTTAGATATCGGTTTATACCATTTTAATTTCGGGACTTTCTCTTATACATTTTAATATCGGGACTTGCTCTTATACCATTTTAACTTTGGGCTATTTCTCACTCGTTTTCTAATGAAATCACTTGGTTTAAAGACTAGGTTTATCGTTTTTGAGTCTATTTCCAAAATTATAAGCCACTTGTCTTAGTTCTACACCAATTATTTTAGAAAATAAAAAACACACATAAGTGTCAGGTTTGTCCAAAATGAGAAAACGTAACCTGACTTCTCGTGGTCGTATCTCGTTCGTTACTTAACTTCACAACTTGGTTCAACTTGTTGTGGTTAGGTCTAAGTGTTCTATACAAAATTTATGTTTATCATGTTTCTTCATCTAGAGTCTAAAGTGCTCGTTTTTAAGAATTACAAAGGGAACTCTGTTTGTGGTCGGTTTTGACAAATAATTGCATATCAGTTACTAAAAAAAACCAAATCAACTCCAATGATTATGAAATTCGACGGGGAACTACCTAAGACTTATATCTAAGTGTGTTTAAATTGACTTTGTTTAGAAAAATATGTAAGATGGTTTTTTATAGTGATGAATTTGACTGTTCAAAACTGGGCAGATGATAGGTTTACTAACTTAACTTTAACACAAATTTCAACAAATTCAAGCATATCTAGGTGATATAAAATGAACATGGAATGTTATATATAGTGTAACTGAGTATATGGGTTATGAATACTTACAATGTGTTGGTGAATGAATAGAGAACAAATGAACACAAATTTAACTCAAGAACACAAATTAAACCCTAATTTGTGTAACCCTTTTTGTATGGATCATTCAACTAAATTATCCCTTGCTTGTGAAACTTTAAGAATAGCTGAGATAAGGGTGTTTGTAGTGTTTTTGAAGTGTTTAAGTGTAGGAGGAATGAGGGTTAGGTGATTCTTATTTATAGCAAGAGTTTTGGTAAGTCAAGAAGTGGTTTTTAGAGATTCTTGCTTTTGTATCACCAAATAAAGGATGAAATGTTTTTGAGGAGGTGGGGGATTCCTTATGAACGTGTATGGGGAAGCCAAAGGGGGGGGAGGAGGGGAAGCCAAGGTTGAGGTGATTTAGCTTATGTTGGTACATTGGTGGAGTTTAAACATGGTTTAGGAAATATAGAAAGCATAAAAGGAAAACAAGTGTTGGTTTTTCTTCTTTCGGAGAGTAGATGATTTTAGAGTAGAAAAGGGAGGGAAACGAAGTTTTTGATTGTGTATGAGTGTATATATTATATATGTATATGAAAGAAAGGTGGTGAGTTTGGGTGGTTATTGCATGCATGCATGAACTTAAATGCAAAACGTATGCGTTCTAACTGAAATTTGTAAAACCAAAATGCATAAATTTGTAAAACCAAAATGCATGAACTAATAAAACATGCTTGTAAAAGTCGTATAGTACTAGTTTGATGTAGACATAACTTAGCCGAATGCCAGTTTACGTTTAAAGTCATTTTCCGGTTTACGCAAGTAAACCTAACGGTTATACATTAAAGTAAATATTTAAATGTTCAAAGTAAATTGTTTAGAGTTTATAGTTAAGTAATGACTTGAAAAATACGAGTCGTTACGGAAGCAAAACAAAGCAATAGCAAAAGCGATGATCATTGGCCAACGGCAGTTGCGGTATCTTGGACCATGTTTTGAGATTGTCTTAATGACAAAAGAGTGGGTGTTGGGTTATACTTAAAAGAAATTTTTATTAATAACAAACCAATTTACCTACTTTAACCCTTTTGCTAACTAATTCATACTTGAGCAACTTCGACTATTTACTCAATTTCAACTTCCACAACTCTAATAAACCCAAATTTCCAAGAACAATATCAACAAACCCAACAACTATCAACCCAATTTTCCCAAAAACAATACCAACAAATCCAAAACAATCACCAAACCCTAAAAATCCGAAGCCGAAGAGTCGCAGTCATCCAAAAAACGTAGCAAACGAAAGAAACATGCTACTAGAGTCAAGACTTTCATGATTAACTTCATATATATACTCAAAGTATAATCACTGAATGCATAATGTACAATAATTTTCAAGCATGTTTGGGTAAATATGAAATTACCAAATTTAATGAGGGAGATATTGCCCTTAAAATTAAAATTGTGGGGTTCAAAGGTGTTATATAACTTGAGTGATGGAGGGAGATTGTTTTTTAATTAAGTCATAGGGACTGAGTTATAAGGGAAAAAGCGCCAATGGCGCGTAGCTCAGTTGGTAATAGGTGGGCAATCTTTGCACCTAACAAGCACAAGGTCAATGGTTCAATCTTTGACACTCATAGCCACAACTGCTGAGTGAGTCATGTATGCCCTCCACATTATGGAAAGGCAGCCGATTTTGGGCCGGTTCTGGTTACCGGTTATTAACCTTTTTTTTGCACATAATGGGGAAAAAAGCTGAGGTGACATTGAAAAGAGCTTTAACAAGAGCCCTCCGAGATACTTTGTGCTCTAAGTGTAAACGTTAGTTGCTAGTAAATGCCGCCTTGTACACTAAACGTTAATTACGAGTTGTTTAGAAATGCTCTTAAATGTTTTTCGCGAAACATAGCTTTTACACTTTGTTCTCGAGTTCCTTTTTAGAAGGAAATAAAAGAAATGATTGGAAAATGAAAATTTATTGTATTTTTAAGTTTTTCTTGAATAAGAAGGAAATGAAACATAAAGAAAATGACTGGAAAATTCGTATCAGTTTTATTCAAAAAATTTCCACCATAATATGGGTGGATTTTGACGGAAACAAAACTACACTCAAACTATTGAGTATATAAAAAGACCAATATAACCGTCACTGTCGGTATTTACTCTTATTCGACTCTTACAATAAAATAGACATATTTAAAAATGCATAAATATAATGATGTATTTTTTTTTTCTTTTCTTCCTTGCTCGAGCATACAATATTTTTTTTTCTTTTCATTTTTTTTTCAACTCGAAAAATAAATAAAAAAGCAATTTTCTTTCTCTTATTTACCCGTTAACCGTTATTTCTATCGACACATAAAATAACTCGAGAACGCAATGTTAAAACAAGGATCCAAACCACAAAATTGCATACAACTCGTAAGCAAAGACTACCCGGTAGATAGTAAAATTAGTTATACTCTTGTGGTCGGTTGTATTGACCATTCACACCCTCATTTTCCTATATAATCCCCAACGCAGCCCATACTTCATGATACACACCATTATTCCAACTTAGATTTAGTCAATACAAACAACCAAAATATGTCCACTTCATCATTAACTTTCCCATCTTTTCACCATCACCGGAATAATCTTCCAACATCCAAAACAACCATCCACCGCCGTAGACCCACCACCATCCGTCTCAGCGCCGCATCATCCGACACAACTACTACCACAACCACTACCGGATCCGACACCGATAACAAAAATCTTCCTATAAGACCAATCCCTGGTTCCTATGGCATTCCTTTTTACCAACCTTTAAAAGACAGGTTTGAATATTTTTACGGACCCGGTGGCCGAGACGAGTTTTTCAAGACACGTGTACAAAAACATCAGTCCACTGTCTTCCGCACCAACATGCCACCGGGTCCTTTTATTTCAAAAAATCCAAACGTTGTCGTGTTGCTAGACGCTAAATCTTTCCCGACACTTTTTGATGTCACTAAAGTTGAAAAAAAAGATTTATTTACGGGGACTTATATGCCATCAACCGAACTAACTGGCGGACACCGTGTGTTATCATATCTCGATCCATCTGAACCTAAGCATGCACCTTTAAAGAATATGGTATTTTTCATGTTGAAAAATTCGATCAAAAAAATTATTCCAGAGTTCGAAAAAACTTATAATGAGTTATTTGATGAGCTCGAAAATGAGTTGTCGAACAAGGGTAAAGCGTTTTTTAATGACGTTGGTGAACAAACAGCTTTTCGGTTTTTAGGACGTGCTTATCTAGACACAAATCCAGAAGAAACCAAGATCGGAAAAGACGGCCCTAAGTTAATTGGCACGTGGGTTTTATTTAACTTAGGGCCGTTGCTCCGTCTTGGGCTTCCGTGGTTTGTTGAGGAGCCGCTCCTACATACTTTTCGCTTGCCTGCGGCTTTAGTTAAGAAAAATTATAATAAACTTTATGATTTTTTTGAGTCAAGTTCGGGTGAGATTATTGAACATGCCAAAGCTTTGGGCTTAGAGAAAGATGAAGCGGTTCATAATATTTTGTTCACGCTTTGTT
Organism: Chrysanthemum lavandulifolium; assembly: GCA_022545495.1. Taxonomy (NCBI): domain Eukaryota; kingdom Viridiplantae; phylum Streptophyta; class Magnoliopsida; order Asterales; family Asteraceae; genus Chrysanthemum; species Chrysanthemum lavandulifolium. Next base: position 232,527,505 of record CM040239.1, on the reverse strand, counting down.
TTAATACTTTTGGTGGGATTAAGATTTTGTTTCCGAATACGCTTAAATGGCTCGGGCGTGCTGGTACGAATTTGCATACTCAGTTGGCCGAAGAGATCAGAAACGCGATCAAGGTTCACGGTGGTGGAAAGGTAATAATGATTAATTAAAGCTTATATATAAATGCTTAAGTTTAGACTTCATGTCGATATGATTCTTCGTTTGTCGATATGTGTCGGAAAATAGTTTTATTGTGTCAAGTTTATATTCTACTTTAAGTGAGCGAAGAAATAGATATTTCGCGACAAAATAAGTAATGTGTGCAACTAAAAATGTTTTCCGTGACAATAAGCTTATATCTCGACAGATGTCTGAAATGGCTTGTCACTTAGATGAGTGATAGAAAAAGTCAAAACGATGTATCTCCTTATTTTTGGTTATATTTCTTAATTTTTATTATATAAGTTTGTACCTGTAAACAGAATAAGCTATTTTATTATACGTAGTATACCAGATCATTAATAGATCTAGTATATGAACATAGACAGTTTGAATAAGTAAACATGAACAAACAAAAAATAAAAATAAAAGAAAACAAAGATGTTGAGAGTTGAAAATATAAATATATTCTCTTAAATTTGTTTGTTTGTATGTACTTTAACCAGGTGACAATGGCTGCAATGGAACAAATGGCCTTAATGAAATCCGTAGTATACGAGTCTCTTCGTATCGAGCCACCAGTCGCGTTACAATACGGAAAAGCTAAACAAGACATGACAATCGAGTCACACGATGCCGTTTTCAAAGTCAAAGAAGGGGAAATGTTATTTGGTTACCAGCCATTTGCGACCAAAGATCCCAAAATTTTTGACCGGCCTGAAGAGTTTGTACCGGACCGGTTTATTGGTGAAGGTGAGAAGCTTTTGAAGTACGTGACTTGGTCTAATGGACCCGAGACCGAGACCCCGACCGCAGGGAATAAACAATGTGCTGGGAAAGATTTTGTCGTGTTGATTACAAGGTTGTTTGTTGTTGAGCTTTTCCGTCGATATGATTCATTTGATATTGAAGTTGGTACGTCGCCTTTAGGTGCTAAAATTACGTTAACGTCTCTTAAGAGAGCTCGTGTTTGAGTTCGAGTTGCGAGGGAGGATCGTGGCGGCGAGGGTAGCTTAGGAAATATTGTATTTATTTTAAGTGTTCACGTTTCGAATTTGACATCGAAAGATATATTGGTCCTGTCTATTCGTCTTTATGACGTACAACTATACAAGTTTTAGCTAGTGGAATGTTAGTTGTCTTGTTTTTTCCTTTTGGAAAAGAGGATGCTTTTATGGATAATGAAGTTGAATATATTTGGTACGAGTACTATTTGTCTATTTTTAACTTTGATTTGTTGTCATGTGAATATTCAAATGTTATACATGCAAATGAAATGATTCTATCACATGTGACCAATTTATGATGTATTCAAATGCATATCTTTATAAGAGTACAAGGTGTTGATCTCGTCGTCCTCTTCTTCGTCATCGCTTGGACGCTCACTGCCTCTCTTCTTCATCGCCTTCTTTCGTCGTCTTTTGCTGTGGGCCTCTCGTCGTCTGCACAACGAAGGAAATGGGAATCTTACATCGCTTTTTTTTGTTCAATTGGGAAGAAAATGATACTTTTTTTTTTTTTTTTTTTTTTTTAATGGGGTTAAATTGGGTTGGCTTGTGTTAAAACGGTTTATATTCAAGGTTTTTTATTTTATTTTATTTATTTATTTATTTTTTTAAATATTTGTATTTTTGTTTTAATAAACAAATTTAGTTTATTTGAAAATTTGAATTAAAAAAATAAAGTTGTAAGTGGTGGGCCCTAAATGAGTAAGTTGAGGTTTGTTGTGAGTGGGGGGGGGGTTAGTTGTGGTTAGTTGTGAATGTTTGTTATGGTGATGTGGAGGTGATGTGGCATCCGTAAGCCCCGAATAAAGAGGAGAGCTTAGCCATGACACCTAGAGCTCTAAGGTATCTTCTCAAAATTGGTCCAGAAAATCGAACATCATATCAGAGACCTTAATACATATTTGTAAAAAAAATTAAGAGACATGAACTAAAATTCTAAACGGACGACGGGTTGATTTTGTCTTTATAAACTAGCATCTCCCCTAAACTCACTTTGTTACATCAAGATGCATTGAGAGTTTGAAAAACAAAACTTGGAATATTATTGAAAGCTAAATTAGATGGAATTATAGACGGAATGGAACAAATGCAGATAGATCGAGATCAAAATCAAATAAATGTAGAATAGGATCAAATAGAACTAGGTAGATGCAATTGAACCAGATATAAAGCATAATTAAACAGAAGCAAGCAAATGCAAAGCAAAATTAAATAGAACTAACCAGATGCTAAACGGGCTCAGAACCATTGTAGATTTAAAACCAATGTAAAGCCAAAATCTAATTCATAACTTACAAATCGAACTAAATATCGCAGCCAAATAGCGTTCAGATCATCAATGGTATGCAACCAAAGTAGTATAAATCTAACAATAAATGTTAAACGAACAATAGCATTAGTGGTAGACGATACGAACTATATTGTTAGTGGTATGTAGACTACACCCTCTTTGGTATACAATACGGACTACACTAGCACAGTATACATTTATAGAACATCAGTAATAGTAAGGGTAATGTGGGATCCCTTGGGTGCACCAACAATTATTGTTGGCCGGATAAGGACAATATTCCGATGATTTATGCCTAAAGCTATGATGTCATACAGAAATGAACGACAAACCTAAATTTGTATTGACTGAAATTTATAAACTATTAGGTTTCATGAGATTGCATTGATTCTAAAGAGACAAAATCTTAAAATCTTAGACGAATCTAAACCAAGAGGTTGTTTTGGGCTTTATTAAGCTAGTACTAACAAAGCTTCTGGTTAATCAGATTAAGACAACACAATTAAAACAAGGGGCAATTACATACATACCCATTAAAACCTTATAAATTACGTATTTCCCCAATCAAATATTAAAATAACAAAAATACCCACTTTTATCTATTTAACTATCATATTTACCCATTTTATCTATTCTCTTGTAAACAATTCAAAATATGACCATAACACCCTCCAAGATGCCTGCGTGAACCAACAACATATGGAAACAATTTCAACACTAGCTGCTCCTCAATATTGCATTTGATAAAACGAAACCCAACATTTTATTATAATCAAATTAAAACAAAATTGTTATCAAATCAAATTAAAACATATGGTGAATGTCAAAACAAAATAAAAACAGTAATTAATTATAACATTCAACATCTTCAAATCCACGTATTCAAACATGAAGACTCATTATTTGTTGGTTTATTAATAGAAGCCAATAATCATTTGCAGATGATCAATTCTCATCAAGAACCTATGACTTGATCAACTGAATTTCCTACACCATGATTCAACTTTGATTTCTTGTTTTGCGCAGAATTTTTACTCGTCCCTAAAATAAATAATTGTTCGAATTCTATAAGCAGTGAGATACCATTTTAAAGAAGATAAACAAAGAAATGAAGACATGAAAAATTCATAACCTTTACTAGTTGATGGAATTGGTCCGAACCTTGCGGTTGTTCTGGTTCCGGATTCTTGCAAGTGTTTTTATGATCTCTAATTGCTTACATATTGGACATTTGTGTCTTCTTTTGCCTTCATCATGCGGTACAATCGTATTCTTTCTTGGGCGTCCAGGGGGACGTTTGATTACAGGTGGGTATACCTTTTCTCCCGTTTCTGTGTGTTCCCATTGATCCTTTGTAGGCAAAGGAGCAATTTCAAGAACATACGCTTCTTTAAGTTTCTCGATTGTGAAATACGGGTCAACAAATTTATCCCACTTGTTATCTCTCATAAAAGAAATGAAAGCCACTGTGTGCACACATGGTAGGCCTTTGACTTGCCAAACCCGACAAGTACATTTCCTCTCGTCTAGAATAACCTCCCAACACCTCCCTTTATGCTTCACTTCTGCTCTATTGTCGCTACTTCTACAAACTTCATACTGCCCCAAGTTCTACATGCAAAATAGCGAAAACATACTTGTAATTATCTATTAATTCGGTATAAAATAGTATAAGTTAGACATAGTAACTATAATGTGTTGCACTTGCCTTGAGATATTGTTGAGATAATGTTTCACCGCAGGAACTAATGTGCCTTTCCATTTTTACAACCCTCCTTTTCTCATCAAAGCGTACCATCAACATATCCCTTATACCGTCAAGGAGAGTACGGACGGTTGATAACACAAATCACCAACCCAAGAGTTAAATGCTTCTGATATGTTATTTGTAATGTAATCACACTTTGACGTTGTCCCAAACTTGCAACGACTCCATATCTTCTTATGGTAATTATGTAGATATGTAATCGCTTCTTCACTCACACCGCAATTTCATTTAATAATCTATCATGCTCTTTAATGCAATAGGTTCTTGCTGCACCCACAATTTAATTTTGAGGAATTCGCTGCAAAAATATTTTTAAAGTTGCTATATAAGTGCCTAATGCATTCTCTGTGTTCAACATTAGGATTGACTTGTGTAATTGCGACCTCTAACCCTTTTTGCATATCTTATGATATAACAAGACCATATAGCGTCCCAATTGCTTTCTTTAATAATTCAAGAAACCATATCCATGATTGTGTATTCTCTGATTCAAGGATACCATAGGCTACTGGAAACATGGAACTATTACTGTCAATTCCTGTGGCAGCGACTAGTACACCATTGAACTTCCCTTTCAGATGACAAGCATCAAGACTAATGTAGGGACGACAACCAGCAAGAAACCCCATGGAACAAGTATTAGTGAAATAAAAACCGTTGGAAACATTTTTGTTACCATTTTCTCAAAGTGGATGTCAACAACACTTCCAGGGTTCCTTTTCGCAGCTCCTTTTGAAATCATCTATATATAGGAAGGAGTCTTCCCACTTACCATGTATATCTGTGTATGCTTGTTCCTTCCTCTAAATACTTTTTGGTATGGTAGGTCAACATTGTAGTGTTTCATAAGCCATTTACTAAGTTGTACAACAGAGACATATCCATCAAATTTCAACTTATCACTAACTACATCAGCGATCCAACCTTGAGTAGCATGTTTATTACCACCCTTGTTGCTTCGAATACAAGAATGTTCTTCTACCAATTTCTTCACCTGCAAGTTTATAATATACATAAGTGATACTAAAAAAAATAAGTATTTTAAAAAACTGAATGTAACATTAAATAATAGACTTACTTGAAATGTAATACCATCTTCCATGCTATAAGCATGAATATCCCACTTACACTGTAAGTTTGCACACCTTGCCGTGAATCGCGTTGGTATATACAAGTTTAAGTTTTCTAGCAAAAAGTAGAATTATACAACCTAAATAACATACTCGAGAATCGGTGATTTGACCATGCTCTCCCATCTTTGTTGCGGGGACTCATGGTTAGTAGTGACCACATTATCGCCCATTTTTTACTACTTCGTATTTGATTCTGCGTTTAGATATAAGCATAAACAATGATCACGATTTCATACTGAATACAATATCACATCTTAATCAATACAGTACAAACTTGCAACATAAGTTGTCTCACTCACAAAAAGTATCTCACCAAACTGAACTTGTTTCATTATATAAACCTAACCAAATAGTGATCCTACTAATCTATTATTCATTCATATAATGTGCTAATAACACAACTTGTTGAGCGTAGGTGGCATAAATCTCTATTAACAATCATATATGCATGTGCTAAAATTATAACCACATGAATGAATTTTAACATTTTGATCATTAGTTCAAGCTTTCATATATATATAAACAGGGACAAGAGAAAATGAAAGAATACTTAAAATGAAAAAAACAATTCAAAAAAACTTACTTGGTCAAAGATCCATAAAATAAAAAGGTAGCTTCAATTGATTCTTAGAAGACGCCAAATGATCAAGAGGTAAATGTGGATATTAGGAAGTGAGTGGCGGTAAATAAGTCTTGGTTTGGCGCCCAAATCGAGAAAAGTAAAAAGGGTACAATTGTCCTTACAACAAATATAAATGAAATGGGTATTTTATTATTTAAAATTTTAATTGGGGAAATATGTAATTTATAAGGTTTTAATTGGAATGTATGTAATTCCCCTTTAAAAGAAAATACCCATACTTGACATTAGCTTTATTCTTTTCGATTTTTTAAAAACGATCCTTTCAATATAAATTATACAATGAAGTATTAGGTGACACATTGATTAAACGTAATCTACAACTAGATAGATATAAGGGTGAATTTTGTTCCTTTAAAACTAGGTGAACACATCCAAATAATATTTAGAGTAAAATACATCGTTTGTCCCTAATCTTGTACACACGCATCACGTTGAACCAAAACTTGGCATTTTCATCGTCGGTAGTCCAAAAAGTGTTTTTATAGTCTAAACAAGTCCCTTGTCCAGGATTGTCAAAGTCAACGTAACTTTTACGGTTGTAGATCGAGGGTATAATAGGCCAATTCACAATTACAACGTCGCTTGGTTAAATCTAACCCAACCAAACAATATTAGTCTTCTTGAAGTAGTAAGATCTTGAAGACTATAACACATCAATCCATTTCTTGGAGAGCTGCTTTATCGATTTTTGTCTTTGTACACCTTTGTTATACAATATGAAATTTTGAGGATTGGTTAAGCTGCTATGTTTATAGAAACCACTGTGTACGCATCAAGAACTAAACAATTAACAAATGCATATGCACATAAAATATCCATCAAAATTAATTTAAAATGGAATGATATTTACATTATGTTAAGACCAGAGTATCATCTTCAAAATCACTCTTGAACCACTATGATTATACGCTTTGGCTAGTTCATTCTTGACAAGATATTTTGTCGGTTGGGAAATTTCTTCACTAGTAGCAGATGAGACAAAATCATTGTTTGAAGATTTTGTCGAAGCCTCATCCTTAGATTTACCTAAGCATGAGTTCAATGATCTTAATTGTTTCTCTCAGAACACCTTAATATAAATCTTGAAGATTTATGTCTTCTCGACTCATGGGAAAATATAGATCGTAAATCGATTTCATATTTGATCATGGTCTTGTTTGTTGTCAAATGTTGCAAAATCGGTCAACTCGGCCGATTAATCGCCGATGTCGTTAATCGGCGAGTACCTTGTCGATTTTTGAAAATCGAAAAAATCGCCTAGGAAAAAAATCGACACTAAGCAATCAAAAAATCGGCCGAATCGGTAAAAATCGCGAATCGGGCAAATCGGTCATTTTAAAAATAATAATAATTTAGGCATTATACTTAATTTGGGATCGTATATTTCACTTATAACACACAATGGGCATCATAATCGAATTAGAGCATTTTATTGAGGTGTGGAAACATAGCGAGCTTGGAATCGCTTAAGATTTTAGTTTGATCTCCGTAAATACCAAAAATTGCAGAAATGCCAATCCGATTAATCAACGATTAATCCCGACTTGACCGATTACTCATTGCAGGGGTGGTCGGCACCGACTACCGATTCACGATTTTTGCAACATTGGTTGTCATCGAATTAGCAATGAGCAAACATACATATTGTGACAATCCGTACTTTCGGTCATTTCTCGACACCGTTCATGTCTCATTATTTCAACATTTTAGTAAACTTGGTTTACTTGTTTCAAATTCGCGTAACCTTGGAGGTTTAGCGGCGAATTCATGATCATGACATCACGTACATTTCATATGAACTATGATTAGTCTACGTTTCATTGACATCATGTGCATTTCATTAGTACATTCACGACATTTCATTTCACCTTTCAACGCGTAATTTTTATGTTTAATAATTTTTATCGCGTGAGTTTTATTTTGATTATTTAACCCGTTACTTTCAAAAATGATCCCGAAGTATTTTTAAACTTATATTTAGTTCATAAAAACTATATTTTTAGTTTTCCTAGTGTTTCAAATTTATTTGGTACTTAAATCGTTAACGTTTAATTATTACGTCGTTTTTCTTAAAAATCTTACGATAATTATTTTATCACTCAAATTTCACAAGGAATGTAATTTTTACAATTTTTATTATTTCATTATATTCTATTTTGACTTATTAAAAACTTACTTGTACCAAAAATTCCCAATTACCTTATAAAAGAAATATACTTACACAATTATTACACTTTTTACCAAAGTCTTACAAAAGTTTATACAAGTAAATGTTTAAAAAAAAAAAAATATCATGTGGGAGACATAAGTCCCCCAAAAACCGGCCTATGGAGGGGTTGGTATTGTTTTGATTTGCAAAATTTTCTTGATAGTATATACTTGCACTCCAAATTTATTATTTCATCACACCTCTCATTATTCACCTAGTTAGAGAGAAACTCATTCTCCTCTCTTTTGATCATCCAAAACCGGCCACTCATCAAAACAAACAAGGGATCAAAATTTTCTTCAACTTCAAGTGTTTAAACAACCTAGATCATATCCTTTTCATGGTTTTGAAATAAAAACCAAGGATATTTAAGTAATCCTTTGTTACCTACACCTCATCATTTGCACTTGTAAGCATATTTCTTATCATTTTCAAGTTCCTTATCATTTTCATATGTTTCTTATCATTTTTGGAGCTTATATGCATGTTATGTGATTTATACCATTTATTTCAAGATTTTAGAGTTATTATATACATATGGTCATCCTATAATTACTCCCATGGTATTCTTTGGTATTGATGGTGATTAGGAACCCATGACACCCTAAGAAGGTGTATGGTAGGATTAGATTAGCTTTGGAGTTGATTTGAAGGGATTAGAATAGGTTTTGTCCGAGAAAACTATTTTTGTAAACTATATTTTGTGATCTGTCCTTAAAACGAATTTCTGGAAAACCCACTGATGGTACGACATTTTGGCCTTGAGATTTAGAAAATATACTTTAAAACGAATCCGTGGCCTTTGAACGGATAAAACGGAGTTATAACGGTTGTGGTGAATTTTAAAGTTTGACTACGAAATAAATATTTTTGAAAACAGCATGCGTTTTACATATTTCGGTCAAAACGAGCCTTAAGCTTCACAAATTATTTCGACTAGTCAAAATATATTAGTTTACTTCGATACGAAGCTAAGGACATATTTTACGTGTAAGCGGATTTAAACGACAAATATATGGCGTTTCATAAAGTTGCCGTAAATATTATTTTCTGAAAATTATATTATTTTTGACGTAACAAGTTTTTCATTAGCTATATCGTCCATGTTTGCGGCAGTTTTTAACCATGATGTGAAACTTTTTATAACGAAGTGTCTTCTAGTAAAATCAAGTTCATCGGCCATATTTTTCAAAACAAAAAGCCGTTTGTCAAGCGGAGTCATGGTGAATTATTTACGGATGTTCAAACATTGGCCGAAACTCATTTTCTGCACAACATTAGCAAAAACCACCATCTTGAGCCTTGGATATCTTTATGATCGAGACCTTTTGAACGAAAACTCCTGAACTGAAACTTTTAGATATCGATACAAACTTTCCAAAACCGTCGAGTTCGTTCTCTAACGATCGACGTACACTGTTTTACGACCACTTTTCCGGAGCCATTTTTGTTGATTTCATGGTTTTTCCGACGACATTGTTTTGCGACGAAAAGTGATTATTTCACCAAAAATCATTATAAAACTATTATAGGATGACATTTTGACGTAAAAACATGTAAAGTGATTTAAGAATGGTCAAGACGTCAAACGAGTATTTTTCGACGACAAGTGATATTTTTAAAACCCGTAAATGGTATAAATAACATACGAAGTGCATGCATAACATTACATTGCAACTCATGACGTATCATATCCTTCACAATAGGTCAAGATTAACGTATCACATTACATCTCGGTGTACTCACTTTTGTCTTCGCATCATTCCACCAAGTGAGTTCCATAGCCCCACTTTTCTTGTTTTAATGCTGTCATTAAACTGTTTTGGGGGAGATACATGCTCATCATCTTGTATGACATTCATATCTATTTGCAAACTACATGCTTCACCAAACTTAAAGTTTAGTCATATCCTATGTCATTACCATTGGACTGAATGTCTTGGGATTATCATTGGACTGAATGTCTTGGGATTATCATTGTGCTGAATGTCTTGGGATTATCATTGTGCTGAATGTCTTGGGATTATCATTGTGCTGAATGTCTTGGGATTATCATTGACTATACATACTTTGGCAATGGGTTGTGAACACACAGGTTGCAAGTTTTGTATGGGCGGAACTTGGAACTGAGTGGATTTACGATGCCTTTGCTGCATAAACGATTTTGATACATTGAGCCATGCACTATTATGTGAATTCATTTGACTTCATGCACTTGAACATAAACTTTGCACACTTTGGCAATGGGTTGTGAACACACAGGTTGCAAGTTTTGTATGGGCGGAACTTGGGCGAGTGGATTTACGATGCCTTTCTTTGCATAAACGATTTTGAAAGACTTTACATTTCAAAACAAACTCTATGAACTCACTCAACCTTTGTGTTGACACTTTTAGCATGTTTTATCTCAGGTATCTAAGGCATTCACTTCATGGCATGCATTTGGACACATCATGGAGTCGCGATGACGACGCGTCTCACTTGGGTTTTATATACTTTAAAACATCGTTTGAATTGTAACAAACTTATTTTTATACAAGTTGATTTACATTTGGGACCTACTTTGTAAACTCTGATTGTTTTATTAAATCAAACGATGTATTTTCCAAACGACACTTTAGGTCGTTCAATATAACTGTGATTGTGATGCTATGACGATCAATCCCGAATTGAATTCCATTGCAAAGCAGTGTAATTTGGGGTGTGACAGATTGGTATCGAGCTTGATTATAGAGAACTAGGTTGCATCATTGACCCTAGACTATAACTACATCATCATAGCATCTCATCATTTCATCATAAGTGAATGTTCACTTTACATGCGGTTCATACGTACATTTTTCGAGTTATTCACTTTCATTTCATATCGATTGTCACATGGATGCCCTTAAATGCTCATCCCATTATCTTTTCCCCATATTCTAACGTGGAGAATTCCTTGTCATTCCTTATCAAAATTTTTTTATATATCACCGATTCATCATCGATAACGATTTAATGCCGAGATAAACCCTTATATAGGGCAAAGTCACTTTCACTCCTTTGTTTCACCACTAACATGTCGAAGTTACACTTTATCCACACATTAAGTCACTAAACCACCATACATTTGAAGCATTTACAACATCTCATAACCCATCTTTTCGAACCCGACGATCATTTTGAAACATAATCTCAAATTTATCATTTCTTATCACATTTCTTTGGAGCGTTTATTATTAACATCGGATTTTGCTACGTCTCACCTTTCCTCTTATTTTGAAGAATTATGGCGCAAGAAAGCTACAGTTGAAATGACCCAAGCGGCTATTCGTGGTTAGTGAATGATAGCATTGCTAATGCTCTAAGAGTTGAAAGGAAAGCGGTGGGCTGCTGGCTGCCGGTCATGACTTCTTGTAGCCGCTAGGCTAGATCTTGCTATGGAAATGCCGGAGGATCCGGAGTTAAGAAATGTTCGTACAAGGATTTCAAAAGTTGTGAGCCCACGAAATTTAGAGGTACCGAGGAGCTACTGCAATGGTTCGATGGTTTGAAAAATTGGAATCGATGTTTTGCTATGTAACTGTCCGGATGATAGTAAAGTTAAATTTGCTACGAGCACATTACTCGATGGAGCATTATCGTGGTGGAATTCTTATGCTCAACCGATTGGGATGGAGAATGCTTTCAAGCTTACTTGGGAGCAATTTAAGGGTTTGGTGACTAAGAAGTTTTGTCCACGCACGGAAATCAAAAAGTTGGAGACGGAGTTCTATGAATTAGTAACCATTGGATGCGATATTGACACTTACATTCGGAGATTCCAAGAATTGGTGTGTTATGCCCGTCCATGGTTTCGATAATGAGAAGTTGCTAGAGGGTTTCATCGGGGACTTCAAATTATTCAAGGCGATGTGACTTCTTCGACCATAAACGATTGAGGAAGCTATTCGATTGACTCAAAAGCTAATGGCCCGGTAGTGAAGAGAGGCAAGTACCCAACACCAACCAAAACAACAACAACCCCAACAACCGCACCAATTACTACGATAACCAAAACAATGACAACAACACGATAACCAAATCAACAACAACAAAAGAAAATGGGAAGATGACCGAGGAGGTTACAATAACAACAATCAAGACCGTAACACTAACCATCATCAACAACGTAATAGAGGCAAGAGGCGCAATGGTTTATGTTCTTTGCACCAATAGAAAGCGGAGAGGTTATCTTGGAACCTACCCATTATGTAATCGATGTAAGTATCATCACACGGGACTTTGTCTGTTAAGTGCTACAAGTGTCAAAAACTAGGACACCATGCCGTGAATTGTAGAGGCAAGACCATAGTTACGTGCGGATGTGGGGAGCAAGGACACTATCGAAGTCAATGTCCTCAAAATCAAGGTCAACAAGTCGAAGGTGCTCATGGAATGTATATATGTTAGAAGGAGTTTGGCTTATTTGATACGTTTGGTATATTTTTATCTATGGTTATTAGTCTAGCATCCGCAGCTCACGCACCGCAGCATACTAGACCTGGGGACATGATGACGATATCTACATCCGGGTTATGAACCCGACCCAAAGCCCAATATTAATAAAGTCCAATACGATGTGGGCTACGCTAATAAGCGTTTAGGCCTGGGGCCCAAACACGCATCTATTTACGGAATGGATGTGGGATATCTTCTAATCAAAGAGATAATCATTCTCAACCGATTAAGGCGGATACGCCGAAGGTTGAGGAACACAGAACCAACAAGGATTCCGTGCGTATATAAAGGGATCACACCCTCGCTTTAAGTACGATTTACAAAACCCTAACTCTCCTTAAAACCCTAAAACCGATTACTTACTCTCATGGCGGAGATAATCGTGGAAACAATCCACGGTAAGTTCCTAACGGTGTCTTTTGTTTTAGTCTTGCAGTTCCAAGCAACAATCTTCAATTGGTGTAGAATCCGGGCTCAAGCGAACGTCCAACTTTGCGATCAACAAAACGAAACCCAACATTTTATTATAATCAAATTAAAACAAAATTGTTATCAAATCAAATTAAAACATATGGTGAATGTCAAAACAAAATAAAAAACAGTAATTAATTATAACATTCAACATCTTCAAATCCACGTATTCAAACATGAAGACTCATTATTTGTTGGTTTATTAATAGAAGCCAATAATCATTTGCAGATGATCAATTCTCATCAAGAACCTATGACTTGATCAACTGAATTTCCTACACCGTGATTCAACTTTGATTTCTTGTTTTGTGCAGAATTTTTTACTCGTCCCCTAAAAATAAATAATTGTTCGAATTCTATAAGCAGTGAGATACCATTTTAAAGAAGATAAACAAAGAAATGAAGACATGAAAAAATTCATAACCTTTTACTAGTTGATGCTTGGAATTGGTCCGAACCTTGCGGTTGTTCTGGTTCCGGATTCTTGCAAGTGTTTTTATGATCTCCTAATTGCTTACATATTGGACATTTGTGTCTTCTTTTGCCTTCATCATGCGGTACAATCGTATTCTTTCTTGGACGTCCAGGGGGACGTTTGATTACAGGTGGGTATACCTTTTCTCCCGTTTCTGTGTGTTCCCATTGATCCTTTGTAGGCAAAGGAGCAATTTCAAGAGCATACGCTTCTTTAAGTTTCTCGATTGTGAAATACGGGTCAACAAATTTATCCCACTTGTTATCTCTCATAAAAGAAATGAAAGCCACTGCGTGCACACATGGTAGGCCTTTGACTTGCCAAACCCGACAAGTACATTTCCTCTCGTCTAGAATAACCTCCCAACACCTCCCTTTATGCTTCACTTCTGCTCTATTGTCGCTACTTCTACAAACTTCATACTGCCCCAAGTTCTACATGCAAAATAGACGAAAACATACTTGTAATTATCTATTAATTCGAGTATAAAATAGTATAAGTTAGACATAGTAACTATAATGTGTTGCACTTGCCTTCGAGATATTGTTGAGATAATGTTTCACCGCAGGAACTAATGTGCCTTTCCATTTTTTTACAACCCTCCTTTTCTCATCAAAACGTACCATCAACATATCCCTTATACCGTCAAGGAGAGTAAGGACCGGTTGATAACACAAATCACCAACCCAAGAGTTAAATGCTTCTGATATGTTATTTGTAATGTAATCACACTTTGACGTTGTCCCAAACTTGCAACGACTCCATATCTTCTTATGGTAATTATGTAGATATGTAATCGCTTCTTCACTCACACCGGCAATTTCATTTAATAATCTATCATGCTCTTTAATGCAATAGGTTCTTGCTGCACCCCACAATTTAATTTTGAGGAATTCGCTGCAAAAATATTTTTTAAAGTTGCTATATAAGTGCCTAATGCATTCTCTGTGTTCAACATTAGGATTGACTTGTGTAATTGCGACCTCTAACCCTTTTTGCATATCTTATGATATAACAAGACCATATGGCGTCCCAATTGCTTTCTTTAATAATTCAAGAAACCATATCCATGATTGTGTATTCTCTGATTCAAGGATACCATAGGCTACTGGAAACATGGAACTATTACTGTCAATTCCTGTGGCAGCGACTAGTACACCATTGAACTTCCCTTTCAGATGACAAGCATCAAGACTAATGTAGGGACGACAACCAGCAAGAAACCCCATGGAACAAGCTATTAGTGAAATAAAAAACCGTTGGAAACATTTTTTGTTACCATTTTTCTCAAAGTGGATGTCAACAACACTTCCAGGGTTCCTTTTTCGCAGCTCCTTTTGAAATCATCTATATATAGGAAGGAGTCTTCCCACTTACCATGTATATCTGTGTATGCTTGTTCCTTCCCTCTAAATACTTTTTGGTATGGTAGGTCAACATTGTAGTGTTTCATAAGCCATTTACTAAGTTGTACAACAGAGACATATCCATCAAATTTCAACTTATCACTAACTACATCAGCGATCCAACCTTGAGTAGCATGTTTATTACCACCCTTGTTGCTTCGAATACAAGAATGTTCTTCTACCAATTTCTTCACCTGCAAGTTTATAATATACATAAGTGATACTAAAAAAAATAAGTATTTTAAAAAACTGAATGTAACATTAAATAATAGACTTACTTGAAATGTAATACCATCTTCCATGCTATAAGCATGAATATCCCACTTACACTGTAAGTTTGCACACCTTGCCGTGAATCGCGTTGGTATATACAAGTTAAGTTTTCTAGCAAAAAGTAGAATTATACAACCTAAATAACATACTCGAGTATCGGTGATTTGACCATGCTCTCCCATCTTTGTTATGGGACTCATGGTTAGTAGTGACCACATTATCGCCCATTTTTTACTACTTCGTATTTGATTCTGCGTTTAGATATAAGCATAAACAATGATCACGATTTCATACTGAATACAATATCACATCTTAATCAATACAGTACAAACTTGCAACATAAGTTGTCTCACTCACAAAAAGTATCTCACCAAACTGAACTTGTTTCATTATATAAACCTAACCAAATAGTGATCCTACTAATCTATTATTCATTCATATAATGTGCTAATAACACAACTTGTTGAGCGTAGGTGGCATAAATCTCTATTAACAATCATATATGCATGTGCTAAAATTATAACCACATGAATGAATTTTAACATTTTGATCATTAGTTCAAGCTTTCATATATATATAAACAGGGACAAGAGAAAATGAAAGAATACTTAAAATGAAAAAAACAATTCAAAAAAACTTACTTGGTCAAAGATCCATAAAATAAAAAGGTAGCTTCAATTGATTCTTAGAAGACGCCAAATGATCAAGAGGTAAATGTGGATATTAGGAAGTGAGTGGCGGTAAATAAGTCTTGGTTTGGCGCCCAAATCGAGAAAAGTAAAAAGGGTACAATTGTCCTTACAACAAATATAAATGAAATGGGTATTTTTATTATTTAAAATTTTAATTGGGGAAATATGTAATTTATAAGGTTTTAATTGGAATGTATGTAATTCCCCTTTAAAAGAAAATACCCATACTTGACATTAGCTTTATTCTTTTCGATTTTTTAAAAACGATCCTTTCAATATAAATTATACAATGAAGTATTAGGTGACACATTGATTAAACGTAATCTACAACTAGATAGATATAAGGGTGAATTTTGTTCCTTTAAAACTAGGTGAACACATCCAAATAATATTTAGAGTAAAATACATCGTTTGTCCCTAATCTTGTACACACGCATCACGTTGAACCAAAACTTGGCATTTTCATCGTCGGTAGTCCAAAAAGTGTTTTTATAGTCTAAACAAGTCCCTTGTCCAGGATTGTCAAAGTCAACGTAACTTTTCTGGTTGTAGATCGAGGGTATAATAGACCATTCACAATTACAACATGCCTTAGTTAAATCTAACCCAACCAAACAATATTAGTCTTCTTGAAGTAGTAAGATCTTGAAGACTATAACCACATCAATCCATTTCTTGGAGAGCTGCTTTATCAGATTTTTGTCTTTGTACACCTTTGTTATACAATATGAAATTTTGAGGATTGGTTAACTGCTATGTTTATAGAAACCACTGTGCTTCTGCATCAAGAACTAAACAATTAACAAATGCATATGCACATAAAATATCCATCAAAATTAATTTAAAATGGGAATGATATTTACATTATGTTAAGACCAGGAGTATCATCTTCAAAATCACTCTTCGAACCACTATGATTATCTGCTTTGGCTAGTTCATTCTTGACAAGATATTTTGTCGGTTGGGAAATTTCTTCACTAGTAGCAGATGAGACAAAATCATTGTTTGAAGATTTTGTCGAAGCCTCATCCTTAGATTTACCTAAGCATGAGTTCAATGATCTTAATTGTTTCTCTCTAGAACACCTTAATATAAATCTTGAAGATTTATGTCTTTCTGACTCATGGGAAAATATAGATCGTAAATCGATTTCATATTTGATCATGGTCTTGTTTGTTGTCAAATGTTGCAAAAATCGGTCAACTCGGCCGATTAATCGCCGATTAATCGTTAATCGGCCGAGTACCTTGTCGATTTTTGAAAATCGGATCGAAAAATCGCCTAGGAAAAAATCGACACTAAGCGATCAAAAATCGGCCGAATCGGTAAAAATCGCCGAATCGGGCAAATCGGTCATTTTAAAAATAATAATAATTTAGGCATTATACTTAATTTGGGGATCGATATTTCACTTATAACACACAATGGGCATCATAATCGAATTAGAGCATTTTATTGAGGTGTGGAAACATAGCGAGCTTGGAATCGCTTAAGATTTTTAGTTTGATCTCCGTAAATACCAAAAATTGCGGGAAATGCCAATCCGATTAATCAACGATTAATCCCGACTTGACCGACTTTCATTGCGGGGTGGTCGACCGCCCGACTCACCGATTCACGATTTTTGCAACATTGGTTGTCATCGAATTAGCAACAGAGCAAACATACATATCTTTTACTCTAGGATTTACAGTTGGGTCTTTGTAACACATTTTGAAGCATATTGGAGGCCCGACCATGTTTCTCTAGAAAAAAAAGGTATCGATGAATATACAAGTTTAACATGGAAAACAGTAAAAAATCACTAACAGAAAATTATAAGAATGATATATTTAGTGAATGATCTTTTATTATATAACCTAAAACCTTGTAGAACCACCAAAACTCTGAACATGTTTCTTAAACTACCATAATCTCCTGTTATAAGATCATTGTGCTTAAAGAAGGTTGGATTTGTAATTGTGTTATCTCGAATTACAAACTTAGGGGATGTTTGGGATTGCCTATTAGTAGGGTGTTTGAGATTGCTTATTCTGAATGCTTATATGCTTTTAGAAAGTTTGAGTGTTTGGATAAAACTACTTTGCTAAGTTTAGATCGAAATAAGCACTTATAAATACGCAGGCTGGTACCTGCTTAATTTCAGCACATATGTAATCTAAAATTAGCAATGTTAAACACCCATTAAACAGATTATGCTTATACACAAGCTCACATTATCAGTTTATTAAAGGGCAAATGACAAAAAAATGCATCGAACTTGACACTTTATGCGATTGTGTGTAGCCAACTATTTTTTTTCTTATTGTATGTACTGAACTTACAAATTTCGATCATTATGTGTATATTGTGACTATTTTGCCATGTAAAATGACCATTTTACCTTTCGAGATTTGAAAAAATTAAGGGTAAAATGGTCACAAAATACACACAATAATCGAATTTTGAAAGTTCAAGACACACAATAAGAAAAAAATAATGGCTACACACAATCATAAAAAGTGTCGAGTTCGACGATTTTTTCATTATTCTTCGCTTATTAAAATCAACTTATCAAAAGCTTGTACATATACCATTTTTAAGATCTTATTGGGAAGTGAACCATAGCACCCCTTCCTGCTATTTTAAGAAAGAACATGTAAAACAACAAATAAAACGGAACAGAGCATTAACCAATCCTCAAAATTTCATACTGTATAACAAAGGGTGTACAAAGACAAAAATCTGATAAAGCATCTCTCGAAAAAATGGATTGCTGTAGTTATAGTCTTCAAGATCTTACTACTTCAAGAAGATTAATAGTGTTTGGTTGGGTTAGATTTAACTAAGGCATGTTGTAATTATGAATGGTCTAATATACCCTCGATGTACAACCAGAAAAGTTACGTTGACTTTGGCAATCCTGGTCAAGGGACTTGTTTAGACTATAAAAACACTGTTTTGGACTACCGGCGATAAAAATGCCAAATTTTGGTTTAACGTGATGCGTGTGTACAAGATTAGGGACGAACGGTGTATTTTACTCTAATATTTAGTTTCATTATCAATATGACATCAAACACATATGAAGCAAGCTTATTTAAATGGACGAGGTTTTTTCATGTATAGGTTACTAGTGGTAGATGAATACTTGACTAATATACGTGATCTAGCTGAAGTATTTCCGTGACCATTCTCCACCATTTCATAATCTACTCAAGATGCATAACCAGTAGTTTGAACTTGAGAATTCGTGTAAAACAGCAACTCCATATAATACGCATTTGTGTTTTCATTATAATGGAAAAAGATATTTTAAAATCTTTTTTATGATTACTTTTGGTTTTGCTGGTTCGAACATGTGCACAACGTTGGCTAATGTAAAAGCTGAAGGGAATGCGAGTAGTGGGTGGGGTCATGGGCTGGATTAGCCACGAGGTCTATTTTCATATGCTCGATAGATCTATAATTATTATTAATTGCTATGTACAACTTTATGTATGATATAATAGACTATTTATGTTAAATATTAACTCTATTTTAATATGGTTAATGTTACTCAATTATGCGGATAATAAGAGTATCTTATTTCTGTGTTGGTAAAGTTCGGTTCGTGTGAGGTTTGATTTAGTGGTTTACTATGCACCTATATATTTTTGAATCGTGATTCGATAAAATGACTAATTATGAAAGCTTATTGTTAGTTATCGATTACTGTATGATATATACTAGAGTAAAGCAACGACTAGGAATAGTTTTTTGTGGTTTGAGAACGATTAACGAATTCTAACAGTTGTGATTTAGGTGTGATGTAGCGTAAAAGTATATGTCTTGTAGAGATAATACTGAAGAAGCTCTGAGAAAACGAGAAAACAAAGACGATAACATATGATGAAGTTTGAATGGATAATTAATATTTGAATTTGTAGTAAAGATGAATGACAAAGAATGCCAGCCTATATCATATGTTAGCATAATGAACAGAAAATTAGTTTTGTTACTTTGCATAAGAATTTAT
Organism: Chrysanthemum lavandulifolium; assembly: GCA_022545495.1. Taxonomy (NCBI): domain Eukaryota; kingdom Viridiplantae; phylum Streptophyta; class Magnoliopsida; order Asterales; family Asteraceae; genus Chrysanthemum; species Chrysanthemum lavandulifolium. The sequence continues at coordinate 232,507,523 of CM040239.1, read as the reverse complement.
ATTGTTTGTAATTATCAATTAAGTTTGTCATTGTACGTAGTATAAGAATAGAGTTAGTAGTTTTGCTCAATCAACAGCTTCATTCTTGTCTCGATTCTACCCTTCTTGTCATTTTTGCTACTTTAGTTATTCCATCCAAACAAAATTCGATACCACGTGGTCGTTAGTATAAACAATAACATATTGCTATTAAATAACTGTTCGAAATTTGTGAGAATATTACAGGGAGCACTTGTATACAATATCTATTATAAATTTTGGATCACGTATTCTAGAAAAAACACATTTTCACACACTCAAAACAGTTTATTAAATCTCAATTTAACAAATAACAAACTGATCTTAATCAGTTAATCAAAACAATAACATCTTGCTATTAAATAATAGTTCGAAATTAGTGAGAATATTATATGGAGGTAAGTACATGTCCACTTGTATTCAATATCTATTATGAATTTTGGATCACGTATTTGGTTGGACTTGTTTTAGTTCAAAGTTAATTCCAACAAAAAAAATAAATACAAGAGTTTAAACGAAAGCTCAAAATGTGATTATTCCTTAAGAATTATGACACACTATCTATCATCTTTAATAGTGATGGTGGTTAGTAACAATACATAAATCAAATATAAAGAATATCATTGTTTGCAAGAAATCATGGTTGGGGCTCAATCCTCTCACGCATTGTCCGGAGCAACGACCAAGGGTTTGAGCCTCATGTCCGCCCACCGGCCCATATCTCAGACGGACGTCATGTTTCTTTTTTCTGAAAACAAAATGGTTGTTGCTTTAAATACACGTGATAATGACTATTGAAAATGTCTTAGGAGCATCTATAATTAAGAAGTCGTTAATAACTTTTTGCCTCTTATATGTGATATTCAATCACAAACTCATTTATATAAAAAGGTTCAAATGCTAATAAGTCATTAGCTGTAATAAGAAAAGTTTTACGAATCGTGAGTATAAAACGGAAAGGGTAAAGAAATAGAGAGGAAGAAAACAAGAGAAAAGAAGAGGACAAGAAAAAAATTTCGTTTTTAATTTCATGTTCTTAAATAGGAAGCCAAGGGATGTAAATAAATAGATTTTAGAAAGAAAATGAAAAAACGATCAACTTGACATTTTTATGATTGTGTGTATTAACTATTTTTTCTTATTGTTGATCTTGAACTTTCAAAATTCGATTATTGTGTGTATTTTGTGACCATTTTACCCTAATTTTTCAAATTTTGAAGGGTAAAATGGTCATTTTACATCAGCGAATAGTCACAAAATACACATAATGATCGAAATTTGAAAGTTCAAGACATACAATAAGAAAAAAAATAATAGTTGGCTACACACAATCACATAAAGTGTCGAGTTCGATGTATTTTTTTATCATTTGCCCTAGATTTTAATATCAACTTCTTTCCGAATCTTCTCAATTTGAAAAAAAAGATTGTAAAAGGAAATTGACATAACCTCCTCTTCACTTCTCTTCTCTTCTTTTCATTAAAAAAAATAATAATAAATATGGAGAACATTGATTTTTCAGATTTTCTCCCCATTTCACTATTATTATTTTTTCTATCTCCAACTAAATCTTCGGTAACCGATGCAAGGATATAGTATAAACGTTGACGCTTTCAAACTTACATTTATTTTCATTAAGATTTTATTTGTTTGGATGGTTATAATACAGTTAAGTCATTGTTGAATCACAGTAAAATAACTGACACAATTAATTGTTTTTGAGCTCGTGTGTTACCTTTTAAAGTAGTGCTTGTTTAAGTTTATAAGAGCATGTCCAACAATAACGGCATAACGCCGTTATTTGCCACATTAACACCGTTAATGGCTTTATCCTTTTGGAGCGTCGGCGTTATTGCGCCGTTAGTCCCTAGGCGTTGAAATTGTAACGGGCGTTAAAGGTAAAAAAAAAAAAAAAAAAAAAATTTCATTTCACCCTCTAAACCATTTCAAATAAATTTTCACTTACACCCCTCAACCTATTCAAATTCAAATTTAAATTATCTTTGGTTAATTAAGGTGGGATAAATTCAAATTCAAATTTGAAATTTAAAAATCAATATATGAGGATTTATTCAAACTCAAAATCAATCGGTTTATATATACAACTCTACAGGAGTTGTTTAAAACACACAACACACACAAGTTACACACACACAAAAAATGTCTCGCAAAGATTTTTTCAAGAATTCCCAAGTCCGGAAAAGTCTGCCGAAACAAACTTTTCAACTTCACCACGCTTCTCCAACTAGCTTTTCAACTTCACCACAGCTTCTCCAACCTAGCTTTCCACCGAACTTGAAGTTTACTCAACACCACCGAAAATGTCTTTCGGTGGGTTTTGAAAACATCCCATACCTCCCAATTGTTCCAACTCCACTGTGAGCAGTCCACGGTGGATCCTCAAACCACCCCCGTGGTTAAGTGAGGCTTCCTTCGACAACTAGAACAAGATATTGAAAGCGGTAGGAGATTATGGAAGAAGCGGCAGCGTGAGGAAGTCGCTCGTCGTGAGCAAGAAGACGTGAAGCTCGGTATCTTCAAGACAACTACTTGACATAATGGGCGTCGGCTCTTTAATGGGAGTTTGATTCCCTCAAGTTCGAGGTTGGGTCTCGGATGATTCGCTTTTTAAGTTTTAGTAGTTTTATTTTCATAAGTATGCGTTGTATCTTTAATGTTTAATGTAATTCATGTTTAACGTTTAATGTACTTTGTGTTTTAATGTTAAATGTGATATGTTTTTTAATAAATGAAGTGTTTGTTTTAGTTTAGGGGTTGAAATTGAAAATATGAAATGTTATTGATGTTATTGGGATGTTATTGATGTGGGTGTTTTTTGGGGAGAAGGTTCTCTCAAGTTGTTTTTACAACTTGAGTCAAGTTGGATGTGCGTGAGCCATTGGATTTGATCCAATGGCTCAAATTAAAATATGTTCTTTTGATTTGAGCCATTGGATCAAATCCAATGGCTCACATCCTCTTAACTTGACTCAAGTTATAAAAATAACTTGAGAGGATCCTCTTCATTTTTTTGTGATGTTAAGGTGAAATGTTAAAGCTGATGTGGCGCTGACGTGGACGGTGTTATTTTATAACTCAAGTTATTGTTGTGATTGCTCTAAGTGAGCTTATTTGACCCACTTATATTTCATAAGCTGTAGACTTTTTTCATCTTCAAGTCTTAATAAGTTCATGAATAAAAATTATTATTAGGGTCTTAAAGTATAAGCCCATGCCAGTCAAATAAGGCCAACCCACAAGGGGATATATACGTAAAGTTTGGTGGAATTAGTTGAAACTGAAGCTCAAACTGTAGCGGTAATTGTCAACTAGAGCTTATATTATATTAAAACTAATAAATTATAAATATTTTTATAAACTTATGAAATAAATAAAATTTAATTTTTAACTAACTTAATTTCGAGTTTATATAAGCTCACACAAACTCGTTTTAAACACATCTATAAGCTTAAACAAACATCGATAAACAATCTGCTTTCAGTCCACAATACAGCTTACTCAGCCCATGCATTAGTTATTCTATCCACTTTTCATTGAACAATACCGTAAGAGCGATAGTTGTGGTGACGAGAGCTAGCTCGCCACCCCTCACCATCTTCTCGTCGCCACACCAGATGTTATCGCCATCCCTCGCCAAACTTTCATTGGTCGTCTGCATGGGCTTTTTAAAATAAAATATGACCGCTGGAGTGGGGCTCAAATCAATATAAATGGTTATATTTTGAAAAAAATAGCCGGTAGGTGCCCTTTTTTTTTTTTTTTTTTTTTTTTTCAATAAATTTTGCTATGTGATGGCAAGTTTTTGGTTGTGGTTTTGTTGGTTTGTTGTTGCTGCAATGGGTACGTATTTGAATCTCATTTGAAGTAATCCATCTTTATGTGTTTGATACAAGTGTGGTTGTGTGAGGTTGAAAGAAAATTTGGTTGATAAACATTAATGTGGCTGCGTTTGGAGTTAAATTAGGACGAGTTATTGTGTATTTTTTATTTTAAATCTTTAAAAACGTTAGTTTTACGGTTTTCACCCTTAACATAAGTACAAAGTTTATATAAATGTTTGATCGCGAAACGTTATTTTTATGTTTCATATGTTTTTTAATACGTTGTATTGTATTTTAATTTTAATGAATAAATTTTATTTTATTTAAAATTTTTAAAAAATAAAAATAAATTGAAAATGGCGGAATCTAAATGAGTAAATTGTGTTGTGTCATGGTAAAAAAGGGTTGTTAGAGAAATTGTGTTATAATGATATGACACCGTGAAACACAAATGAAAAGTTTTGACTCTAAACCATACCTATCAATCTAATGAACTTTGATTAAAGTGAGCTAAACCAAAAAATATAGGTAGGACCAAATGCTCACTATCGATTCATAGCTTGTTAAAGAAATTGATTTTGGGCATCTTTTATATATTATAAGTCTAAACAAACCCATACATGTATTCGCTACAGAATTTAAGCTAAGTTTCAGTGTGTTCCTAAATCTACATTTCTAACTGTGTCTACAGAATTTAAGCTAGGTTTGGTTTAAGATCCTTACAAAATTGCTTCATTTAATTTAACACTAATTAATGTGATAGTTATAAACTTGCAATTATGAATTGTGAAGAAATACCAACTATTAAAATACGTTTGCTAAACCCGATCTTTGTAAACTCACTGACTTCTCATTGTTAATGGACGATAACGACAACAGGATGAAATGCAAATCTACTCTTTACATGGTACCACATTGCTAACCTTAATATGCTCGAGCTCAGTTGCGACCTCGGTCATTGGAGGTCTCATGCTACTATCAAATGCAAGGCATCTAAATGCCACTTCGGCGACCTTATAAATTGAATTTAAGATAGACGTGTCTTCGATGGGCTTGAGGAAAGGATCAATAATATCATCCAAAAGCCCCATTCCAATTTTATCGATAGCTAGTGAAGCCAAATTAACTTCACTATGTTGCCGTGAGAAGTCTACAGCTTTCAAAGCGGTTATTATCTCAATCAGCACGACCCCAAAACTATAAACATCACTTTTATCAGATAGATGAAAGTTCTCATAGTATTGCGGATCAAGATACCCTGGTGTTCCTTGTGGGGCAGTTGAAATGTGCGAGGATTCTACTATACCCAATCCCAATCTAGAAAGACCAAAATCCGCTACTTTTGCTGTATAATTGTAATCCAAGAGTATATTACTCGACTTTATATCTCTATGATAAATCGGAGGGTTCATAATTGAATGTAGATAAGCAATAGCTTGGGCAATTTCAATTGCAATTGTGAGACGAACGGGCCAATGAAGCCCATCACCTCTCTCCCTTTGCAAGTGTTGAGATAAAGTCCCGTTAGGCATGAATTCGTATATTAATATTTGATCATCCTTGTCAAGGGAACAGCCTAATAAGCGAACAAGATTTGGATGGTTCACAAAAGAGAGAAGATTGATCTCATTCATGACTTGATCGATGTTATCACTATCATGCCGATGTTTTATCCGTTTGATGGCTGCATATTCACCTTTACCAAGTTTGCCTGAGTAGACAGTTCCATAAGCTCCCGTTCCAAGCTTTTGTTTCTCGGAGAACCCATTTGTAGCCTTCTCAATTTCTTTGAGAGAGTATATGGGAATAGTTATTACGCTTTTAGCTTCAGAAAGCCGCCGCCTTGTCTTGCCTCGAGTAATAGTATCACTACGTATGTAGTAATAAATTAAGCCTATACATGCAATCAATGGCGCTCCAATTGCAATGACTGATCGAGAATGACGATGAATTAGTTTTAAGAAGCAAAGAATTAAATGAAAACAACCAAATATGAAATATTGGAAATGAGAAGTACCTCCAAGAAGAACTCCAGCTCTATGTTCTTCGCAATGGCCAAACAAGTATTTTAACGTATTGCAACCGGACGATCCTGTTTTTTTAAGTAGATAAAACATAAACGCCTTATTCATTAGTCTACTACCAAATCTGTTTTAATCAATAAACCACACTTTTTCCGCCTTTTTAATTAATTTTTTCGTAATAACTAATAATCCTGGTGTTATAGATGTAATGTATGGATATCGCATGCAATTTGGTAGGATTTAAAAAGACAAATATTTGAGAAAAATAAAAATATATATATATTTTTAAATTTGCTCAAAAAATACCACAGAAAGGTTGGTGGATAAAAAAATTGTGAACAAAATTATAAAACGCCAAAAATATATTTAGTTTATATATTACGATAACTTTAGAATATTGTGTAAAAAATATATTTTTACATTAAAGACTGATAAGGAAATATTTGATAATTTTATTTACACAGTTTAGAAATACGAGGCACTTTATTTTGCTTACTTAAAAATCAATGCTTACCAAGGGATAAATCTTCACCATCCATCTAGTCTAATCTAATGGTGAGAATTAACCTAAGATTTAATACTTAAACCTAAGTCCATGTTTTTTTATTGTCTTTTTGTCTTTCTTTTTTATTCACCTTTTTCTTTTCTTTTTTTTTTTGTCTTTTTATTAATTTCCGTTTTTTATGAATTAATGTTTTTTTTTTTTTTTTTTTTTTCCGCTTTTTTTTTTTTAATTCGCGTTATTCACGTTTTTCTTCGCTTTCATACGTTTTCGTCCGCTTTATCTGTTTCGTCCGTTTTCCAACGTTTTCGTCCATTTTCTTACGTTTTCGTCTATTTTCTTACTTTTTCATTCGTTTCATACGTTTCGTCCGCTTTCACACGTTTCGTTACATTTTCATACGTTTTCATCCGTTTTCTTACGTTTCATGTATTTTCGTCCGTTTTATACGTTTTGCTTTCTAACGTTTTCACCCGCTTTTATACGTTTCATCCGCTTTCATAGGTTTATATCGTTTAGTCCGTTTCATACGTTTCGTCCGCTTTTAGACGTTTTCTTATGTTTTGTCCGCTTTCATACGTTTCGTCCGTTTTCTTAGGTTTTCGTTTGTTTTACGTTTCATACGTTTCGTCCATTTTATCGCCGCGTGTTTTTACGTTTCATGTACTTTTATCCGTTTATACGTTTTCTTCATTTTCGACGTTTTCGGCTACTTTATACGTTTTCATCGGTTTCATAGGTTTATATCGTTTCGTCCGTTTTTACGTTTCGTCCATTTTAGACGCCGCTGCATTTCGAACGCCGTCCGTATTCATACATTTTTTCGTTTTATACGTTTCGTCCGTTTGAGACGTATTTGTCTATTTTCATACGTTTTATCGCTTTTCATTCATTTTATACGTTTTTCCGTTTCGAGACGTTTCCTGCTTTTTGAAGTTTTTTACACGCCGCGTCTATTTTCATACGCTTTCATGCTTATTATTAAACTCTATTATATTACATGTCTAATATCAATTGTAATATTTATAAGAAAAAGTTAATGTCTAATATCACTTGTGATATTTCATAAACAAACAAGTATGTTTTTTAACCTTTAATATCACCTGAGATATTTCAATGCTCTGTATATTTTTATATATTATCACCTATGTGTTTTCTAATATTTTTATAATTTTTAGTTACATGATAGTTTTTGTACCTTTCATCGCAATTGACAAGCGTATATTTTTTTAATGCAACCAGTGTTATTTATCACTTGTGATATTATACTCTTAGTAGAAATAAAATGGTTAAAGTCTCTTTAGGTGAATTCTTATTTTGTTCAAAAAAATGCTAATTTAATGCAACACTTGTTTATTTTGAGAATATGTCAAGTCTCTATTTTCATAGTTTGCTTCCTTTTTATTCATTTTGATATTTTTAAGTGGCACTTATTTATCTCTTGTGATATAACACTGTAAGAAAGATGAAGAGTATTACATTCTTCATCATGTATGTGTTATCAGTTGTGATACTCAACTAAGAATGTGAAATATTACATTCTTACCAAATGTGATAAGAATTTAGTATTTTACCAAGTATACATGAAAGAAATAATAATAAACATCACTTATTATATTATTGTGATGATTCTGTTCATTTTTTTATTTGTGTTTTTGAAAATATTTAGGAAGATTTTTGTGTTTTATGATAATATGAAATATTAAAAAAGGTGTTTAACTGAAAACAAGAGATGTTATGATACTTTGGTTAGACTTGTGCATGTTTCGATAGGTTTTATAGAGGGATTTAAAAATATTTATCGTTGAATCAACAAACTAAAGAAGCTATGGTTGAAGAAAGCACACATCTTTATAAACAAACTGAGCAACATCAAACACATGTGATATCACCTCGCTTGTGATATCACATGATATCACAAGTGATATAGGGTGTGTTTGGCAAAAGTAGCTGTGAGTAGTAGTAGTGAGCAGTAACTGTGAGCTGTGAGCTGTAGCTATGCAGCTCACCGCTCACCGCTCATAGCTTCTTAAAGAATCATTGGAAAATTGAGCATTCCGAAAAAATAAGAAAGCTTACCGCTCCTTTGCCAAACGACTACTAAAAATCTAAATGCTCATTGTTCACCGCTCATCGCTCCAAAAAGCTTCACACCGCTCCGTGCCAAACATACCCATAAACTATGATATCACACATGCTACCACCGGTGATATCACACATGATATCACAGGTGATATCAATGGTGTTATCACACATGATATCATGTGATATTACAAGTGAGTTGATATCACCTGTGATATCATGTGTGATATCACAGGTGTTTGAGCTTCCTCAGTTTGTTTATAAAGATGTGTGCTTTCTTCAACCATAGCTTCTTTAGTTTGCTGATTCAACCATAGATATTTTTAAATCCCGCTATAAAACCTATCGAAACATGCACAATGTATCCATTAAATAGAAAAATCCACCACAAGTCTAACAAAAATATCATAACATCTCTTGTTTTCAGTTGAAAATTTTTTCTAATATTTCATAATATCATAAAACACAAAAATCTTCCTAAAGATTTTCAAAAACATAAATAAAAATAAATAAAAATCATTAGAATCATCACATTCTTAGTTGAGTATCACAACTGATAACACATACATGATAAAGAATGTAATACTCTTCATCTTTCTTACAGTCTTATATCACAAGAGATAAATAAGTGTCACTTACAAATATCAAAATGAAAACGTCTGAAAACGGACAAAAACGTATAAAAATGTATGAAAACGGACAAAAACTTATAAAAACGGATGAAAACGTATGAAAACGGATGAGAACGTCTGAAAACAGACGAAAACGTCTAAAAATGGAAGAAAACGTAAAAAAACGGACGAAAATACATGAAAACATAAATATAAATACAGACGAAAACGTCTAAAAACGGACGAAAATACATGAAAACTTAAAAAACAGACGAAAATGTATGAAAACGGACGAAAAGTATAAAAACGAACGAAACGTAAAAACGCGGAAACGTCTAAAATGGAAGAAAAATAAAATCGGACGAAAACATATGAAAACGGACGAAATCGTATATAAACCTATGAAAACGGATTAAAACGTATAAAAACGGACGAAAACGTATAAAAAAGACGAAAAACTTGAAAACATAAAAAAAACAGACGAAAACGTATGAAAACGGTCAAAAACGGGTGAAAACGTAAGAAAATGGATGAAAACGGATGAAAACGTCTAAAAACGGACGAAAACGTATGAAAACGGAATAAAACGTATATAAACCTATGGAAACGGATGAAAACGTATAAAAACGGTCGAAAACGTCTAAAAACGGACGAAAATACATGAAAACGTAAGAAAACGGATGAAAACGTATGAAAATAGACGAAAACGTATGAAAACGGACGAAAACGTATGAAAACGAATGAAAAAGTAAGAAAATAGACGAAAACATATGAAAATGGACGAAAACGTAAGAAAACGGACGAAACGTTGGAAAACGGACGAAACAGATGAAAACGTATGAAAACAGACGAAAACGTATGAAAGCGAAGAAAAAAACGTGAATAACGCGAATTTAATTAAAAAAAAAAAAAAAAACGTTAATTCATTAAAAACGGAAATTAAAAAAATTAAAAAAAAAACGTTAATTTATAAAAAAAAAAACGGGAATTAATTAAAAATAAATAAAATAAAAATAAAACAAAAAATAAGGGAATAAAAAAGGAAGACAAAAAGACAAGGAAAAAACATGGACTTAGGTTTACGTATTAAATCTTAGGTTAATCCCCACAATTAGATTAAAGTAGATGGATGGTGAGGATTTATCCATTGGTAAGCACCAAAATTAAGGTAAGCAAAAGAAAATTCCTCCTCTCTTAGAAATATATTATTTTATAAATGATTTTCTTTGGATTTACAAAACATCCCCTAAAGTTATAAATGTTTCATAAATCACTTCCTGAGTTTTGAAAAGCAATAATGTAACCCTACACTTTATGTAAAGTTTATTTTCATAATTTCTTTCAAATTGTTTTATCAAATATTTAAAAGTTGTTAAAAGCTCTTTTTCTGGATTAAATACTACTATGGAATCCCTACTACTATATGCTTTATGATCCTTCATAACACGTGGTACACACTCTCTCTGGAGTTAACATTTTACATATAACATATTTTCATTTGTCAAATATAAAATGGACATGATACTTTTCTGTTTTATGGATAATAAGGGCTACGTGGTGGTATATATTCTTTGGAATTGACATTCTACAAAACATATATAAAGTAAATTAGTTGTCTTTAACTCGATAAAAGGCAGGGAGGCATGATGCTTTCTAATTTAGGTCTAACTCGGATCGTTAAATCATTTTTTTATAGAGGAGTTATTTTGTTGTTTAGATTTAGAAGATACCTCATATGATATATGAAATGATATTAGGGGAATTTAGCCAATAAATGTAATTATTTAAGATGTACTTTTGCATTATTAGTAATACTGTTTTGAGGTAAAACATCGCCGTAATGTGCTAGGTGTTTCTTAATCGTTAGTTTAAAAGGCAAACGTTTGAACCATTAACAAACAAGTTATCTTTTAGATCTCGCCAGTAAGACCCAAAAGATATTTATCGAACATATAATGCCATTAGAGGATAACGAGGATTTATTATCCGCGCTTGGTTGTAGGGCGCGAGATTTTACGCAAAAAAAATTAGGTACAAGATCTCATTTAAATGGAAGTTAGTTTTTATTCCTAACATGTTTTAAATATAGACAAATAAATTCTATATTTTCAACTTAGGAATGATTTTCATAATTTCATAGACGATTTATGCTAATTTTTGTTAAAAAGATGTGCTCTACGGACGAATTATGTATAATTATATAAAATGTAGGGAGTACTTATGTAACTTTTTTTATTTTCACTAAAAGATAGAAGTTTAAGGATGATTTTTGGAAAATAGGTAATATATAGGGACCATTTATGTAAATTATGTTTAAATGCTTGGTCATTGAGGACAGATTTTGTAATGATTTTTAAACGAAATGGACTATTTATGTACATTTGCAAGATAAAAGTTAAGGGATGATTTTTGCAACGGAAGCTAATATTTAGGGACGATTTATGTAACCTTGTGTTACACTTTTGGTTCCAGTGCACAGATAGCTGTTATGCTGTCGGTCCTTGGGGACTGGTTATGCAATGCTAGATAAACGTCAGGTACTAGTTATGTAAACTTTGAAAAAGAAAGCCAACTGTTGTACTATGTACAGTTTTGTAAATTAAAAACAATTATGTGCAAATGCTCCCATAAAATAAGTGTCTTTAGATATAGAAAGATCGATTATCTTATTCTTCGTTAATTATGATTAGTTGTTTTGAATAAACAACAGTTTGCTGGCGAATATATAGTCATATAATCAAATTTAATATTTTTCAAATAATTGTTACCCTAACAATTTAATAATGGGTAGAGAGATCCTCTCAAGTTATTTATAACTTGATTGATCAAGTTGCAATTATCAATCATTGAATTAAATCTAATGGCTCAAATCATGTCATGTTCTTTTGATTTGAACCATTGAATTTTATCAAATGGTTGATAATTACCTAACTTGATCAATCAAGTTATAAGTAACTTGAGAGGATCTATTCCTCTTAACAATTGCTCAAAAACTGTATTGAATGGTCAATTATGCACAACAATTTATTAGGTTTAACTAACATGTGATAAATAATTAAAAAAAAAAGAAAAAATGTTAAAGATAGTTTACTAATTAATTTAGTAACGTACCTTTCCGACAACCGGAGCTAGCTTCATACCCATCACCAACGAAACCATCCTTACACCGACACCGATAAGCATCACCTCCATCAACCGGTGACACGAACTCGGTACAAATAGCATCATCAGAACACTTGCAACGCCCTTTAAGCCACCACCCTAACTTAACAACTTGCACATGCAAAGAAACACCTAAAGTATCTCCATTTATCTTTGCAACTGTCCCCGAAAGCAAAAACCGACATCCGGACTTAGTCACATTCTCATAATCAAGAAACATACTATTCTTATCTCCGGAGTAACAACTCACGTTACCATAAACACCCTTTTGCCCATTACAATCAATAACCTCAAGATTGGGTTGCATCATGGTCTCTGGGAGCTTGCATTCTTGTATATTGTGTGTGCAGTTTTCTAAAAGAATCGCGTTGTCATATGTTGGTGCGTAATGATTGTTATATAGATGGTGGAGTGATTCTATGGGGCGTCCACACATGGTGGGAAGGCTGACTAGTAATTCTTCTTGGTTGAGTTCGTGGACCGTGAATTCGTTGACTGAAATGATGCTGTTTGAGGTGCAGTTTAGCTGGATTTCGCAGCTGGAGGAGAACCCGAATGGGTATTGGACATGGTTAAGTATGCTTCCCGGGCATGTCTGGTTACAGTAGGGTTTTGGAGATATGAGTGATGGAAATGTGGAAATTGAAATTATAATTGAAATGATGAAAGTCTTTAAGGTGGTCATGATTTGTATGGGAAATGAAGTGAAATAATATCTAGAAATCTGTAAACACACTACTACATTTGAGCCTTTAAGATCCGTCCTGTGACGAAATATTTTGAAGGTAACAGCGATAAATAATGAATGTTGATGAGATTAAGTTATAAGTATGATGACTGGAATGAGATGTATTAAGTTTTATTTTTAATATATGATACTTTTTACAGTTGACAAAAATCCATAGTCAGATTAGTTGCGGCAAATTTATTAATAAAAAATTAGTGGAATAAAAGTTTTGCTCATTACAACAAAAAGTAGGACGGGCGACCAAGTTTTGACGAGTACACTTTTGTCTTTATCAAAAATCGCTAAACGACAAATTTTTTTGCTAACCTGGAAGACTATAAGCAAAGAATTCAACACAAACTTGTGGCGATGATATGTCTTCGACAAAAAGTTTGACCGATTTTTATTATTTTCTCTCATTGGCTAATCACTCTCGCGTTTTCTTCCCGCAAACCCTTTAGGGAGCACATGTCTTCACCAAAGGGTGTTGACCGCAGTTTGACGAGAACAAGACTTTTGCGAGAACAAGTCCTCACCCAAAAGTGTTCACATAGATTTAAATAAATTCTAAAAGGATTAAAAATATTTTATACCTTTGGCGAGGATATGTTCTCGCCAAAAGTATTTACAAATATTTTTTAAAATTAAGTAAAAACGATTTTTATTATTTACAAATGATTTAAACTAGTTGTAAATTAGTTAAATGATTTAAAAATAATTTAAACTAATTATAAATTATTTTAAAATAATTTAAATAAATTAAAAATGATTTAACTAATTATAAATGATTTTAAAAAAATATTAATGAAATTAACAAATAGATAAAAGTTCTTTATAGATCCGATTTTTAGCATAAAATCGCTGAACACATTGGTTCGTCCATTCACTCTTCATCCGATGCTTTGGATTAACTCGATATATATATATATATATATATATATATATATATATATATATATATATATATATATATATATATATATATATATATATATATATATATATATTTTCTATTGTCATTTATTGAAGAGGGTATCGTGGTCATATCCTCATACACTCATTCAAACTACGCATCTCTCATTTTACAAACACACACATAAACGCATCTCCCTCTCTCTCTCTCTCTCTCTCTCTCTCTCTCTCTCTCTCTCACACACACACACACACACACACACATTTCATTTATCACTCTCATAAACACAAACCTGACCCAAATTTTATCAATAATGAATATACGAGATGAAATAGCAGCGAGTAAGCGTAAATCTATGGTCGGATCATCATTTGTTCATCTTGGTGATACCGTTGCGGGTAATTTTTTTTATTTTTTCTTTATATTACTATTATTTTTCAATTTATCATGATTGCAAGTATTGGATATTGTATATAATTGTTGTTTTGACTATTTTTATGTTCATTTATATTTGAAATTTTAGATTTGATAAGATAATCAACTGAAATTAGTAAATAATCAATTTAGTTTGTGTTTGTTTTAGTTTTTTTTGCTTGTTTTAGTTGATTTTAGTTTTTGATGAAGAATCACACGTGATTCGATATATTTTGTTTGTATTTAAATCATCACAGTCCTGGTGACAACAAGCTTGATTACTTTGTAGCTAATTCGCTGCAATTAATGGCCAAATATCACTACCTAATATGTCCATTATATTTCTATTGTGAAGTTTAATAAGCATATATTGGGAAGAGATCTTGTGAGAAGAGAAATTGAAATAAGAAAAATGAGAATAAATTTGAAATAAGAAGAATGAGAAGAAATTTGAGCCACACATTTCAAATGAGGAGAAATTCAAAGGGAGATGGATCTATTTCTTTAGGTGCATCTGAAATGTGCGTCTGTGGTTTCTTCTCACCATTCTTATTTTAATTTTACTTCTCATTTGATCTTTACTCAACATATATTAGGCATCTATGTTTATGATACTATCAAAGAAACTAATCAATGAAATGACTTGTTTTCCTTCAATAGTTAAGTATAAAATAAAGATGCTTTGCATATTATAGTTTTCAAATTGGCCTTTAACGTCTATACCAACAATTGCTCATAGGAATATTCAAAATTGTTGGTATGAATATCAATTCCCTTAGATCATGATGTAGCTTACTTAGGAGATCAGGTGATGTTTTTTGTTCAATTTATGCACCGATTGTAGACGCATGATCTTCCAGCCATACCATCCTTCTATAATTCAGCTTTATTTCATCTCTGCTGAAAACGTTGTAGTGGCCGAGCTAAGATATATTATTAAGAAATCATAAGTAATTATATTAAACTGAACAATTCAGTTGTGTATTTTTTGGGGTTAAATGGTTCGGCTTCATAAATTTATTGATGGCTTTCATGTTTTCAAGTGTGTTCTTTAGAACTTAGGTTGTATGCTGTAGGTTACCATCATGGTGGGAAAATATATATTGAGTATATTTGCATTCTAGGTGAGTAATGTTATTATCCAAGAATGTGGGCAAGTGGTTCCAAAACATATTGGGAAACTTGATGGAAGAGCTCATAAACTAGCTATTAAACCTGGGAGTCCGCACATCTTTTATACATGTGGTGAGGACGGACTGGTCCAATATGTAAGTCAACAAATCATTGCTTTTATATTCACTTAATTATTGGATCAGTTGAGCACTGTTGTGTGAATATCATTGAGGCTCTCATGGAGCTTTACAATGTGCCTATGCGAATGTGCAAGTTGGTGTGCCATCATTAGTGTGCTTTTTGAAAAAAGCTGATGCAGTTGATGATCCTGAGTTGCTAGAACTTGTGGAACTAGAGCTTCGAGGTAAAAATTGATCTTGTCACTTTTTCAAGGTTAGAGTAAAGTTAATTAGTAATATGAAAATTACTGATCGATCTATCTTAAATTGTGATGTTTAGTGAATATAAGTCCATCTTGATTCCGATTGACCGACATATATAGTACATTTATTGTTATGCTAGTTAAATATAACTCCATGTTGATTCCGATTCTCACACACACACACACAAAGTAGCGGAAAGTTGTTTAGGTTTTTCAATAGGCATTTTGTTGCGTTAGTTTCGCAACTTGATAGTGAGACTACGAGACAAAAACAAAAACTTTTTTTAGTTTCTGATACGTGTTAATGCGGTTTTAGTTTAACGCTTAATCAATGGATTTACTGGTTCAGTTTGTGCAGTAGTCTGGTCTAGTTAGTACCTTGTAGAAGTTCGCATGAGGTTTTTGACAAATCACATGTGATTTGTTTTGAATCACATGTGATTTGTTCTGAATCACATGCGACTTGTTTATAATCACATATGATTTGTTCTGAATCACATGTAATTTAGTAATATAACTCTGAGTAATCACTTACAATTACATGTTACTAACTACATTTTTGTATGTGACTAACTACAGGTCTTGCTTAAAAATTTGAAGAAAAGCCTAGCTGAAGATGTCAACTCAGAGAAAAATGAAGTTATTAGATTCCAAAAAAGATTTTGAAAGTGATGAGCGTAAAAAGGTGTCAAAGAAATTCAAAGGGAAGATGATTAGGTTTTAGGTACTTTATGTGTTAGGTTATTCAACTTGAGAATTCATTATCATCGAATGTTATTGTATGATTAGGATTTAGGTAATTTATGTACGTACGGGTGATGATTATTGATTAATATAAATGTTTGATCTTAGATGCTTTTGTTTAAAAAAAAAATCGTAAATGAAAAAAGGCAAGTTCAACCCATAAGCTTTCTTTTTTGCTTCGTTTGATATGAAAATTGTATGATAACCGATGGTCGTCGCTTGGACAAGTTATACATCTAGATCACATGTGATTCATGAGAAAATCATATGTGATTTTCACATGAACCACATGTGATTTTGATATGAAAATCGTATTTATGACACAAATCACATGTGATTTTGAGATGAATCACATGTGATTTTGACATGAATCACATGTGATTTTTTAAATGAATCACAAGTGAATTATTATTAATTTATGGACACCCTTAGTGTTATGTAACAAGGTAAGTATGAGGAGTGGATTACTCTATACCTTAGTTATGATAAATAAAAAATCAAGGTACCCTTGAGTACTCAGTGTAATACCAAATCTGCTAGAACATCAAAAAAATAGTATTCAAGTGAAAATCCATATATTTGAATTAAAATAAATTTATCACTTTTGCAGAAGTTCAAAAGAAAAATGAAAAAACCCAAACATTAAAAAAAAAATATGAAATTCAAGAAGCATTAGCCACTTTGTTTAGCCATTTTCAATTTGTTTTGCAACGAATTTAGATCTAACGGACATTGTGGATTTTGTGTTCTCGTTAGTCTTCTCCTCACAACATCCGCATTTTTTTCTCGGCTTAGCTCTAGCTTAAAGTGCTATTTCTCTTCCATTCTTTCTACGTGATCCTTTCACACCACCTTTGTTTAGAGCTCCGGATGGATTTTTGACCCTGGTATATTTAGGGTTCTAAATTGCATAAATATCCTCAATCACATATATGAAAATTTTTGTATTCAATGACATGTTGTCTTCCACATAGAAATCCGAACCAAAGAAAATGTGTGCAAGTACATTCTACTGCTCCGTCTTCAAGAGAACGCAAAAGTGCAGAACCTTATTACAGAACAAAAAAAGTAAAGAAAATTTATACTTACTGGAATCACATGTGATTTATACACAAAATCACATGTGATTATTTTAACAGATCATAACAGCTAATACACTCTTTAAAATTACAAGTAAATTACCTATTATGATACATTTTCACATTCCTTGAGTTGGATTATAAGGTCCTCAACTGAGTAACCATTGTCACTAAAAAAAACGTAGTTAGCACGCCATCTCCTCACATCTTTTAATCTATATCGGGAAAGTTTATTTGATGAAGCAGATTAATGACAGTCAAATAGGAGAAAAAAAAGAATTAAAGGGTACCAGAATGAATTCTTAACCGTAACTCTGGGATACAGTTAAAGAGCTAGTGCAAGACAACCCTATATTTAAAAAGTTCATTATTGGGGCCAGCTCTATGTATTAGAAAGAGAGATTGATTGAATTAACAAGCAGAAGTATCCGTCTAGTATCACTAAGCAACAAAATAGATTGACTACAATAAGGGTACATATATACACAGCCAAGATGTGTTGTTTGGCATATATTCAACACTTTCCATGATATAACTTGTAAACAAAGATTCTATGATGAGCCTTTCTCCTATATATAACAGTAGTAGACGAAATCTTGGGATAATTGATGGTCATGTATGGTCATGTTCTCATTAGTGTTAAAGATTTACACTACCACAACCTCTGGATTAATATATGGGTTGAGAAATATTATGAAGCTAACTATGTTTGTATTGGCATCCATTTGAGAATCAAGGAGAATTTTCTATTATCATTGGCCTTCATTGCCTTGAAAAACACAATTTGTATCAACTTTAGCATACTAGTATCCGGTTAATATTATTCAAATGGTAATGCTACAACACTTAACTTATGTTCCTATTTCTTTGTGGCAAGGTGGCGTTTTTATATAGCAAGTTAGCAGCTGAACTTTACTACTATCTTTGGGATATAAAGTATCAAAACTATTTGAAAACTGGCCCATTAGGGATGTTTCCCTATTATATAAACTTTTTTAACTTGACCTGTTTGAGGCACAACATAAACCAAATGGACCCAGTTTTTAGTGCATGACTTAAAACTGCCAGCCCTAACATAACATACAAGGATAATTGAACATACACAAATAAGTTATAATATCAACTAGTTGGTTCACCTTTTGTAGAACAAGCTTGTATTCCACAAGTTCATTATGGGCACGCTATCATCTCACCTTCAAGTTCTCCAAGTTTTACCTAATAATTACCCTAGTATATGTCAGAAGGGATTACTAACATGATCGTAATTAAATGCTTTACAATTAAGCTATTTCCGCCAGCTACGGCAGTGGCTCCCATTTTATAGACCTCCAATTCGTCTAGATTAAATTGTGTTGATGACCATTTTTTTGTTTTAACTTCTAGAACGTGATTTGGTAATGATCAATGACAAACATTTTTAGAGTTCGTACTCTCGACAACAACTACATCAAGTATGGAACTGATAACGATAAGATGGGTGCTTACTTATGAATTACATGTTACAGAATCACATGTGATTCACATGTGATTTTGCTTCAGAATCACATGTGATCATCACAGATGCATTTCATCAAACATATGGTGTGTATCTGGATAATCAATAGCTTCATTCATAACCAAGATTTCAGAATTTATCATACGATTTTTAGCATCAATAACTTGAACATCAACTATTTTTTTTTTCATTTAACTGATTATCATCCATTTTTTGTGAGTTTTCTTGTGATTTATGGTTCAATCGAACAAAAAATCGATCAAAGTCAACAGTTTTAAACGATTAACATCTGAGATCATGATTTTTGGAGGTGAAATCGGAATGAAATCGGGGTGTTTTTACGGAATCAAAATTGAATCAGAGAGTGTTGTGTGTGTTTTTTGCCCTAATTGTTTTGGAAAAAAAAAAATGAAGTTCGATTCTTTTTTTTGTGTTTATATATTTGTCTATTTTGCCGTTGATGTGTAATTTCAGATTTGATATCATCCTTTGGATCATATTAAAATGGATGGTTGGGATGGGTTTTCACTAGATCTATGGAGAATTGGTGGTCTAGAGGAATCTCACCTATTAACAAATATCAAATCAAACAAGAATTTCGGTGCCTGCCCCTTTGCGGCGGGACTTTTTATGACCTTTTTTTGTCTTCATTTTTTTGATATTGTAGTTGCACTATGCTATTTTGTTAATTGTACGCTGTTGATAGTTTGAAAATGTATGGCATAGTGTTTTCTGTATGGCACATGAATGTATGAGTAAATATATAATCTCTATTTTGTTGATGGAAAATGCCTTGTTGTTCTGTTTGTGTTCCAATTTAATGTATCATGTGTTTCAAATGTTAGGTTTGTTGTTTATGATAAGACTATTGATAGAACATGTGTTGCAGCTTCTTGATAACATGGAGTACCTATTTAGTTTGGTGAATGTAGAAGGATTTGTCTTGTTAGTAATTTGAAAATCTAGCACATATATTTGTATACAGAAATGACATATAATAAGTAGTTGAAGTAATATTTTACAGTAGACATTAAACACATGCAATAGTAACTACCGTTACGGACATACGAGCAATTGGTTCAAGCTGGCGGTTTGTGTGTACAGATTATTATAAAGATTCTAACACTATAGCTTAGTACATAGATAAGACCCAAACATAATCTTGTGTTCTCGGTTATTGTATGTAGCAAAATCAAAGTAATGTAGGAGCAAGACTTGAGACCTTCATAGCTGTCCAGTTTCGGTACAACATGATTTCGATTGCTTTGCTAGTATCTGTGTAAGTTTTGTGAACATATTTAATAGTCGTATGTCCGATTCAAACTCAAGACTATATGATTGCACACATTGCATATGAGATTCAATTAATAATAATTAATATATAATAGTTATGATTTAAATTATTATTTCACAATAACGTCAAACGTCGTTAGTACTTAACGGTAATTTGTCTAATGATCGTTAAATATCAAATTGAAGGACTAGAAGAGAAAATAAGCCAAGAGAAGATTCTAGGACCTTTTCTTGGGCTTGATCGACCGGCCAAGGATCCCTAAGGGGAGTCCTTGTGTTTCTTCGACTCTAAGTTACTATCCTATAAATACAATCATATGTATTCATTGTTTAGTAATCTTGTGTCTTCGTAGCTAGCCAATTTTCTCTCCTCTCTCCCTCTTTTGCCTTGCATAAATGAATTACAAACCCAAGGATTTGCGTTTGAGCTTGAACAAAACCAAAGTGATTGGCTAGTTATTGTGATTCAAGAAACTAGCATTCACATTGAATCGCTAACAATATGTGTGTACAAGACCCTAGTAAAAATCCCAATTGGATTTTTGAGAAACCCTAATTGACATTTATAAGTGGTTGATTACATAAATCCTAACTTTTAGGGTTTGTGATTTCGTGATCGTTTGATTCGAGTGGTAGCAAAAAAGGTACGTTTACGATTTAAATTAAGGTTAATTAGTTACAAATATTATATCTAGTCTTCCGCTGCGTGCTTTGTGATTTATGTTTACTTATATGAATGTCATGATATTTAAATTCTAATAGTGGCATCACGAGCCATTAATATAGTGTAATTAATTACTTAAACGCATAAAAATCAAATCTTGAATGACTGTTTGCATGTTTACAAGGTTTTCTAGGTTTTAATTTTGGAAACCCTGATTTTTTTTATTATGGGTCGATGGACCTTAATTTTAAAAAAAATAGGTTTTGAAAATTGTAAAAACCCTAGGTTGCATGCAATTTTTTATGTGATTCGTTAATGTATAATTGGGATTTATGACGTTAATATCGATCTTGTTACCTTGTTTATTAATTGTTAATACATGAATATGTGATTATATGCGATCCATGACAAAAACATGCATGTTTTGTCATGATTATATGAATCTTGATATTTTGTGCATTAATTGTTAAGTGCTTATACATGGTTAATTATGAGATATATGTTAAATTAATAAGGGTTATTAGTAATTAAATTGATATGACACATTAATTACCTAATATTTAATTGATTATAAAATTGAGGAAAAACCCCATATGTATCGTTTTAGTTTATCAACTTATGTGGTTATTGTATATTGTTAACGTGAGGCTTACGCAATCGATTTATCGATGTATGTGGTCTACGTGTACCTAGATCGAAAAAAATTGAGAGCCTTAGTTAAAAATATACATGTTAGTTGATTTTAATATAACGCATGTTAATTGTATTAGTTGGTTATTTTACTTATTGCTTTATTATTGTTTCACAAATAACAAGTAAATGGTGTTTTTGAAAAAGCAAAATTAACCAGACTAATGAAGGTGAAATTTGATTTGTAAATAATTAATATCACGGAATCTTATGTGATGTTAAGGGGTTGGACTTACATGCCGTAATTCTTTAAATGCATCATTGGGTCGAGATTAGCAAGATTTAATAGTTTATAATGTGTTTTTTTATTATAAAGTTTTAAACTTTGTATTCGATTGATGTTATTTGTAATATATTAATGAATTGGTATTAAAAAAAAATCATCTTAAGGGTGATTACCGTCATTCTACGTGCCACTTTGTGGTAATTATTCAAATAACATGTGTCTGTTGACTAAAAAAGGTAGTAGAATATAGTAGTTGGTAATTCTTTAATTGGTCTAACCAATACCTCGAGTAAAAGTTCATTACTTTATTCTAAGCACATCATTAATTAATTGGCTACTAGGCTCACCCATAGTGAACAAACTATAAAAGAGGTATAAGGAGGGTTGTTTAACATTACCTAACGAAGTTGGTTTTTAATGCTTCGCGATGATGAATTTCTTCGCTTCTTTGTGTGTTACTATGGAGCTACCGAACATTTTTTTTTATCAATGTAGTTGTTTAATAAGTAACTTAATTGAGTAAAGTTTTTATTAAATGTATGATACGAAGATGTGTGCATGCTTCTTCGTACATATTTGATTTCACATCAAACCAAAACATACCCTTTTGAGAATTTAAGTTTATGCCATCCAATTAAAGGAACACTTGCACTGACCATTTACGTTATGTGAGACGTAGCTAGATTGTAACCCCAAGGTAAATCTTCATGTTATGTGAGACGTAGCTGGAATAAATTTATAGTTTTTTAAATTGGACAACTTAATTGAGTTATATGATGAGAACCCTTAACCCAAGGCATTAGATGGGATAAAACATGCTTACATGACAATATGCGATTGTCCTTAGTGCCATTAGTAAGTCCCATAATAATCTAGGAATTGCAAAATGTTTGGAAATTATTTTAAGACTCTTACCTTATTGAGTACTATTATTACTAGCAGATCAACTGATGTAATGGTACTATGTCAATTTGGATCCTAGCTTTAAGAAAATTATGTTGTTTATGTGAATTAACCAATAGGTATTTAATTTTCTTTAAAAGTTGAATTATCGAAAGTACTAACTTTTGAATTTTTTTCTGTAAATGGCTCAACTCGATAATAACACTGTTAGGAATTAGAAATTCCATAGTGAAGTATCGGTCACCCCAAATATTATCTAGCATAAGTTAGCTTATAGACATATCGTTATTTACGTTATTTGTTAGTTTGTTAGTTAGTTATTAGCGTAGTTTAGTTTAGTGCAACACCGTGGAGGAAGGCCGGGTCTTTACCCACTGTATGCCTGATCTACAGTCCGATAGGAGGACGTATTAGTTTGTAACTATAAATACCCTTCCCTCTAAGGGAAGGGTGTTGCTTCTTGAATCTAACCTTTCACTTTTTGTTAAACAACTCTCTTTCAAGAAACATCCTCTCAACTCTCTTCATCTCTCTAATGGCTTTCTTGATGGATCTAGACACACACCTTGTGTCAATGATATTTTGTATAATATTATTAAGCACGCGGAATTTACTTAGTAATACTTAGAAGATAGATTGTATGATGTTATGTAAGTAAACACAGATTAAACACAAAACTTGAGCTCCAATATTATTGATAAATAATACGAGTGATCTTAGCTTATCACTAGGGTTACACCTTGAAGCCTTTGTGAGTGATACGTAGGTAATTAGACACGTACCTAAGACAATAACCTAGGACCTCCTTTTATACAACAAGGAGTCCTTTACAAGATAAGTATAAAGCTAACATTATAGAATATACACGAAATCTATTCTATACTTATCTAGACGCGTTCATCTAAACATTATCTAATAGTAGTGGTAATAATGTACCAGCAGTGGTAATACATTTCCACTGCTAGTGTTAATCCGAGCAGTGTAAACCACAACTATCCGTGGTAACGGATTATTCCCAACAATCCTCCCCTAAACTTATGATTTCTCTGCAAATCAATAAGTTTCTTCAATCTTCATTATCTTCAAGGATTTAGGAATTCAACCAAACACTTCACTTCTTCCTTAACTTCTGTATGGCTCTAGAACATTGATCTTGAAGCCTATGTAACAATGCTCTGACCTTCTCATTGTCTTCATGAACTCTTATTGTTGTACATAACATCACAGTGAGAGTTTCACTCTGAGTGGATATTCTTTCTCAAGAAGCATGAATGCATCTTCTCCATTTGTCAGTAGAGACATGATGAACTTCACATGAATCATAGTAAAACCATTTAGTACCGTGACATGTGCATGAGAATTTCCAAAATCATCATTAACATTTGGTTCATAGAGCCTTCTAAGATTAACCCATAACCGCATCTCCTTCATGTCTTTAAGATCTTGAGCATTAAACCTTTCTTGAACTAACCTCCATAGTGTATCAAGGTCATCTCGTCAAAAGCTTTTATAAGATCTTCAAATTGAATGAATGATGAAGTTTCACCACCTAGCCTTGTGATCTTTCATGTTGGAGCAAAATTGCTATCAGTGTAAACTTCCCAATCAATGATAGGATGTCGAACTTGCAAAGTGGTTCGGATAAAATCTTCTTCTTCAATCATAATCATTCCAATCATTGTTCTTTGATGAATTTCTTAGTAGAAATTTCTTGTTCTTCAAAGAACCTTAGTCTTCTTAACAAGATGAGAATCAATTTCTTTGGCCTTTCTTTTCAATCCAGGAAACTTTCTTGCTTCTTCTTTAGAGCCCATTGGAGTAAAAGCTTTATCCTGTTTTTGAACTCTGTAGCAAGCTTTTTCAACTTGATCATCAGACATTCCTTTGAATTGATGCTTCTTCCAACCACCAACATGACAACAATAAGTCTTCATATATGAAAGAATTTGTGCCTTGGTTGGTTGTCTTGGTTTCTTTTGACCCTTTTTGACTGAATTGATTACATCTTCAAGTGCTTGATTGTTCTTCATTTGAATGAAATCCTTCAACCGAGCGGTTCTTTGTTCTTCGATTAAGGATGCATCGCCTACTGTGTCAATTGCCTTTTTCTTGATTATTGGATTATTAGCAATCAAGAACTCAATATCTTCTTCAAGAGGAACATAGCTAAACTCGAGTCTTCTCTAAGTATTGTAGGTTGAACATTGAAAAGTGGATCTTCTTCCATTCTATCCAACCTTTAGCTTCCAAAAGCTTGCAACTTCCAATTCTTCAACCTTTTTCTTTTCTTTTCATATATCTTTTCAAAGAACTTCTTTATCATGAGCAATCTGAACTTGTTCTTTCATTGAAATCTTTCTTCCAGGTTGCTCTTGACTTTCCATAACTGCTTTACCTTTGTCTTTCTTTTGTTTATCAATTTCCTCACTTGCAGTGGCAATATTTGGCTCTGCAGTGGAAATGGAATCAATGGTAAAATCGCAAAGATGTGAAAATGTCTTGATCATCAAGTTGCTCTTCTTGAGTATTAGCTTCCTTTGCTCTTTTACTAGTATCTCCTTCATCTTCAAAATCAATTTTCCTCCCCTGAGTTTCAGCACTTGTTTTCCTCCCCTGGTTGGGAGAATTACCCAAATCTTTATCAAGACCAGCTGAATCACCATCAGTAGGTGAGGATGAAGATGAACTCACCAACTTTGCAGTTTTCTTGTGCTTTTTCAACCCCTGCAACTCTTCCTTCAAGGTCTGAATCTCTTCTTGTAAATGAGTAATATCCTTGGCATGCTGCTTCTTGACATGTGCCAAATCCTTCTGTAGAGATTCAACCTGCTTGGCTAACTTTGTACACAAAACCATCAATTCCAATTGTTGCTCACTGCCCTCATTACTTTCAACTGTGTTACCTATTGGGAGAGGTGAATCATGGGGCAAAGGCTCAGATTCCTCCCTAGTTGGACTAGGTTGAAGTCTAGAACCACCAACGCTTGTTCCTAGACCAAAAGGTTCGTAAACTCTTTGTGTTTTCATGAGAGGAGGTGGTGTTTAGACCTTCTCTCATAGGTGTTAGAAACTGGTGGAGTATAATCAATGTTTGGAACATTAATTATGGGTGTGTTTTGTTTAGTTGGAATCTTAGCAAGCATTTGAGGAAGGAGAGGTGTAAAAATCATATTGCCTTCTTTGTTCAAATTTTGAAAAACTTTAGGCTTTAGGCAACTGATTTTATATACATTAGTATGGGGTTGCAGTTGAAACTCATTTAACATCGCTTGCACAAACCTTGGATACATTAAAATTTTGTTTTACTCAGACATTGCCTTTCATACTTGTAAAATTTAATTTGACCGATTAAAATCTTATCGGTGACTAGACAAACCAAAGGATAAGCCATGGTTGAACTAAATTGCTCATAAGATGTTTTCTTTGGACCGAGACAATGTAACAAAGTATGAATCAAAATCTCCATTGGGGACAAAACCACTCTTTTGAAAGTAGCCTTTTGTCGGTGGTATCATACCCCATGAATGATAAAGTATCATGAATTTCGGGCATAGGTAATGTGATGAGACCATTGAGATCACCCAATTGGAGTACTCTCCTCAAGGATGCCTCAGTAACATCAATAGTTACCCCATCCACAGTGGCTCTTAGAGCATCCACTGTTTCATGTGTATCTCCATTCTCAAGTGTTATGGACTTAGCAGAAGCCCAAAACTGTTTGATTTGAGAGATATAGATTATGGGTTTTAAAAGCAAAGCATACCTTATATGAGAGGTATTGAGAAAGTCCACAATCTGATGAAAAACAGGTCCACTCTTCTCGTTAGACTTTTGTAGGTAGGCAACTAGGTTGTGCTCATATGCAAATTTTAAAGGTTCCATAGAAACTTTTGATGAAAAACGATATTATGTCAGTAAGAATTGAAAGAATAACTAGCCAATTGAGAGAGAAAGATATATAGGGTTAGGGTTTAGAATTATTGCGCAAGAAAAATTATCTTTAGTAAGTATTTATCACAATATGGAAAGAAGATAATTTCCTTAAAATTTTAACCCTATATATATATGGAAATCGATGGTTACTTTCAACGGCTAGTAAAAATAAGTTATCGACACAATCGGTTGTAACGGCTAGAACAACGGTGGTAAAATAACACCGCTGGAAACCGTGAATTAGCAATGGTAATTTTTCACAAATATTTCAAAAGCAAATGGTAAATACAATCATATAAAACAAGATCGCTCTTATCATAGTTTTTAGCAAACTACCAGCTATCAACGGATTTGATATGTCTTTACCATGAGCCGTTTGCTATGGACTAGCCAACTCTTAATCATAAAGAATATGGTGAGTTGATAACCATATAGTTTTTGGTAAACTATCAACCATAAACGGATTTGTCAAGTCTTTACCAGTAGCCGTTTGCTCTGGACTAGTTGATTCTTATGTGGATAAGACATGGTGAATCAATAACCATTTGTTGTGTATCTCAGATATACACCTTTTAAAATCAACTCCCATCAAAACTTGGTTATGTATTTGTAAGAGATAGGAATAACCAACTTGTTATTAACCAAAGTTACCTTTAACCAAACCATTACCCAAGTAAAATATCTTCCAAATTCAACCCAATAATATCTATATTTACTCCTTAACCTACCAAAATAGGAAAAAGTAAATATACTCATTAATTAAACCTTTCAACCGACTTTGTCTATATAAGTAGGCTTGATTGATGGTAATCTTCATCAAAGCACATTCAAACACACAATATCCCTAAAAATAATCATGAGCAATCCTTCCAACACCATTGACATCTCCTCTGGTTTAGAAGAAGAGTATGTGATCGAGTCAGAGACTTCCTCAGAGGCATCAGGATGGGCTGGATACTTCCCAGCATGGGCTGGAAGCACATCATCCAAGAAGTATACAAAGGAGACTGCCAAGCATGTACCTGCTGCAAAACCTGCACCATCTCTTGAGTTTTACTCCAGCTCATCAGATGATGATGAGATGAATGATGAGACCTATTCCATGGTCAAAGAATTGCCAAGAGATCTTTCAAAAGCACTAGAAACAGCTATCTCCAATATGAGGCAGATATCCATTCCAACGAAGCCTGCAATGCTACCAAAACCTCCTCCACAAGTTCTTGGTCTTCCATGTCCAAGAATGCAATCCACCTTTGAGAAGAAAAGGAAGAGGGCACAGAAAAATAAGCATGACTATGTGGGCAAAGGCAAGAAGCCAATGGAGTAGCTGAAGTTAGGTGTAGGATGTGCTAGGTTGCAGTCTTTTGTGTTTTGATGAGTAGAAGTACTTTCACTTTGGTTGTAATGAATCATGTTTTATTAATGAAATGAAGTTCCTATGTTTTCCTTTTTCCACTGTAAAATCAAGCTTGTTACCACTGGTTGCTATATAGTTCCCACTGTTAAAATAATTTCTACATAGAAATCAGTGAACAACTAGAAAGACAAACACCAAAGAGTAACCATTCATTATAAACAAAGAATCCTTCAAATCGGCAAATCACAAACATAAACCAAACACTGGAATCACTGTTGAAGTTTGGCAATGGTTAGTGTATATAAAGGAATGAACATAGCAGTGGCTATACTCAATTAAGTCAACTCATAGACACTGATACACTTTCCAAGGCCACAGGACTCCATTTACTTCTCAACCACTTACACCTTCCCCACATTAACTTCTTGTTACAACATAACCTCTATTAAAGTGCATTTTACTCACATACTTCACATATTACTACCACATAAGCACTTTTCTCTTAAAAGATTTCCAAAAGATCACCATGAGCAGTTCCAATCCAATCAATCTTTCCTCAGACAGTTCATTTTCTGACAGTGCATGGGATGACTTTGTGTTGAACAACCCAAGCAGAGTTGAGAAAGAAGAGTTTGAAGAAGTGTCATCCAGAAAAAGATCTCATATGTCAATGAGTATCACCCCACCATTTGCTGGTCCATCAAATCGCAACCAAGACTCGGGATGCTTTGACCAAGGAGATAGTTCAATAAGTTCTTATATTTCTCCCTATGAGGACACAGATGATGAGACTTCCACAAGAGCCTTGAGTGTTCCTCCCTTGTCGCAATACTCCCTAATGAAGAGCTTCAAGCACCACGTGCAAGAGCCTTGAGAGCAGCACCACCACCAGCTGGTCCTTCATCATCCTCTCCACCAGTCAGAGAAGTGGTGAGGGGGTTAGCATGCCCTAGAGTATATGAGTGGATTGACATGCATGGAGCTCCTAAGGTGATGCCGAAGTGGGGCTTCCTAAAGAAACCATAGATGGTAGATGGTGGTTAGGTTGGGAATAGGTTATGAAGCTTGTGTCTGGGGTAGGTAGTTGGTAGTTGGTTTCCAGTTGATGTAATGATGCATGTAATCAGTATTCCATGGATGTATCTACTGTAATCAGTGTACAGTTTTGTGAAATAATAATAATCATCCATGCTTTTCTTAACCATTAGAGTTCTTGCATCATACTTGTTGTTCCATTAACTTCATTACCAAAACTGACATACTGTCCATTATAATGCTCAAAATCTGAAAGATAGGACTTGTTGCCAGTCATGTGCCTTGAACACCCACTATCTATATATCCTTGATCTAATCTTTTTGTCCTTGGATGTTCCTGCACATAAGAGTAAAGAGTTAGTTTCTTTTGGGGACCCAAGCCATGATTGACTTGGATCTGCCTCGTGTATCAATATAGTTAAATCTATCAAAGGTCATTGATATACCATTGGGATTGGTTGTAGAGGTATTTCCTTTAGGTTTCCATTCCCAACGTGCTGAGGCCTTCACAGCATTGCCCATGTCCCCCTTTTCTTGTTTACAACCCTTACAGTGGAAACTTTTGAATGAGCAGTGGAAACTATTGGTTTGTTTTTAGGCACCCACTGTTGATTATAATGAACCTTTTTAGCTTGAAAAGTTCCTTTCCCTGTTTGTGCAGATTTTGCAAAATTTGGTTTGTACTTTGCACTTTTAACAGGTGACTTAGGGTGAGCAGTGTTAACAGTTTTTGCAGTGGCAAATGTTTTGAGACCACTTCTTAGTTGAACTGCTCTTGGGACCATTTTGCAATGTGAATTAGGGTGTACTTTATTTTGAAACATGTTAGAATTCACCCTTTATTCCCATGAACTTCCTTCTCCCATTATGATAGTCACAATAAGTATGTAAATGATCAAAACTACCACGATATAGCATGCCTTATTGTACATCACAAATTCACTACCTAGTTGTTGAGATTTAACATGATTCCAACTCCTCCGTTACCCCTAGGAGTCAGAGGCTTGTTCCTATACATCTCAAAGATACCTTACAGCTTGGTCTAGGTTTATTAACGGTTTCCTAGGTTTCTCTGTAACAATATGAACAACTTTTGGGATAGAAGCCTCTACATTCTTTTAACATTCTCATCAACAATGATGAGTCACTAGCACTCTCAAAACATCATTATCATGCTTAATCTCATCCTCACTTTTCACCATTTTGTCCTTTAAAGGACCATATTCACGCTCAAGGTCCCGAAACTCTTCTAAGCCTGTATGAGCTAAATCTATACCGAGGTGAATGAACACCCTTAGAGGTGGAGGCACTATATTGTAACCCATACCGCACTTAACTTTACTATGAATTTGAGCATTCCGATTTTATCAATTGACTTAGACCGATAATAACAGTGTCTAAAGTTAAATTGACATTTTCATTTTCTTTTGAAGTTTTTCCAACTCCTTTTGGTATGCTTCATTCACACCGTTGTATGTTCTACCTCTCTTCTAAGAAGAATCATATCATCATTATATTTTGTCTCATTTCTCTATAGTGATCTATTTGTTTCTCTAATACTACTATAGCTCTCCTAAGATTAGACAAGTATAATTAGCAAGATATAACTCTTGTCTTTCATTAGAATATAAATCATTAAGCCTTTCAACTTCTAGCAGCCCTACATGTTTTAGAACAACTTTCAAAGTTTTGTACCTCGAGTCGAGAAAGCCATGAGAGCAAATTCAAGAGCAACAAGAGCAAGATCGAATGTTCTTCTTCTTGTTCATCACCCATGAAACTCCAATCATAGCTCACACCATCAATAGCTAACATTGCCTTTGGTTCTTCCACGCTTGGTCCCTTCTTTGCTTGTACCAAGTAGACTGTTGTCCTTGGTCTTTGGTCTTCTGCATTCTCTAGCAAAATGTCCAAACTTGTGGCAGTTAAAGCACTCCACTTTCTTCTTATCAAAGCCTGCAGTTTCTTCACCATTGATGTGAATAGGCTTGCATGTATTCTTGTAGAATTTCCTAGCCCTCATGCTAAGAAGAGCTATCTGCCATTTTATGTCCATCTCCTCCAAGTCATCTTCATCAATTTGCTCTATGTCTTCATGAGTTAAGACAGACCCATCAACTTGTGTGGATATGAAAGCATAAAAGGTAGGATCTCCAATACTAGCAACCTTCTTCTTTGAACTCGCAGTGGTAACATTAACATTACCGGTGGAAACTTTAGAACCAAAGAATGGCAACATCATCATCATTGTCATCTTCAGAATCATCACCGCCAACAGAGGTTGACAATAATGCCAAGCTACTAGAGCTTGTACCAAGTTTCCCCGCCTTCTTCAACCTTTGCTCAATTAGTTTGAAGTTGTTGTAAAGGTGATTGAGCTTCATTGTTTTTATGTCCGATTTGTTTTCCCGCACAAGAACATTAGTTTGAAACTCAAGGCAAACTTCTTAGAAACTTCAAATTGAGGTCTTCCTTTTCTACCTCAATGCCAAACACATCGGTTGTGTAACAATCTTCCAAGTTTGGTAAAGATGCTATCAGTGATTCATTGCTTGAAGCAGAGAAGTTTTCATAACTTTGCTTCAACAATGTCTTTGTGTCTTCTTTGTAGCATCATTAGCACCAAACACCGAGAAAATATCTTCAAACAGCTTCTTTAGCGTCATGTGCTTGTTGAATGCAATGATCGATCTCTAAGAAGAGTCATCAAGAACAAACTTCTAGCCTTAAGATCATTCTTTCCGCAAGCTTGTTCAACACTAGATTCAGCACGTAAACTTTCACAACATCCGTGTCACCAACCTTCACAAGACTAGTCACAGCTTGAAAGAATCACCGCTTGAATGATCTCCCAAAGAGCATAGTCCCGAATGAGAAAGTATTGCTCAATCAAGATCCTCCACATCTCAAACTCATTAAGTTTGAGCTTAGGTAGCCTTGGTGTAGAAGAGTTGGACCGGTTGTTTTCCATCTCCATTGAATTGAGTGAGTAGGCTGCTTATTCCTTGGATCTTCAAAACAAAATATCGAACCTTCGCCTCGATACCACTTGATGGATCTAGACACACACCTTGTGTCAATGATATTTTGTATAATATTATTAAGCACGCGGAATTTACTTAGTAATACTTAGAAGATAGATTGTATGATGTTATGTAAGTAAACACAGATTAAACACAAAACTTGAGCTCCAATATTATTGATAAATAATACGAGTGATCTTAGCTTATCACTAGGGTTACACCTTGAAGTCTTCGTGAGTAATACATAGGTAATTAGACACGTACCTAAGAAAATAACCTAGGACCTCCTTTTATACAACAAGGAGTCCTTTACAAGATGAGTATAAATCTAACATTATAGAATATACACGAAATCTATTCTATACTTATCTAGACGCATTCATCTAAACATTATCTAATAGCAGTGGTAATAATGTACCAGCAGTGGTAATACATTTCCACTACTAGTGTTAATCCGAGCAGTGTAAACCACAACTATCTGTGGTAACGGATTATTCCCAACATTTCTTATATAATCACAATCCTAGACCACCCGAATCATCAAACAACATAATATTCACGATCCTACAATTGGTACCAGAGCCAAGGTTGTGTTGTTTTGATGTTTTGTATGGTTTTTGGCACTCGTTTGTGTATGCGGTTTGTACGGTTCGTGTGCGGGTTGATGAGTTCATTGAGATGGTTGAATGAGTTTTGATTTGGTTATGCTAAATTTTGTTGCTTGAATCATGTTTTGTTTAAGTGTTACTCATTCAATGGTGTTCACGTGTCTAAATGTTTGACATGGTCATAATCAGTTTACACTCAGTTTACACTTGTGCAGATTTTATGAGTTTGAAGCAGTTTTTAAGATGTTTGTTACTAGTTTTGAACTTGTTGTTAAGCAACCGTTTGATTTTATGATGGTCTAAACTGTGTGTCTGGGTCTGTTAATGCTGTTTTTCTGTGCATTTTGAATCTGTGTGGGTTGTTAGAATACTGTCCAGATTCAATATCTGGATGAGGTTTGTGCTGTTATGCGAGTTGTCACTGATTCAAGGATGCGAGTTGGACATGAATTATGCGAGTTAACCATGATTTTTGACGCTGGTTCTATGATGCGAGTTGCAAAAATGTCCAGATTCAATGGTCCATATGCGAGTTGCAGCTTGTTTTTGAGCGAGTTGTTACAACTGCGAGTTGGGTTAACTAGCATGCGTGTTGACTGATAAAATGTCATGATTCTTTGAACCAGATGCGAGTTGTCTACTTGCATTACTGAATGCTAGTTGTTAACCATACCATATGCGAGTTATCTATATTTCAGCTATGCGAGTTGTTAAAACATGCTATGCGAGTTGATTAACTTGTCATACAGTTTCAATATGAGACTTGACTAGTATTATAATGATGCGAGTTATCAAAGTTTTTAGAAAGGATGAAGAGTTTTGACCATGACCACAAATATCAAGACTCATGACTTCTGCTGCTGCTACAACATCATCAGTCCAATGCCCAAACCCTCGACAACTACTAACAACCAATCACCATCACGACTTCTACTACTACTCATTTTATCACATCCCCAACATCTATTCTAAACCAAGACTTTAATCATAAATGAAAAGAAAATCAGATCTCAGATTTGTCAAGTGGGTTTCAACTCATATCCAACCTTCATAAGATCACTCTCTTGACTAAATGCATCATCAATCTAATTTTTGAAGTTTCAAACTTCATCGACTGTTCGAACTAGTTGAATGAGAGTCCAAGAAACTTGTTTCAAACTCTCATTCCCTTCGTGTATCTCACTATTTTATTATCAAAAAGGTCTTCAAACAAGACACGGACATCATTTGGAATAATTAAGTTTTCGATCTCAGTTTTCTGACTTTTGTGGAACTCAAAGGTTACATCAAGACAAAAGGTCTTAAGCACGAAATCCGAAATCATCATGGATCTACAAACTTGTATGGAGACCAAGCTCCTATTTAATGTACGAATCAACAAGTAAAGAAAATATAACAACTATGTTATCTTTCCTTTCTTTAATTCGTTTATGACCTCTCATATGAACAAGTAACGCAAACAGATTTTAATTTGACCTACCTGTGCTTGCTTGGATTGAATCTCGTAACCATCTCTAAATCTCGTTACCATCCCTGTGGTATTAATGAAGGACTCATAACCATCCCTGTGGCTAAGTTGAACATCGTCCCTCTTGCCATCCCCGTGGATAGACAAGAATAATACACCCATGTAAGTGATTCATGTCTGAGATTCGTGCCTCTGGTGGTTATGCCAATTAGATATCATTCGAATTCTTAGGATTGTTGTGATATGATTAGTGAGACACGAAGCAAAGAGAGGGACGGATTTATTGTTGTGCTTAAGTGAATGAGGCTGAGGTATTCAGTGATTAGGGTTGAGTTGTTTCTAGATTTTAGGTGTATGTGAGAATGTTTAGATAAGAGGCGGATTAATATGAGAAGTTTTAGGGTTTGTGAAAAATGGGTGGAGCGTGTAATATGTGAGTTAAATACCCTAAGTATTAGGGTTATACCTCTCGACGATTTGGTGTTATGATATGGACATGGGCCGAATATTGGATGGTTGGATTGGGCCAGATTTTGGAGTGTTGTTTTACCTAGCTATGGACATTCGGTGTAAAGGGATGTAATAACGTGTTTCACGTGGGCCGGATATTGGATCACTGGATCTCCTGTTGGCGTGTATTATGAATTTTGTCATCCTAAATGTTTAAATTTGGATACATAGCATTTGTTGTGGTATAAAGTTGATTGTTTGGTTATTCAAACTTCATGAGAGATACTTATTCACGGCCTGAGATTGTATATAATATTTATTTGGTTCAAGGTTCGTATCCGGTATTATTGATGTGGTATGGATGTGACGGCTCATATGGCTGTAAATTGGACTTGGAGCCTGGTCAAATTCTTTGCAATTTGTTATATGTCAAAGACATCGGAATGCATGAGATATCCATTGCAAGGATTTACATTGACCAGGTCGGATTGCATAGTTATTTGGATCGGGTTGGAAATTATTTGATGACATGATTTGGTGATAATGAGAATTGATTATGAGATTTGAAGATGAGACTTATTGTGCTATGAGGTTTGATACATCGGTGTATACATTTTCACGGCTTAAAGTGTTTATTGGAAAAAGTTGACTACGGGGTTATTTAAGTTCGATATTTCTTATTTGGATTTGAAGTGTGGTTTTACAGGCGCGTTTACTTAGTTCGTCTTCTTTCTTTCTACCCTTCCGCGAAGATGACTTGTTTGGGCATTTATAGAGGGTGATAAAGACTTGGCTATTTAGTTATGGTTGTGATTCTTTCTCGCTTAACCCACGACGTAGCTATCACTTCGGTGTCTCACGCAGTTGAGGATATGTCAAGAGGTTTTGTACATTGGGTACACCGTTTCTTTTTCGCAAGGATGAATACAAGTTTAAGTAACAAATCTGGGGAATTCTACTTCATGATCAAGTTTGGTATATCGGGTTTACTTCACCAAATGGTCACAGCAATTTCCGACATAACTCGTGAATGATGAGTTCACCAAAGGGTTGAATGGTTGTGATGTGATCAGCAATTCTCATGGAATATTTTTCGCTACAAAATGTCAATGATACTTCACAGTCTAAGCAAAATCTTTCAAGAATCTTCAGCGTCAATCATGACTGTTCAAGATGTTTGCTTATGACAAGAACTTTTCGTGCTAATGGTCGTACACGTTATGATGCTTCCGAAAGTTCGAAACCATCATGGGGGAGAAATGTGTACTTTGGTGTGTTATGGTCAACCTCGGGGGGAAGTAGTTTATTCTACTCGACTCAGTATGGTTTGTGAAGGTGTCTACATATGGGTAAAGAATTGGTGATGATATTGTTGAAGATGGAGAATGAACCGTTGATGAACCGCTGCATGTTCCCCTAAAACAGTTATTCACCGAAACCAAAGTTGTCATAACACATTCAAGCTGACATTGTTTACAGTTTAGTCTTGATTTTGTAAAATCCAGCGAAATAAACTATTTCTCAGTTTAAATCATAGACTTGTAAAATCCCGTGACAATGGAAACATCCTGGTAAAAGTAAAGTGCATTTCCGGATCTTTCTTACAGTTTATTCTTGGTTACATAAAATCCATGAAAGAATCTATTTCTCGATTTAAACCATAGAATTGTAAAATCCGTAATGATGGAACCATCCCGGAGAAAGGAAAGTGTATTTCGGGATCTTATCGATGTTGGTGCTATGGTTTCGCTTCAAAGAAGGGATAAAAGGGTGTACTTCATGAATTGGATGTGTGTTTGGATATTCGTCATGGCAGTTTGGTTATTACATAGTTTTACGGGGTTATGTGCTTTTAACCATGGTCGGGATGAAAACCATTATCATTGTTCACTTAAAACGTCAAAGGAGGCTAGATTTGAGCTTTTAACTAGAAGATGTGACAACGGGGTTAATTCACTATTATTTATTTGAGGTTGAAGTGAAATATCACGGGCAAGTGTACTTAGTATCTGAAGGTATCGGGGATGGTTGGATGAAGATTCTTCAAGATCCTTGTTCGAGCTTTTTCAAATACGAAGACTTGGAAATCTAGTTATTTTTGGGTGAATTTTTCCTTTTCTTTTACCACTTGGGGGAATTGGGCTTTTATCACCACAAAATAACTATCACTTTAAGGAGTTACGTTGTAGTGCTCAGTGTCACATTCATTTGTGGATTTTCAAGAGGTGATGTACGTCTTATACTTGATGGTTGGTTGGTTGAAGAGTATAGAGTACTTAGACAGTACTTAGAGATGCCAATGGAAATCGGCACCGCTCTTTGTTACATATGTGCAAGTTTAAGTCACGAGTTCGGGTTAGTTTACTTCAGGGTCAAATTCATCATATTGGGTTTTCTGCATCAGTTGTCACGACAAAGAGCCTACTGAATGATAATGGGGTTGATTACAAGTTTTCCAAGAGAGGATGAAAAGAGAGAGATTATGACGTTTGAACACAACAGTTCAAGCCTCGTTCTCTAAAGAAAAGAAAAGTGTACGTTTTAGTGCGCTTTATCTTCCGAAGAAGAGAAATCTTCTTATGACGTTTGAACACAACAGTTCAAGCCTCGTTCTCTAAAGAAAAGAAAAGTGTACGTTTCAGTGCGCTTTATCTTCAAAAGAAGAGAAATCTTCTTATGACGTTTGAACACAACAGTTCAAGCCTCGTTCTCTAAAGAAAAGAAATGTTTACGCTTCAGTGCGCATTATCTTCTGAAGAAGAGAAACCTTCTCAATTATGACCATTCTCATCAACATGCTTCATGCTTTTTCCATGCACTTTCAGTCATCAAGTGAACCAGACTACTGTTGATTGTTTTCTTATTCCACTTGCTCAACTATAATAACGATGGCGACATCATGTGCTAATTTTGCGGGGGAAGTGTGAATAGAATACATTTAGATGATAATCACTTGTTTAATCAAGAATGGCATCTCCGTATGCAATTCTTGAGGGGGAGAAGAAGTGTGAATTTTCTGCATGGTTGATTGATATCTGTGAATAAATGGTCATACGGCTCCTAACTCATGTAAGAACCGAGCTTCTTCTTATCGGGTCATCTTTACATGGTGTTTCTTCTATGAGCCGCTGGTTGACATCTTCACACGGGCTGATATGAATTATGTCAAAGTGCTTCTAGTTGCTGGGCTGATTTCCTTGATGAACATCTTTCTGTTCTTATTTGATTGGGAGGGATTTAAGTTAAGGGGATGTGCTACACATAAGCTAACGGGAATGCATTTGGTAAGAAGAAGATGTTAACTTTATATTCCCCAATTGGACAATCTTGAAGAAGGTCGAGTCTACAGTCGGTTCTACATTTTCTGGCACATGTTAGAAGACTAAAGACAAGTTGCATTTAACGATCTAAAGACTTCTTCTTAATTCAAGCATTCATCATAAAGATTGTCGGTTTATGGGAGAGCACTAATTGGGGGAGAGTGAAAAGCCAAAGTTAATCCCCAATTAGACTTGCTCATATTCTTCAGCAAGTTGATTCTCACAAGAGTTCAAGTGTTCTTCTCAACAGATTTCTAGTATATGGGCTTATTATGTGTTGCTTATTCTGAAGCATCAAAACCAGCAAAGGGGAAGGAGACACACATCTAAAAGCGAGTAAACCTTGATGAACTTAATTCTTCTAAGTGATTGAAGATATCTCGGGAAGACAAATGTCATGACCGCAGAGAAACTCAAGGTTTTACTCATCAAGGCTTTTAGTGTTATTATTCCAACTACGTGGGGAAGTGATGTCGAGAAAGTTTACGAAGATAATAGAGGTACACAAGTATGACATTCTCGGGAGATAAATGTATAACATGAGGGAGGTGTTATCAGTTATTCTTTCGGTGGGAATGTGTGTACTTCGGATTCTGGAGCTTCATACTCGATCATTAGGGAAGAAAAATGTGAACATTGGGGAGGTGTTTTCGTTCCCCTCATGATGTGTATTCGGGAGAGTTCTTGAGCATTATACAAAGAGACTGACTGCATCAATTCAACTACTTAGGGGAATTGTTCTCTTGACACCTTTTGGAATGGATCGCTTTAGACTTCATTGGAAAAGGAATTTGAGAAGATTATTTAAATGTGGGATGATACGTTGCTGTTCTTCTATGTTGATGATATAACCCCGAACGGAGAATCTCGATCATCGTTCTTAAAAGGAGCAGCGGGATTTACGATAATGGTGTGCTTCTTTGTGCACCTGGCTAAGGCAAGCTTGAAATAGAGCTTCGAATCTGCTCATCTAATGGATTTTCGGTTTGGGGGGAAGCTGCCAAAGTCTCTCTTTCTCAAAGGCTCAAGTTCTATCTTCTATTCTGGAGCCTCGAAAGCTTTGGTGGTGGAAGTTTAAGAGATGACGAATTCTATCTTCTACGACGTGCTGCTCGATATCCTTATCTCGGTACTCGTATCATCATCCTCTTAAACTATATCATCTATTCTATCTGTAAATATTTATCAAAAACAAAATACAAAAATATAAAACCAACAAAATCAAAATAGAAAAATATAAAATCTACAAAAATCCATAAAAAATTTGAAAAATCTGAAAAAATATTGTTTTTCTCAAGACATGTCTTCTGGTATCGATAACATCTACGGTCTTAAAAATGTCATTCAATAATGGCACGGGACCATAGATGAAGTTTGAGCAGGAGGTGTAAATATTCTTTTCCAAAACATGTCTCAAAATATGGCTTACAGTTATTTCAGATTGTAACCCGTGCTTAAACCATGGTTTGCTATTATTTCTGATAGCAACCCGTTCTTTTAAAGAAAGAAAAGTGCTGCGCTAAACCAATTTTCAAATATTTCGTGCACTTATCCTAAAACAATTTGAGGAAAGTATGTCGAAGGACTGCTGTTGCTACTCAAATATTTTTCCTTCTATAATTCTTCAGAAAAATATTTGTTTTAACAAAATTGTGGTAAATGAGTTGCTTGTATATCAATCAGTTTCAGAGTTTTCGTAAAAATTAAAAACTCAATCAATGACTTCAGCGCTTTTAAACTTTTCAGAAAATGAGTCATTGATTGAGGGGGAGAATATTTTTCAAATTTATATCATATATCGGGCTTTTCTAATTATCCTATATGCTTAACTGAAAATGATGTTAACCTACGTTGAAGGACTAGGTGCCTAGGATAAGATTGTTAGGATTAGATGATTATAGTTTGATAAACACATAATTCCCATGCTTTATACGAACTGATTGATATGTTGGATTGACTTGTATTATTTGATTGCTGTTTGGGTGTTGTCGACCACCATATATCTGTATGTGTGTTCACTAACGTATGCAGATAACATGGTTTAAAAGAATGTACCCGATCTAGATCCAACAAATGAAGATGATTGGATGCCGAAAGGAAAGGGTAACTATATCTTGGGTCGACAAATGAAGAAACGGGGCTTAATTTGACTTCCATGGAGAGTTGGCATGAAATGCAACGTAAGAGGTCTCACTGCATCAGCAGATGGTTTTCTTCATCATCAAATGAAGAAACGGAGCTTAAATGGACCTCTATGAAGAGTCGGCATGACAAATGCAACGTCGAGGTCTCCTTGCATCGTGACGGTTTTCTTCACCCCTACTGACAACAACAAAAGCTTCTGAACCACCTAACGTATCTTTGTGCAAGACAAGTAGTGGATGATAACATTTTTTTAAACAATTTTTAAATAATATTGTTTTGAAAAATGGAAAAATATTGGTTTTGAAAATAAATTGGACTTAATTTTAATAATAACTGGACTTCATTTTAAATCTAAAGTCACTCAATCAACGACTACGGTCATCGATTGAGGGGGAAAGTGATTTCTTATTAAATATTTTCAATCGATATTTCTTCATAAAAGGTCCGTTTGTACAATAATAAGTGGTGATCTAAAGATTTAATGTTATGTCATGGTATGATTTTCTTTAAAACTCAAAGATATTACAAAATGATTTTTTTTAAGTTCTTGTTTAATTGTGAAATTGTTTTGTTTTACTTAAAGATCTCTTAAAACTATCATACCTGACACTAACAATCTTTAATGTCTATAGTTGGTCCTTATCAGTCATTTTTCAAAAATTAAATCAAGCCACGTCTTTCTCCAAATTTTTCTAAATGATTTAAATCAATTGGGATCACAAATCTCAATTGGTTTGAAAATTTTGATAGGGGGAGAGATCGTGATTTAAATCTCTTATCTGTTTAAATGGAATTGATTTTAGTCCTTAAAGGCATTCCTGCCTCCATGTGCCAAACGATTTCAATATATGATGCACATGATTGAGGAGGAGCATTTATCCAAAAACCAGATGAGTATTTAAACCTGGCCACATTTTCTTCCATGTTTTCTAAACCTTATTAAATCACTTGGGATCCAAAATCTCAAAGGGTTTGATATTTTTGATCGGGGGAGAATTTGTGATTTAACTATGAAATCTGATAAATGATGATCGATTTGATTCAAAAGTGCA
This sequence comes from Chrysanthemum lavandulifolium, assembly GCA_022545495.1. Lineage (NCBI taxonomy): Eukaryota > Viridiplantae > Streptophyta > Magnoliopsida > Asterales > Asteraceae > Chrysanthemum > Chrysanthemum lavandulifolium. The sequence continues at coordinate 232,466,248 of CM040239.1, read as the reverse complement.
TATTGCTCTCCCATATGTGCTAAACTCTTTCCCGTATTCTCGAAGCACATATTGAAGGGAGAGCATTTAAAAAGAAAACAAACTTTCAAGGTACAAAGATTTCTGTGTTTCAACATAAGTACCTTTATTGATTTTCTAAATGGTTTCTTAATGGCTTTTGTGATCGTGGATGTACTTCGAAAGAACTCTTTCCTCTATGTGATAAAATGATTTCAAATATCCTATGCACATATTGAGGGGGAGAATTTACCAAAGAAAATCAAATGGATTTTTCCACGGAAATTGTGATCAAGAATATATTTAAAAGAACTCTTACCTCCATGTGCTAAACAATTTCAATATCATATGCACATGTTGAGGGGGAGCATTTCTAAAATGATCAAAACAATTAAGGTACAAAATGCTTTGATTTTATATCACAAGTACCTTGATTGATTTTTCCAAATGATTTTTCAATTGGTTTCAAGGAAGAATGAACTGTACCAAAAGACCGACCATTTTACTTTATGCATGGAGTTATAAGGATGGTGAGGTTAGGTGTTCGTTCCCACGATCCCACTAGAGCCGGAGGGATCTACCTAGGGACAATCCATTAGATAGTGTAGAAGTCCTTAGGTATGATGAAAAAAGGAGAAAAGTGAGATATGGGAAGAGTGCGGACTGAGACAGAGCTAGTACTAGAACAAACCCAACAAGGTTCTAGTAATGAAGTCTCGGTAAGCACTGAAGGGGTTGAAGAATGAAAAAGAAATAAATGTGAAAAAGGGTGAAAACAAATAGCCCTCCATTAGATTAACCTTAGGGCAGAAACCGGGTTCAATACATATGTTACTGGTGTTTACCAAGGTAACACTAGTATTGAAGACAAGAGGTCATGGACCCAGTGACGCACTGTACTAAACTTCCCAAGCTACTCAAGTTCCTCTTAAAAGGACTTGTTTCATTCTCACGGGAACCCACATAATCTATCGACTTTCTCTTAGAGATTGTTGATATTGAAAAGGAGACCTCTCCTAGTCTCGGCATAGGAACCAAATGTGCACAATTGAGTCTAGAGCCAAGAGATCATCCACAATATCTCATTAGGACACAAAATTAATGAAGACTTGTTGTTTCACACAGTGTGGAAAGTGAGAATATATTTTAAGAGTCATACGCATTATCCTTGTGGTATTGCCAGAACATCCGAGTGATATGTAAAAAAATTCACAATGAAGATAGAAATCCTTCTAGAGCCAACATCAAACAAGCTCTTGGTGGGTGACATGTGAGATCTTTTCTAAAGATCAAGCTTTTGACAACTATATAAAAACAATGGGACGATTCATTCTTGAATCAACCTTGGTCCAGGAAATGAATTGACGAATACTTTTGGTAAAACCGTTCGATGTGAACTTTTCTTTTCTCTAGCACATCGAATGAGTATTCATTTTCAAACACAAAAAGTATCTCTGATTGAAAAAATACTTTTGGAAAAACCATTCAATGTGCAAATCTCCTCTTTTCTCTAGCACATCGAATGTGTACTCTTTTCAAATACAAAAAGTATTTATGATTGAAAATTGATCTTTCTCATAAAAACTTCGTCAATTGCAAAACTCTTTCTTCAAGCAATACGCGACTGTTTTCAAATCAATTTTTCATCAATCAGTGAATCTCAATTCACTGGTTCACTCACTCCGTGTTGTCTTCTTTGAGACGCTCCGGTTTGAGAATGGCTAGAGCATTGCGAAACCCCATCAAGGAGATTCTTGAATTATACCGATCACGGCGAGATTTGTAATCGATCAGCGGGAACCGTGGGCGTGTACCTCAATTCAACAAAGTGATCAAAGACACTTTCGTGTGTTTTATTGCTAATTGTTGTTTGCGGTACATTTGGACGGTTGCGGTGATCGAATTGAGAAGTCAATCCAAAGCCGCATGCTCACAAAGCATCCACACTTAATTGAAGAAATCATGGTGGTGCATATCTACAAAACACGGCTCGATATTTTTATACTATGCTTACGCTACGCTCGCAAATATCATGAACCAAGAAAGCTTCCGCTACTCGATGGAAAGATGTCATGATCCCGAAAGTGTGAGCATGTCGGTCCAAAATTCACAACATCACATGATGGCAACACAATAAAGGGTGATCCAGATTTGATCGTGGTGATGATCTCAAAGAAAGCTCGAAGATCATCAAAGATGTGGATCGGTTCAAAGGCCTCCGAAAGTACAAAACTATGCGGACTTTAAAGAATCACGCTAAAGCACAAAGATGCGATGTTGAAGAATTAATGTCTACGAGCTCAAGGCGAAGATTAAATAGAATGCTAGGATTCGAAATGTAAAACATGGGGTGACCTCCCTTAGGGGGAGATTGTTAGGAATTAGAAATTCCATAGTGAAGTATCGGTCACCCCAAATATTATCTAGCATAAGTTAGCTCGTAGACATATCATTATTTACGTTATTTGTTAGTTTATTAGTTAGTTATTAGCGTAGTTTAGTTTAGTGCAACACCGTGGAGGAAGGACGGGTCTTTACCCACTGTATGCATGATCCACAGTCCGATAGGAGGACGTATTAGTTTGTAACTATAAATACCCTTCCCTCTAAGGGAAGGGTGTTGCTTCTTGAATCTAACCTTTCACTTTTTGTTAAACAACTCTCTTTCAAGAAACATCCTCTCAACTGTGTTCATCTCTCTAATGGATTTCTTATATAATCACAATCCTAGACCATCCGAATCATCAAACAACATAATATTCACGATCCTACAAACACACTAAGTTCTGCTTTCAAACAAATGCTTGATCGAGAAAGATTGAATGGCAATAATTTGAATGACTGGTTCTGGCAACTGAGGATAGTCTTGCGTGTTGCTATGAGGCTTGATGTATTGGACCAGCCTTTAGCTCCAGCCCTTCATCTAGACTCAACTAATGAGGTCTTGGTTGCATGGAACCTTCAGTATGACCGTCACAACGAGGTCGCATGCCTTATGCTAGGCAATATGTATTTTACTTTGTAAAAGTACTTTAAACTTTATACTCCCCATGGTATGCTAACAGAACTGAAGTCCATGTTTGAGAAGTAGGCTGGTGTAGAACTCTATGATCTTCTAGATTCTCTACACGGATGCAAAATAGAGGAGGATAAATCCGTGAGTACTCATGTACTTGAGATGAAAAGTTACTTGGATCAACTTGAACATCTCAACTACCATCTTCTACAGAATGTATGTGTTGTCCTGATCAACAGATCCCTTAACAAGCAATATGCTGGATTTGTGCCCAACTTCAACATGGATTGCACGAGGAAGACAATAAGTGATCTGAATGCAATGATTATTGATTATGAGAAGGGTTTACCAAAAAAGGCCCTTGCACCTCAGGTAATAGCTATACAAGGTGGCAAAATTAATAAGCCAAACAAGCCGCAAATGAACAAGGGAAAGAGTAAAGGAAAAGGAAAGGGTAAGCAGGTTATGACTTATCAACCCAATCCTAAAAATTACCCTCCCAAGAAGAAATATCATCCTGGAATGGATCAACCTTGTAACCACTACAATAAGATAGGACACTAGAAGAGGAACTGTCCTCTCTACCTCTCGGAGTTGCGAGAGAAGAAGAGAAAGAATGTTGGACATGTTGAGAGCACTTTAGGTATCTTCATGATAGAATTATTTTATTTTCCTCATAAATATAATTCCTGGGTGTATGAAACTGGATGTGGTACTCATATTTGTAACACATTACAGGGACTTAGAGGAGCAAGGAAGTTGGCTTATAAAGAGCAATTCCTATACGTAGAAATGAAATATGTGCAGCTATTGAAGCCATAGGAATGTTTGATTAAGTTTGGCCTTCGGGCTTAGTAATACTTTTAAACAATTGTCATTATGCACCTTCTATAATTAGAGGTGTCGTTTCAGTTTATTTGTTAATAGATATTTGGTTATGTTAACACATTTACTAGTTATGGAATTTCAGTTTCTTTAAATAATGTTTTTTTACTTTAATGCAATTCCTGTGAATGGTGTGTTTAAAATTGATATGCATGACTTATATCAAATGATAACAATAATTTTGTCTTTAACATTAGCAATAAGAGAATCAAGTCTGACTTAGATTTTACTTATCTTTGACATTTTCGACTTGCTCACAGGCAAGAAACGCATTGAAAAGCTACAACATGATTGGCTTTTGAAATCTACTAATGATGAATCATTTGATAAGTGAGAATCTTGCATATCTGGGAAGATGGCAAGGAAACCTTTTTCGCATCAAACGAAAAGGGCTTCAGATCTACTTGGATTGATTCATACTGATGTATGTGGTCTACTTAGACTTGTGTCAAAGCAAGGTGCTAGCTACTTTTTAACCTTAACTGATGAATTCAGTCGTTATGGTTATGTTTATTTACTTAAACATTTGAAACATTTAAGGTTTTCATAAGTGAAGTAAAGTTACAGCTCGGAAAGAAGATTAAGGCTCTTCGATCCGATAGAGGTGGTGAATACTTAAGCCAAGAGTTTAAAGATTACCTTAAAGAGTGTGGAATTTTCCAGCACCTCACACCTCCATATACACCACAACATAATGGTGTGTCTGAGAGAAGGAATCAACCTTTGATGGACATGGTCCGATCAATTTAATCTTACAATTCTATCCTTATCCTTTTGGGATCATGCTTTAGAGACCATTGTTCGCATTTTGAATATGGTTCCGACCAAGAAGGTTGATAAGAATCCATACGCATTATGGTATGGAAAAATTCCCAGATTTTTTTACTTAAAGGTCTGGGGTTGTGAGGCATTTGTTAAATGTGACTCACTAGATAAACTCCAACAGAGATCTGTTAAGTATATCTTCATAGGATTCCCAAAGGAAATGATGTGTTACTATTTTTACTATGCACCTGAAAACAAAGTAGTTGTGGCTAGGTATGCAGATTTTCTTGAAAGGAATCTCATATCTCAAGAATTTAGTGGGAGAGTAATTGATCTTGTAGATGATCAAGAAGATACATCACCTTCTGAAAACACTAGCCAACTTCAAGTGGAACCTGAAAGTCTTGCACCTCTACCTGAAGTTACTCCCATTCATAGGTCTGAAAGGACTATACATGCTCTTGAGTGACTAAATCTTAATATAGAAATTGAGGAGAATAGTTAATGGGATCTTGGAGACCCCGCTAACTATAAAGCTACCATGGTTGATCTTGAAAAGGACAAATGGAAAGCAACTATGAATGCGAAGATGAAATCCATGCAGGACAGTGAAGTTTGGGTTGAAGTAGACCTTCCTCCTAATGCTAAAGTCGTTGAAAGCAAATAGCTTTTAAAAAAGAAAACTGACATGGATGGTGAAGTACACACCTATAAGGCTCGTCTGGTTGCAAAGGGCTATACTCAAACCTTCGAGATTAACTATGAAGAAACCTTTTCTCTTGTAGCAGAAGTTAGAGCGATTAGGATTCTTAAGCCATAGCGACATACTATGACTATGGAATTTGGCAGATGGATGTCAAAACTACCTTCTTAAATGGTCGCCTTGAAGAAGACATCTTTATGGCGCACCCTAAGGGGTTTGTGAATCCACAATTTCCAAAGCGAGTATGCAAGCTTTAAGGATCTATTTATGGGTTGAAGTAGACATCAAGGCAATTGAATAAGAGATTTGATGAGGAAATCAAGAAATTTGGTTTTACTCAAAATATTGATGAGCCATGTGTATCCCATAAGGCTAGTGGGAGTAATGTTGTTTTTCTTATCTTGTATGTTGATGACATACTAATTATGGGAAAACATGTTCCAAGTTTACAAGAGGTTAATTCCTATATTGGAAGATGTTTTGCTATGAAAGATTTAGGAGAAGTGACATATATTCTAGGAATCAAAATCTATAGAGATAGATCTAGGCAGTTGATTGGACTAAGTCAAAGTGCTTACACTGACAAAATCTTGAAGATATTCAAGATGCAAGATTCCAAAAAGGGATATCTTCTAATGCTAGTAGAAATTGGCTTAAGTAAAAAACAATGTGCTTCTACACCTGTTGAGGTGGCATGCATTAAGACATGTATCATAACTATTTATACATCAAACTCACAATAATCGTAATACATTGAAAAATTATTAATAGATTAGAACATACCTAGAGATATTAAATATTAGGAGAATTTCAATGTATCTCATTAAATGATAATATATTACCGAAATATTTACATACTAATGAATAATCAAATATATCTAGTTCATAAAGTTTACTAGATCACATTGATCTATTTGAAATAACTGATAGATGACTAACATGATTAAAGTTTTATTACGATTCAATTATAAATGAACTAATTACAATAAGTATTTAAACGTTCAAAATCTAAAATCTGACATAAACTCATTTAAATAAATAGTCTATAACATAATAAACCATTATGTCTTATAGATACTATTGTTTCTAATTAAAATGGATCACAACAATTTAAAAATAACACTACATTGATTAAAGTTATACAACATAGTCTAGTCTAATAATTATAATATAAAATTTTAATGATATTTCACTACACTTAAAAATTCAAATACATATTACTAAATAGCTATATATAAACATGTGCAAACTATAGCATGTATCTTATCTAAACTAGCTAAATCTCAATATTAATCCTAAGGTAATATTAATCATATAAGATGTAATTTCGTACCTATTAACAGATCTTATAGATAAAATGACTTGAATCTGATTATGACTGTTGAATAACTTAAATTAATATTTTAAATCTAAGCCATTAAATATTCCAAACTTAATAACTGTATTTAGTCTCAAGATTTAAATAATGTTTTATGAATAATGTAATCATGAAAATTGAACTTTAAAATCTACAGATATAATATTCATAATTCTACTCTATTTAAATTTTCATAACTTTACATTACAACTAATGACGAAACATAATTCTATGACATTATAAACAGAGTCACAATCATTAATCTACATTAAATTTATATTCATAAGCCATTTTCTAACTACTTAACATTTAAAGTACCAATAGATTGCAATTTTAAAATCAATTTCTATCAATCAGATCACTCAAATAAAAATAAACATCCAAATAATAAATTATCATCGATAGCCACTAATTATTCAATACTACTGAAAAGTCGTAGTCGTAATTATTATAGATGCATAATGATTCTCATCGGCTCTAATTACCATCAATCAAACTAAATCCTATCAGAAATATACTATAAATATCAATAGGATCTAATCTGATCTAGTCATATATACATTCTAAACATTAGAACGACCTAATATTTCGTTCAGTGATACTCATAAGTAATTGATCAATTTCAAAGATGCTTAAATTCATGACTTATATGAAGTACCGAATCTCATGACAGGAACTAAATTTATGTGGATAAGTTGTTATTCCATCTATTACAAGTGATTAATACAAAATCTAATATGTACTTTAGCTCAAAGACTAAAAATTAACTGAATTATTCTAGAGTTATCGTACAATCAGCTCAACAAACATTTATCTAGCAATAAGTCATTACTGTTCTAGTTACGAATATATTACAGATACTTAAGTCATTCTAAGTAAGTGCTATTACGTAACATCAAATAAATCATACTTAATGTCGATTGATATGGTATCATTATGCACCTAGTCGTGGTCAAACCCTTGAGATCCAAATGTTAGCTAGTTCATAATCAAGAACATATCTAAATACCTAAAACAAATACAATATCTAAAATCATACAATAGATTACAATCTCAATGACTTAACAATATGACGAAGTTATCACTAATAGTGTTCACATAACACTTAAGATGCTAGAATAAATCGACTAGAAGTTACTTAAATATCTCGACCTAACGAAAATTTAAAATATAAGTAGAATTTAGATTTATTACCAATATGTAAGTCTAAATACAAGGTCAGATGCAGATGACTCATTACTAAATCGCTCTTGCTCGCTAATTTATGCTAAGGTATCAATAAGTCCTATGTCAGCTAGAATAATCGAGAATCGATTACTCTATCATAGTCTTCACTTCTTGATTCAGTCAACGTCTAGTAAATCTAGTCCTTACACCAAGTAAGTTAATGACAGCAATTCATACTTCATTCTTCATATAATTCAATCCTTTGTATTATGATGGTTAACAATGACTTTATTCCTTTACGATCAATTGAGCCTATCCTTAATTACTGTAACAATTATATTTAGATATCCAATCGTTATTACGAATTAGCAATCTAATTTCTAAGTGCATGGCTTCGTTTATCAATTCTTAGAATGCTAATTTAGCAATTAAGTATTTATTTAACCTTATATTGGTTTCACTTACTTCCATTTCAATATCTTTATTCTAATTGATTAGTTTAATACAATAGGTTACATGTATTTCATGAGCAAGCTTACTTCATTGGCTTAATTGCTCAATCTTAACATTTACTCTTACTAATATAATATCAATGCAAGTTTAAATCTTGTAAGTGCTTTAGATTAATCTATCATCAATTATTATGATTTTAATCTTTCATGAACTTCTAATTCCCTATATAGATCTTAAACATAGTTGTATTTACTGTTAACACAATTATTGTAGTTCTAGTCTAAATATTAATGGATTGTATCGTAATACTGCGTAATTTAGCATGTCGTCATTTCGCATAATTACCTGTTAGATGTTTGTATAAATCAATATTAGTGTATTTTAGAACCACAACCTTATTGTATCTTCACTGCTTTTGATTGACTGTCTTGATTGTGTTGATTCTTAGAAGCAATTCCACATTAATTAGCTATTGTAACAAGAATACCTTCATACTATTAGAGTTTATTTATGGTTTATTTTATGAAATCTTAGTAATATTGATAATATTTCAAATTGTAAATATTGTAATGACTGTTCAATTACTTGAACATTACTTAATTTTGAAATTTAAACATGTAACAAATTTGACCCATTTCATTTATTTCATTTATGTGAATATTTATTGTACAATGTATGATTCAGATGAATTTAAGTGTAATCATAACTGTATGACATATTTCTAAGTAATTGACACTATTGGTGAATAACGTAGCTATAGTCTTCAAAAGTTATTATGTCAATTCAGGATAAATTTTAGTCTAAATGCTAATTTTAAGATTGATTACATATTTATGTAGAGCATTGTCTTATTAACTAACTTGTTAATCATTCTTAAGTGTATTCATTATTACTTAGTTTCGTAATATCAATTTTGGTCTTCGTACGTTTCGTTGAACTTATTTACTTTTTCGTCGTATTGTATGTTTGACTCGTTGCATTCTTTTGCACGTTTCAGCTGCCGTTTTGCTATTCACGCATTACTCATCTCGCCTTCTATTTTAACGCTGTCTAGTTTTGCGATCTTTTCAACTTTTCGCCATTTTTCTGTAGTTTTTAACGCACTTTTGCATTCGTTTCATTTTTCTTACACATTTGACATTTCATACACTTATCTTGTATTCAAAAATTTACTAACAATCAATTTGAAATTTTAAATAAATTCAAATATTAAAAATTTAAATTTTAAGATCTTTGGAAAACCATATGTTCAACCAACCAATGAATATTTTAAAATGGTTTTGGCCTAGATATGTTAACCCTATGGTGATGGGAGAGGGTCTTGGGATCTATTGTCAAGACCTCAAGCAGTTGTTCTTGGAATAAACAGAGACCTAAGTTTCATTGGAAACCCAAGAACAATAGTGGATCTTATACTTCTACATGGCACAACTCATATGATCCACAAGGCGTGTTCAAGTCAAGAATGACTTGAGCCTCCATAGTGTACTAATTCTTTGTATATTTTTGTTGTTGTAGGATCATCCCTTAAGCATAAAGATGTTGGAATAGTTGGCGGTGGTTGTTCTAGAAGTATGTCGGAAACAGGACATGATGCATAACTTTATACCTATTGAAGGTGGAGGCAATGTAACCTTTGGAGGGAGTGATGGACTAATTATCGAAAAGGGACCATCGTAACACCTCACCGGACTTTGAGAATGTTTATTATGTCAAGGAACTTCAACACTTCAATTTGTTTTTAGTTTCACAAATCTGTGACACTAAGAACAAAGTACTCTTCTGAGAGGATGAATGTCTTGTCTTTGTCTAAAGACTTCAAACTCCCGTAAGATACTTCAATTCTCATGAAGGTTCCTCAAGTCATAATCTTTATACATTCAACTTAACTAATGTTCAACCAAGCAGTGACTTAACATGTTTGGTGGCTAAAGCATCCGTGGATGAGTCCACCAAATGGCGCAGACGGATGGCCCATGTCAATTTCAAGACCATCAACCAGCTCTCTAAGTCGGGCCTTGTTCAAGGTCTTCCGCCAAAGTATTCACCAATGATCATAAGCGTGTTGCATGCAACAAAGGAAAGCAAGACAGAGCCTCTTACAAAGGTGTTCTCACATACAGAGAACCATTATTTCGAACCTCTTCACCGCTTCATATGGATCTGTTGGTCCAACTAAAGTGAGAAGCATTGATCATAAATATTTTTGTCCGGTGATCACCGATGGTTTTAGCAAATTTTGTTGGGTATTCTTTCTAAGGACCAAAGATGAAACTTCAAATATTGAAAGACTTCATTACCCTTATTGAGAATCGGTTGAACAAAAAGGTGAAAGGAATTAGGTGTGATAATGGTACGAGTTCAAAAATGCCATTCTAATAGAACTCGCAGTTAAAGGGAATAAAAGGGACTATAGTACTCCAAGAACCCTCAACAAAATGGGGTGTGTAAAGAAAAATAGAACCTTAATAGAGGTCGCAAGATCAATGCTAGCGGACTCTAAACTTCCTACCATGTTTTGAATGAGGTTGTTAGTGCGACTTGTTATGTACTCAATAGAGTGTCCATTACTAGACCACATCCGAAACACCATATGAACTTCTCTTTGGAAAAGTTCCGTTATTCATTACCTTAAACCGTTTGGTGTCAGTGACAATCTTGAATACCAGTGATCCTTTGGGCAAATTTGATGAGAAAGTCGATGATGGCTACATTGTGGGTATTCTGCTCATAGTAAGGCATCTGAGTTTATAATGTATCCGCAAAGAAGATTGAGGAGACATTGAATGAGGTATCTTGAAGACAAGCCTAATGTTCAAGGCCGTGGTCATGTTTGGTCATTTGATCTTGACTACTTGATGATTACTTGGGTTATGCTAGACATAAGGTCGATCAAAATGCGATTCAAGCATCTCCAACTCCTAATCTGAGACACTTTGGATGCTCATTCGACAGTGGGTCCGATGATGAACAACCCATTGTAGTGCCTTCCTTCTCTCCTAACAATTTTGTAGGTGACACTTCTAAAGATTATCTTGATGTGGGTGAAGATGAATTCTATTATGCTGAGGACCTTGCCAGACTGAAGAAACAAGAGTATGCAGCCAATTTAGATGCAGAGAGGAATGTTGAAGAAGGATCAAATGAAGTAATCGGCAGAAACTTCAATTCTGCTGAAGGTAGTTCTGTTTCTCCTCACCTCTCCAATTCGGCTGAAAGACATGTTGACTCTACTCCTATGTCCACTAAAGTGTCAACAGATCTTGGTGAACCCTATACAAGGTTTCCCAAACCTTCAGATCTTGGTCATCATCTACCTAAAGCAGGCATCTTCAACACACCTTCCTATGATACTGACTTTGAACCTACTGTGACTAATCTTGATTCTTCCATTGATGTCAACACCACCACTACTACAAGGATCAACAATGTTCATCCACGTCTAATATTATTGGTGATCCTAATGCACCTATTAGAACAAGAGGTACTGTGGCACGCTCTAAATATGGACAGTGGCTTTTGTCTCTTATGTCTCAAATCGCAGAGAGACAATCACACGACTATCAACATTGTCTGCTTGCTTGTTTTCTCTCACAAGTGGAACCAACCGGTGTTACTCGTGCTCTTGAAGACTCAAGTTGGCTTGAAGCAATGCAGGATGAGATGCAACAATTTCAAAATCGGAGGTTTGGATATTGGTACCACTACCGATGGTAAGTATGCTATTGGGACAAAATGGATTATGAAGAATAAGAGATGCTAGAGGTGTTGTCATTAAAAACAAAGCCGAGTTAGTTGCAGGGGTTATAGACAAGAGGAGGGATAGATTATGATGAAGTGTTTGCACGGTGGCAAGAGTTGAGGCTATACGGATTTTCTTAGCTTATGCATCCTATATGGGCTTTATGGTCTATCAAATGGATGTTAAAGGAGCCTTCTTGTATGGTGAAATTGAAGAGGAGGTGTATGTCACTCAACCTAAAGGATTTGAAGATCCGGATCATCCTAATCATGTGTATAAGGTGGTCAAAGCTCTCTATGGACTACATCAGCACCCGAGCACGGTATGCTAGGCTCTACATTTCTATTTGAAACATGGTTACGTAAGAGGTGCAATTGATAAGACTCTTTTCCTAAAGAAGAATTCCACCGACATTATTCTTGTGCAAGTCTATGTGGATGACATTATCTTTGGATCCACAAAGGAAGCTTGGTGCGGGGAGTTTGAGGAGCTTATGAAGGAGAGTTTCGAGATGAGTGCAATGGAGAGATGACTTTCTTTTGGGTCTTCAAGTTCAGCAGAAACACGATGGTATCTTTATCGGTCGGGACAAATATGTGAGGACATCTTGAAGAAGTTTGGTATGGAGGGTGTAAGGATCGCTACTACACCTTATGAAGCTCCAAAGTCAAAGACCAATAATGAAGGCGATCCACCGTGAATGTTCATTTATGCAGGTCTATGATTGGGTCTTTGATGTATTTAATGACTTCGTGCCCGATATTACTTTTGTTTGTGAGTGTTTGTTCGCGACATCAAGTTACTCCACCGACTTCCCATCTCAATGTCATAAGAAGATCTTTAAGTACCTTAAAGGCCAACCTTTCTAGGTCTTTGGTACCCTAAAGAGTCTCCTTTTAAGTTGGAAGCTTATAGTGATAGTGACTATCTTTGGTGCTAATCGGATAGGAGGTCCACCACTGGAGGTTGCCAATTCCTTGAAAGAGATTGATTTCTTGGCAATGCAAGAAACAAACTATTGTGGCTACCTCATCTCATCAAGCAGTAGTATGTGGTCACGCTAATCTGTGTGGACGTGTTCTTTGGATTCAAAATCGGTTGTTGGATTATGGGTATAATTTCATGAACACAACAATTTTTATTGATAATCAAAGTACCATATGCATTGTTAAAAATCCAGTTTTCACAATGAACAAAACATATTGAAATCGTGCACCACTTTATAAGAGATGCATATGATAAAATTTGATAAATGTGGTCAAAATTCATCGATGAAAATGTGGCGATCCGTTAACTATATGTTTGAAGGACCAAGGTTTCAACACCTTGTGGTCCATATTTGCTGCTTAACCCTTAACGCAAAGTTTAAGGGAGGCATAGGCCTCGGGGAGGCATATGCCTCGGGGAGGATATGTATAACTTTGCATTTTGCTATGTAATTTTGTATATTTGATAGATTTTAACTAACTCTAACTCGCTAATGTAATTTTAGTGTGTTCCTTTGTTGGTTTGTGTATGTTTACGTGTTTGTTTTGAGAATGGTTGTCCCCGATCGGTTGAGATATGGTCAAGAAAGCTTAAGTGGTTTCCACCGAATTCATTGTGTTGAAGTGTGTTATTTGTTTCCTCCGAAGTTGAAGTAATGAAGTTATATGATTCAATCAAAAGAAGTACGAACAAATAGATCATTCATTCATTCAAGAAGCAGTTTCTGACTTACAGATTACAGAGTACTAGCAACATTAAAAGCATCTACATGATCTAATAGTCCTAATCTATTACATATCATCTATTCCAACATCTAAAGATGAGCACGATGAGTATGGTCGCTCACATCTTTCACACTAATAGTGTTGGATATGCACGATCGCTCACATCTTTTGGCACTATATGATGGATATCTTTGTGTGATAAGCATAACCAACTCTAACAGATGCTAAGGATCAAAATGGAGAGGATGGATTGATGAAAACGAAGAAGATGAAGTCGATTGTGGCGAGAGAGATGAGGCGAAAGATTTTCGATTATGCATCATCTACTCTTTCAATCATACATCAACTTACATCATTTTCCTTTTTCCGTTCCTCGATACGATATGTGATGATGCACCAAAACATGATGCAAAGAGACCAAGCACCACCTTTCTTCCCATAGGAAGTGGGGGATTTTTGGCTCGTGGCCTTCGTTGAGGCCTAGGTGCTGAGGGTTGGGAGTAAGATGTTCCCTCATTATAGGATTCATCAGAATCTTCAGCAGATACACTTGGTTTCTTCACACTTTCATCTTCTGATGAGGAGAGAAAAGGTGACTTCTTTGGTAGTGGATATGGCTTTGGAAAATAGTGAAACCATGAATTGGTATCTTCACTAGATGATGAGGATGATGATGAGGATGTTGTTGTGAGATCTATGATCTCAGGTTTGGTACTCATGGTTATTCTGGTTAATTTTGAAGGATTGAAGGAATTAGGGTTTGAAATATTATTTGGGGATTTTGATGAAAAGTCTATGTGCATTGGGATTGTTTTATAGCGGGTTCAAGTGGTAAGAGAATTAATGCGTGTGGGTGAAACAGTTAAAAGATATTTACTGAAGCTTCGAGAGTAAGTCTTCTGTTTCTGCTGATTGTTCTACTTTAGCAGAATGGTTCTCATTTCTACCGAAGTTATAAGTAAATCCTAGTAAAAGTAGAAGTCCACGTCATCCTTGGTCAATCTTTGACCAAATTTGGGAAATTTTCTATTTATTCTCTACGGCATAGTTTCGCTCCATAATAAGTAATTCGATTATTACTCTCATTAAAAACACTTCCTTTTGTGCAAAATCCTAACCCTAATCTTCAAAAACTCTCATGGCGCTTCAATTCAAACATGATCATAATAAGGTTGCTTTTCTTGGATCCGCCGAGGAGATGAACTTTATAGGCCGATGATTTCTTTCTTACTAAGATCAAAGATTGGATATGCATTGACGCATTCTCCGGATGCTATATATGAAACTTTGATTACTCAATTTTGGGCGTCGGCGAGAAAAGAGAGGTGATACCGAGATAGTTGCAAGTGTTGATGGACAAGTATGTGGTGACAGAGGAACCGATCGGGACGACAACCGCTTGGATGATGAGAATGGTGTTTATCATTCGATTCTACGATGGTACTTGAAGGACTTAGAGCAATTGGATATCAAAGTTCGAGGACGATATGTGGTTGAAAACAAGCTTTGTCCTATGTGGAGGTTTTAGTTCATACGTTGCTACGAGTGTTTGAGCAATAAGTCCGGAGGATGGGATCGAGTTTCGACACAAATGGGATGTGGTATTGTTTGCTTATCTAAGGGTTTGACTTATAATTTCTCTAAGTATATCTTTGATAATATGGTAGAAAACATAACTAGGAAAAAGGGTAAGTTTTAATGTACCCTAGGTTCTTACTGAGATGATATTGAATGTTTCTACACAAACCCGTGCTTTTCATCCCATAAGTGTTTTGACCCCTAAGTTATTTGCTACAATGAGGACCAAATTTGAAGGACACATTTTCCTTTGTTAGTCGCAATGCTACCTCGGAGAATGAGACCGATAATGAGCTTAATGTTGTTGTACCTTCTTCCAATCCCTCGATGGAAATCTTTCAAGAGATGGTGATGAGGTCCTTCGTTGTTGTTGAAGCATCTATACCTTCACCAAGACCATGTTCTAGTCCAAGATTTATCCAAGTTCCTATTGAAGAAATTCGGGATCAAATTGATGAAGTTCAAAGGTTGATCTTGACAGATTACTTACACCAAGTCTGTTAGGACTCCATTTGATGAAGGATGTTCTAATGTTGATCGGGTTGATGTTGCTCTGAGCAGGTCTAATGAAGTTCCCATTGTGGTGAGCCATCACATTCGAGGATCCTATTTCACTTACCTCATTATATGATCCGGTGAACAAGCTTACGGTGAGGTGGTGGTCTTAAGAAAGAACTTACGAAACCAAGTCTCGTTCTTGGTCGGAAGATTGTGGAATTGGAGACTAAAGTTGAACACTTGGAGAATTTGCTAAGTCGGAAGGGTAAAAGAGATGTTTGGTTTCTTCCGAGGAGGAGGTCAAGAGAATCTTAATGAATCTCTTGATATATTGGCTGATGTGGCATTAACATCTAATGTTTCTTCTTCTATTGCTAAATCTTCACGAAGAAAGGAGTCTAACAAGGAGCCTATTCTATATACTAGCAAAAGCGAAGACATTCTTTGGATAAGGTATCTCACGACACATCAAAGGAGCTAAATATGAAGGATGCATCTCGATGGTTTAATGAAAGAGGTTACTATCGATGGTCGACTTCATCTATACCGAACATTCAAATGTTTCACCTTTGTAGATGATGAAGAGGTTTTCTTCTTTGGTAGAATGTATAAATTGAATGCTTCTCCCAAGTTTTCTACACCATTGAGGAATTGTCTCAACCTATTTCCTCGATGTGGGTTTGATTGCTTCAAGCTCACATTGGTTCTCTTGAAATTGGTTCTGTTGAGACATCTTCCGAGACAGACAGGATCCCGTGATTGATGATTTTTGAAGTCGGGTAAAGTGACTAAAGAACAATATCAAGCTCGAGCGGGATTGTTTGTCGATTATGAGAATATCCGGAAGAGTCGTGTTGTGGCTAAATTTCTTCAAGATCGGTATGCTTCGATTTGTCTCTTGAAAGAAAGTTAGAGCTTGATGCATTCTTTCCTACGACATCGATGATCAATGGATGGTTATATTTCTCAAGGTGCTTCGATCCCGATCTAGCAAAACTTATCTTAGGAGAATCTTTTAATGATGATGATTTTGTGGATAAAATGGTGGCACTTGGTAATCAAAGGAAGAAGGAATCTGCTGCGAGAGAAGAGCTCTTATTGATCGAGAAATAAAGCAAAAGAGATAAACCTATGATTGTTGCTCGAGCGGAATTATATGAGGAGAGTTGTGAAGAATGATGCTATGTATAATTACGGTATGACTATGAAGCAAATCATGACTTTATCGATGATGCTTTGATTAGACAAGATCATATGGTTATGAAATTCTCTTCTTCCGGTTCTACTTCTTCTACATTGGCAAATAGTGCTTCAATGTCCGATGTTCCTCTGACCAAGAGACAGAGAACAGTTGAAATTGTGGATAATTTTGATGATGTTTTGCCTTGGTGGTAACTCGAGTTGTTCCTTCCGATACAACTTCGAGGATACTCCTTCTTACGATATGGGTGTTTCTTTGAATCTTCTTTGGTTTCTTCGAAATGTTGTCAAGTGTGGAGTTAAGTGATTCTCGATTCGTGAAACCGATCTACAACTTGATAATCGATAACATTGCCGATATGGGAAAGCGAGTTTGGTTATAAGAAGTTCGGATAGATTGGCTAAGAAACATGCTTCAAGGAATACTACTTTAGATCTTAAGGTCGATGAATCAACATTTATTGAGGTTGGATCTATTGAAGTTTTTCTGAAGGTAATCATGTGGTTTTGGTTAATTGGACGGTGGTAAGCTTAACACGTGTATAATTTGGATAAAAGCGTTCTTGAGTTCAACTTCTTGAAGGATATTCTTCATTTGGTGAATAGACATGATTTGAAGATCTTTGTATGAACATGTCATTCAAGATTATAAGTTTCATTCAAAGCTCGGTTACGGTTTATATTTGTTGGGTGATCTTGAGGTTATGTTTGATTCGATTCTCCACATGGTAAAGGGTATTCTATTTGGAAGAATTCTCATAAATGGGAGATTGAGAGTTGGCGATTTTATCCTCGCCTTGTGTTCGTGTAGTTCGGACTACATGTGGGATGATTTTGTGTATGCTATCGATAGGCTTTATCCTTTATCCGATACTTTTATGGAAAGATTCTTTGAGACACAAGTTGGAAGTGCCTCCTAATCCGGTTGGCAATGATGACCTTCATGCTACTCAATGTGTTGGTTTGATTAAGAATCAACTTCTATCACATAAAGGTTCATCTTGATTGTAATCTTTTGTAATCTTTGTTTTCTTTGTTTCTTAGTTAAAAAAAAAAAAAAAAAAAAAAAAAAAAGTGCTTTTGGTTTTATCTAACTTTTCTTGCGGGTTTGTTGTATATTTTTGGTTATTGACTCACCGATATACTTTGGGTATGTCAAAGAGTTAGCTAGTCCAAAGGGTATAGCTTTGGTAAAGACACATCAAATCTGTTGATAGTCAGTAATGATTTGCTAAAAATCATAGGGTATGCAACCACCTATGCTTTATTGTTGAGTGTTGTATGGTTTTCAATTCACCATGGTTTATTCATGTTTGGAATCCAAGAATTGGCTAGCCCACTTGTATATGGCTTGTGGTAAAGGCGTTGGCATTCCATATTTGGTTCTCAATTCACCAATTCTAAGAATTGACTAGTCCCGAGCAAACGGCTGGTAAAGACATTTCAAATCCGTTTATATGGTTCTTTGGTTTGCCCATAAATCGATGGTTATCGGTGTACCATAGTTTACTTAACCGAAACATATGGCTACTCCAAGTAGTGATGGCTATTGGTAAAGAGACATCAAATCCATTTATTTTCAATGATTCACCTCTCACGGAGTTAACACACCGGATGTGATGAGAATAGTATGAAACTAATCTGTTTTGATGTACCTCTTGTCATTTGTTCTTTGCAAAGATATGGAGTTTCGAGTTTCTTCATTATAGTGATGTTCTTTGGATTCTTTGTCGTTGTTGTTGTTCGTGTTCAATCCTCCGGTGTCAGTATGATCTATCAAGAAACCGGAACTTAACAAGTCAAATTCGGTTTAGGGAGGATTGTTGGGAATTATGTGAAAGTCTTGATTATCTTGAACTTAATGCCAAGTGTTTCTACTAAAGTGAAGTAGATTCTGCGAAGACTTATTCTTTGAAGAATAATAGTGATTAGTTTGATTCTCGGAAGTGTTTATTCCGTATTTAGATTATTTAGTGTGGATATACATGAGCTTTATTAGGAAGTGATTGTGTATATCTTATTTAGTTTTATGATTATCGTTTCTTGGAAAACGGTTTAGCGATATTGTTTAGGGTTCCTTATCTATAAAAGGAACACATTAGAAAGGTTTATGTACCGATTGGAAAAACTCGTTTTAGTTAATATAAAGATCCATAGAGGATCAAGAAGTTCTTAGTTATTTACTTGTGTTTATATTCACGATAAACATTAGTAGTAGAGATTGTCTTTTATGGTGCTTGTGATTACATAGGCATACATAACGATCCACGAGCTCAAGATCTATCAAGGTCTTTGTCTGTTTCAACAAACACAACGAAAAATCTACTAGTGCACTCTAGGACATGAATACGTTGTTTACGACGTTCAAGCTCGCAACACTAAAGGAAGAAGCAAGTTTTCCTAACCTAACGTGTAACAACCACTTAAACAAGAGACAACAATTAATAGTTAACAACTAGGTTTCATTACAACTAAGCAAACACTATGTTAAATTAGCTAGACATGTTAAAGATAAAGAAACAAGTATCATAATCAAGACAGAATTAAACATAATGATAGAAGAGATTAAGAGATTTATCTCTTAATGAATGAGGGTGTTAAAACCCTAAAATTACTGTAAAAACCTAATAAAACTCGTACACCAAAGTTACCCTCAAAGTGGGACACTAAATGCATAAAATTCTAAAACGATATATAGGATTACAGATGTGACGACGTCACTTTATAACTGTGACGCCATCAAGTCGCCGCCTTTAGGGTTTCGTCTCTTCCAAGTCAGCCTTGTGACGGGGTCGCTTTTATAAATTCAGACGCTTTCTAGAATTCTCTGACGTCGTCCCTCTTTGATTTTTCTAAACCGTCACGTTATAACTTTCATAGAAAATTCCAGCTCTTTTAACAAGTGACGACATCACTTGTTACTTCTTCAATTTTCCACTAAGCCATCTCTAGTAAAATCTGGGCTGTTTTGGTATTTTCATTTGCAACTGAAGGTGTCACCTTGTGGGTTGTGACCCGTCTGGTGCCATTTTCCAGACTTTTCATGACTTGGTCGTTTTCTTCAAATTTTCATCACTTTTCGTATAAATATTCATGATTTTCATCTTTTGCTTCCAAAGTACCTAAAAAGTGAAAAGAAACAAATTTAGGCAATATTTGATCATAAATACATTAGTTTAGGGCTTAAATCACCCTCTAAAAACGTACGTTTTAAATCCTTATCAAATATCCTTACACTTGGGATTTGCTTGTCCTCAAGCAAATGTGCTTTTATCTAATCATATTACAAGTTAGGGGTCATTTAACATTGGTTTAAGATAGTTTACAATAAATATAAGCTCTACAATAGTCATAACAAGCACATAAATTATACACTAGCACCACACATATAGCGTTTGGATTCTCTCATCTCTCGTGTTTATAATGAATATAACATGTATGGAAATGGAAGATAACATTCTCTACCTATCATAGCACATAGATTACCATAGGCTTGATACTAGATCAAACCTTAACCGCTTTGGCGTAAGCACCTAAGATAAACTATCAAAGAGGGTTTTTACGGGTTGTAATGTTAGGTGTAAGGGTATGGAAAAACATGGGTTTGTTGGATATGGGGAATTTATTAGTGGCAAGTAAAAAATCTAAGCTAATTACATGTAGAACGAGGCGTTGCTAAGCCAAGACTCGACTCACTAAACTAACTTAACACTTGACTTAGAACAAAAATAAACAATAGTAAAAGATAAAGGATAGAGGCGAGATGGTATCCCGTATATTCTTTTCTTTTTCGTTTTTTTCATTTTTTTCTCTCTTTTCATTTTTTCGATTTTTTTCATACACTCTTACTCTACCATCCGCAAAACATAACATCGCAGCAAAGGAATTTATAGTAGCATCCCTACACTTGAGTTTTTATTAAACTAAACTAATGACCTAGATTGTGTGGATCAAAACATTTGGAGTAATTAATTACATAGATAAGGGAATTTAAATTTGACATTCCTTTCCGTTAATCCATAGAATACTACTTATCCCATGAGTCCCAATCATCCCAAAACTGTTTTTACACAAGATATGACTTGACTTAGAAACCATGTAATCAACTAGATAATTGAACTAAGGGTTTAATAATACAAGAATTCACTAAAGATGAATGCATACAAGGAAGGCTAAAGCGATTTGGGTGTAACATTTGGAGGTGGATTGTAAACAATGCTCTTCATTGATATTTCGAAAACTGGAACATCATGAGAACCGCGAAAAGATAGGCTCTGAGGGGTTAACTATGGTATCATTTACTAAAAATGAGTACATCACAAGGGTGTGTAGTAATTACTCAACCGATGTGGCCAATGTAATTATTTAAACAGGTTTAAAACAAGGGTTATCCTAATTCCTCCTATCATTTAGTTAATCCTAACGACACGAATGTAATCTTACTAGTGATCTCGGAATGCATCACAAAAACAAGTTCTATAATCTATATACTACCAGTACACTCAATAAGCATCAAAGTGAATGCTTTTTATCCTAAAGATCTAGGGGCGAACCTCACACTTTTAGGGTGGAATTTGAGTGGTAAGGGTTTTTGTACTAGTTGTATAACTCCTATCCATGAGACTCTTTATTAAGACTAAATTTTTTCTCATAAGTGTCGTAAAAAATTAAAAATTTGGTGCTAAAATTACCCTAACATGTATTTATTTTAGTTTATTACACTATTACTAAGGACAAGATAAGTATCAAGCGAGCAAATAGTTTCTAAGGTATCCATTTTTTCCCTCCCTACACTTAAACTGAACATATCCCCAATGTTCCCCGAAAGTATCAAAGTTATGATAATGGGAAGTAAATAAAAGAGAAAGAAACTAGTACTCCTCTGATTAGCTCGGTATGATCAGTTTAGAATCAAGGTTAAATCCTCCTCTAAGAAGAAAAAATAAATCATAAATGTTCTTACTATTGTGTACTTGCATCTTCTTGTCCAATATAACCTGTAAATTCTAAGAAAACGATCAAAAGACCTCGCGTAAAATCGGCGATAAAACTATTTATAATAAAAATTTAAAATAGAAAGCGAGTAAGATATAATGCTTACAAAATAGATGTTTGCAGGTTCCTGGAAAATTTAAAATAATGGAAATTTTTAGAAATTCAGTTTCGACAGAAAAATGAAAATCTAGAAAATTATTTGCTACAGTGCGTGACTCCGCCAGGTTATAGATCTTGACGCCGTCGGGATTGACCTAACAGAATTTTAAACTTTGTTTTCTGAAAAATTCATGGAAAAACTTTACTACTTAAGAACTTAAAAATACCGCAAAACAATCATGGTGACTTGATAGAAGCATCTGACTCAAATAAACACATAAATATATGCTCATCATGTATTGTTAATTTCATGTTTATTTTTGTTCTAATAAACATGTGTGATCTTCCCTACACTTATCTTTTTGAAAAATACCTTTATATGTGATTAAGACGAGGTTAAAAACAAAACAAAGCATTTTACCAATAGTATTTGAAACATGAAAATTAAAAAATAATGAGGATGCATTTATGACACACAAACAATTAAAAATAAATACTCAAACAAATAAACATGGGTTGCCTCCTAAGAAGCGTTTTTTTATTTATTTACGAGTCTTGTAGCTAGACTCAAAGTCATGGCCTATCTTGTGTCATCTATGCTCACATATCCAAGCGTGAGTCACTTAATCATTGCATCATCCTTTTTATATTCATCGTTCAGTTCTAAACATCCTTTATAATATCTTTTATTCTTCTCATGTGTATATTTAATGCCATTCCTTTTATCATTCTCACTTAAGAGTGGAACCAGAGCCAATCTATTACATGCCTTAGTTGTAATATTCTTAAACCGAGGGTGTGAATGGAGCATTTGGTATAAAAAAAATACTCGACTCCATTTGAGAATGTGATTAACCCATTCATAAGCCTTTCATCTAACTTAGTTAGCCTCTTAAAGGTTTTTCCAAATATGACTTGGATCAACTTGTTATCAACGAATTTTCCTAAGTCTTCTATGACCACGAAGTCAACCAAATAAACAAAACTCCCCACAAAGACATGCAAGTATTCAATCATAGCCACTATTTTATCTCCTTGGCATTCTAATTCTTTCACCATGATTTTATTATAATTAGCACGCGAGATTATATTCATTGGCAAGGACGAATTAAGGCAAGCATCAAAACCTCTAAATCCAATATTACAAAGAAATTGCATATTGAAAAGGCTTTCATTCTCAATCATAGTTCTAGGGTCAACATATCTAAGAGGATCCACATAATCCTCCTTTCTTTTCTCATCAGTAACTTCCTCATCACCTAAATCCTCATCAAAATCCAAAAAATAAAAAGGGCCATTCTCATGGTCAGTATCATGGTCGGATTCACCACTAAAATCATTACCAAAGTGATGGTCGGGTGAAAGGTTGGTTGGATTCGCATCCTCCATAGCGGGGGCCATAACCGGTAGTGTAAAGTTTCTATGAATAAACACATGAAGAAAAGACATAGACTACGAGAAAGATACAGAAGAAAAACAAAAATCTCACTCGATATGAATCTAGTGAGTAAACCTAGACGAGATAGAAAACGAACCTAAACTATTTCCTGTCAGCGGCACCAAAAACTTGATACGGAGATTGGCGGTGGATGTAACCTCCGAAAGAAGTTTTACAATCCTCCTAGGCAGTGTACCTAACCATTGTAGTGTAGTATAGGTAAGACTCGAGGGATTGATCGTTCTCTATGGGAATAGTGTTGGGAAGGTCGAGATGTATGACAAATAGGTCTAAGGTGAGGGATGAATACGTTGTTTACGACGTTCAAGCTCGCAACACAAAAGAAGCAAGTTTTCCTAACCTAACGTGTAACAACCACTTAAACAAGAGACGACAATCAATAGTTAACAACTAGGTTTCATTACATCTAAGCAAACACTATGTTAAATTAGCTAGACATGTTAAAGATAAAGAAACAAGTAATCATATCAAGAATGAATTAAACATAATGATAGAAGATATTAAGATACTTATCTCTTAATGAATGAGGGTGTTAAAACCCTAAAATTACTGTAAAAACCTAATAAACTCGTACACCAAAGTTACCCTCCAAAGTGGCACACTAAATGCTGAAAATTCTAAAACTATACATAGGATTAGATATGCGACGATGTCACTTTATAATTGTGACGCCGTCAAGTCGCCGCCATTAGGGCTTCGTCTCTTCCAAGTCAGCCTTGTGACGGGGCCGCTTTATGACTTCAGACGCCGTCCAGAATTCTCTGACTCCGTCCCTTTTTGATTTTTCCAAGCCGTCACGTTATAATTTTCACAGAAAATTCCAGCCCTCTTAACAAGTAATGGCGTCACTTGTTACTTCTTCAATTTTCCACTGAGCCATCTTTAGTAAAATCTTGGCTGTTTTGGTATTTTTCATTTGCAAGTGACGTCATCACCTTGTGGGTTGTGACGCCGTCTGGTGCCCTTTTTCAGACTTTTCATGACTTGGTCGTTTTCTTCACATTTTCATCCCTTTTCGTATAAATATGCATGACTTCCGTCTTTTACTTCCAAAGTAACTTAAAAGTGAAAAGGAACGAATTTAGGCAATATTTGATCATAACACATTAGTTTAGGGCTTAAATGACCCTTTAAAAACGTACGTTTTAAATCCTTATCAAATTAATAATAACTAATATATAGTAGTTATGATTTAATTATTATTTCACAATAACGTCTAACGGTCGTTAAATATCAAATTGAAGGACTAGAATAGAAAATAAGCCAAGAGAAGGATCTAGACCCTTCTCTTGGGCTTGATCAACTGGCCAAGGATCTCTAAGGGGAGTCCTTGTGTTGCTTGGACTCTAAGTTACTGTCCTATAAATACGATCACATGTATTCATTGTTTAGTAATCTTGTGTCTCCATAGCTAGCCAATTCTCTCCTTTCTCCCTCTTTTCTCTTGCATAAATGAATTACAAACCCTAGGGTTTGTGTTTGAGCTTGAACAAAACCAAAATGAATTGTTAGTTATTGTGATTCAAGAAACTAGCATTCGTATTGAATCGCTAACAATACGCGTGTACAAGACCGTAGTAAAAATCCCAATTGGATTTTTGAGAAACCCAAATCGATTTTTATAAGTGGTCGATTACATAAACCCTAACTTTTAGAGTTTGTGATTTGGTGATCGTTTGATTCTTCGTGGTAGCAAACAGGTTCGTTTACGATTTAAAATTAAGGCTAATTTATTAAACAAATTAGATCTAGTCTTCCGCTGCGTGCTTTGTGATTTATGTTTACTTATATGATTGTCATGATATTTAAATTCCAACAATATGTTGGTTTAAGATATGTGAAATAAGCTGTTTCACGCCATGGAACAATCATCTTACCAGCAACTTTGGACGGTGAATCAATATCTGCGCTAAGCTCCATTTACCTATCAATGTAGCTGTTAGTTTTGCGAGAATATAAATTGTAAAATTACAGCGACCACAACCTGTATTGGACACCACTTGCAATTTTAAGTATGATTCACTTTGGTGGATATAACCTAGCTACTATGTCTGTTGTCACCAGATGATGTAGTGTCTTTATAGTCAATAAATGGATCACATTTTAAGAGTTAGGATTACACTAATCATTAGTAACAGGGCAAATCGCATAAAAAGTTACTCATTTTATGTCCAATTTCAATTAAAGGTATTATTCTTTTTTTTTCTCAATTTAAGGTACCCGAATTTTTTTTGGGGCCGATTTAGGTTTTTTTTCTAACTTCCGTTAACTATTTCGTTAGTAAATTACATGTTTGGTCCTTGAGTTTGTATAGGCATTTCATGTTTTGTCTATTTTCGTCCGTTTTCATACGCTTGCAAACGTTTTCGTTCGTTTTTATACGTTTTCGTCCGTTTTACGTTTCGTCCGTTTTGTCTATTTTGCACGTTTTAGTCTTTTGCGCACGCTGCTTTTACGTTTCGTCCGCTTTTGTCTATTTTTGCACGTTTTAGTCTGCTTTTGCGTTTTGTCTGCTTTTACACGCCGTCTGTTTTGCACGTTTACATACTGTTTTGCACATTTCCACCACAACCAATCACCACCGCCACTAACCACCACCACCCAACACCACCAATCACCACTAAAAAAAAATTAATTTTTTTTTTTTGATTTCTTTTCAAAATTTTCAATATTTTCGGAATAAAATATTTAAGAAAAAAGTTTGAAAATTTTTCGAAATAAATTTTTTTTTCTAAACATTCTTTTTCCAAATTTTTTTCAAAAAAATTATTTCGAAAAAGTTATTTTGAAAAAATTTGGAAAAAAATATTTCGATAAAGTTTTTTTGAAAAAATTTGGGAAAAAATATTTCAAAAATTTTTTTTGAAAAAAATTGAAAATTTTTTGAAAAAAATATTGAAAAAATTTTTTTGAAAAAATATTGGAAAAAATAAAATTAGAAAAAATAAAAAGTTTTTTGAAAAAATTGGAAAAAATATTTCAAAAATGGACGGAAACGTAAAACGGACGAAAATGTGCAAAACGGATGAAACATGCAAAAAGCAGTTAACGGACCAAACATGAAATGCATATACAAACTCAAGGACCAAACATGTAATTTACTAACGAAATAGTTAACGGAAGTTAGAAAAAAACCTAAATCGCCCAAAAAAAAAAGTCGGGTACCTTAAATTGAGAAAAAAAAGAACAGTATCTTTAATTGAAATTGGACATAAGATGAGTACCTTTTTATGCGATTTGCCCTTAGTAATATGATAGTTTTTTGGTAACATACAATTGTAAGAGCATAGCAAACACCACTAATGTACGGTTAGTACAATAAGGAGGCAAACAATAGATAACAATAATAAAAGGATTCAAAGTAAATAAGATGGAAGCATTTGTAGAGACAACAGTACTAAGGGTGTGTTTGGTTCACCGTATTCTGACGTAATTGGATGTAATTGTAATTTGATTACATTACGTCGGCTGTTTGGTTCGCAAAATAGAGGAAATTGTAATTCGGATTACATTACGTAGGCTAATTGGTTTGTGTTGTAATTGTAATTCAGTCATATTACAATTACATCAAAGGAGGGAATTCAGATTACATACGTAGTTGGATGGAAAGTTTTGAATTACGTAATTGTAATTTATTATTATTATTATTATTATTATTATTATTATTATTATTATTATTATTATTATATAAATATTAAAATAATATTTATATAATAATAATAATAAAAAATATTTATTATAATAATATTTTATAATAATAATAATAATAATAATAATAATAAATATTTATTATAATAATACTTTTATATTAATAAAAATTTTAATCAAATAATAAAATAACAAAATATTATAATATTAATATTTATTAATATAATAATAATAAATAATTATTATAATAATATTTATACAATAATAATAAAATAATAAAATAAATAATCATAATATAATAATAATATAATAATAATATAATAATAATAATAAATATTAATTATAAATATTAAATAATAATAATAATAAAATAATAATAATACCAAAATTTCTCGCCTCTCACATGGTGTTAAATTATTGGGTGGACCTGTTAGTGTGGATTTTGAGTTTGGTAGTAAGTTGGTTCTGAAAAGGGTTGCTAAAACTATTGAACTTATGGAGGCAGTTGCCAAACTTAATGATCCTCAATGCGAGTTATTGCTAATCCGTACATGTGCTGGCATTTCTAAGTTATATTTTTCTATGCGCACATGTTCTCCTCGGGTCTTTGGTTGTGCTCAGGTTTCCTTTGATGCGGCACTTCGTTCTTCTTTGGAGCGCATTGTCACCGCTTCGGGGGCGGGTTTGGTGATTGGCGGTGGAGACTCGCCACCTTACCCTTTGCTTTTGGGGCTTGATTTATATTCGCGGTGACGTCTTGAACTATGCCTTCCTTGCTTCTAGACTTCAATCGCTAGCTTACGATCTAACCTTCTCCTTAGTTCGGTATTGTAACTGCTGGTCCCTCTTTGATGATGCTCTACGACTTTTAATGTGAATATAGATATTGACCTTTTGAGTAACCCTAGCGAGGTCGCCGCCCCAAACTTATGAAGAAATTGGCGGATATATATTTCGTTCGGGTTACCCAAACTGTTGAGTCTACTTTCCATCTTTCTCCTCGACGGATGGCGTTATGGAGTTCTCTAAAGGAGGATCATACCTCGGATTGGCTTAGGGTGGCTCGATATCCGGGTGGGACAAACTATGAATGCCGGGGCTTATCGTTGTGTGCTATGCTATCGGTTGGGTGTTCCTCTTTTCACTTTCGTTCACCGTGTTCAAACTTGTTCTAACGTATTTTCGGAGATATTTATGGGGATCATCTTTGTTTCGTGTGCGGGTATTGTTGGCATTAAACATCGGCATAACCTTGTGCGTGATGGTCTTGTTGATATATGCTCTCGGTCCGGAATTTACGCTCGTAAGGAGGTGGATATTGGGCTTTATGGAGATGAGGATGATCCTTGCGATCGATCGATATATTGCTTTACTCTTGGGATAGTGGGCGTGATGTATGTGTTGATCTTACGGGATCGCCGCCTCGACGCAATCTGGGATGACCGATTTTATGCCGGGCGTGCGATCATTGATCTTGCACGACGTAAACGAGTCAAATACGATGCTAAATGTGCGGATATTGGATATGGGTTTCTCCCTTTTCTTTTCTTCTTTTGGTGAACTTGAGAAGGATGCGAGAACCTTGCTAAAGCGCATTCGACGATTCTCTATGACTCAAGACATTGGAGCGCGTCTTTGCGGTTCATATTTTTAATAGGATTGGTTTGCTATTCTAGAGGTGTGGGGCCAGTTGGTTTCTCGGCTTCCCACTAATTTTTTGTAAATCCTATGAGTTTTTAATAAAAGTGTTGATTTATAATACCAAAATAATAATAATAATAATAAATATTCTTTATAATATTATTTATATAATAATAATAATATTTATTATTATAATATAATAAATATTTATTATAATAATTTTATATATTATAATAATAATAATAATAAATAATATTTATTATTATTATATTTTTTTATTATTATATATTATTATTATATTATTATTATTATTATTATTATTATTTTATTATTATTATTATTATTATTATTATTATTATTATTATTATTAAATAATATTATTTATTATTATTATTATTATATAACTATATTATTATTATTATTATTATTATTATTATTATTATTATTATTATTATTATTCGAATTACATTACGTTGTAAGTTAACCAAACACAATGATGATTTCATCAAGTATAATTCCAACACATTACAATTCCAACACATTTCAATTCTTTGAATTACAATTCATTCAAATTACAATTCTTTCCAAAGATTACAATTTCTTGAAAAACATTCTGCGAACCAAACACACCCTAAAAGGTTTTGAAATATCATCCGCGCAGACATTGGCAAAAATAGATTGTGCTGATGCTGTTGCTGTTGCTTAAAAAGATTATAAAAAAAGAGTATTTTTATAAGCTACATGAAGTAACCTTTTATTTTCAGAGATTATGAAAGATTTTTTTTTTTTTTTTTTTTTTTTTTAGATCTCTTATAAGTTATGTCTGCCAAACAAAGAATATTTTTTAAGTAGTTTATTTTTTAAAAAAATAAGCATAATCTCTTCATAATTTTGTGTGCCAAACATAGCCTAAATGTTACATACTATAGGAAAATTTTTAGGATACACTACAATTGGTAAACAATAATAGTAAATAAGAGTCACAAAAACGAGTAGAGTTATTTTACATATCAAACTTTTTTTACATATCAAGGGACTCATTTCCACCACCCATCTAAAAAAAATCAATGGCTGAGATTTAAAGCATTTTATTATTTCAACTATTTTTTATAATTTAAATATCTTTTAAACCGTTAATCGTTAAGCAAAAATAATTACACCATCGCGACGAGAATTTAATTATCTTTCTATATACGGGCACTTTGATATAGTTTCGAAAAAAGAAAAAAAAAAACGTTTTTTTTCACGTTTTTTCGTCTATTTTTTTCGTTTTTCTTCGAAACTGGAATTTGCATGAAATATCATATGATTTAACACTAATTTGAAAATCACATGTGATATTAGTGATAAATCACATATGATATGTAATATTATATATGATACTAGTGTTAAATCATATATGATAAATCACATACGATATACATATCATATATGATTTAACCTAATATCACATGTGGTATTCAATGTGTTAAATCATATATGATTTTTTCATGCAAATTTCATTAACGTAAAAAAAACAAAAAAAACTTAAAAAAAAGCGTGAAAAATACGATTTTTTTTCCCGAAAGTATATCAAAGTGCCTATCTATAGAAAGATAATTAAATACTCGTCGTAATGGTATATTTTTTTTTCGCTTGACGATTAACGGTTTGAAAGATATTTATATTTGAAAAAAAAGGATGAAAGTGAGTTTTTTTTAATTGTTTGGATGAATCTCATCCATTAGATCTAATAAAAATGAAGGGTAAAGATTGAACCTTTAATATGTAAAGAAGTTGTTGTCCTCAAATGATCTTAAATCAAAAACATATATGGCGTGAAGTAAAGAAAAAGCTACGGGTACATAAATTAAGAATTATTTTGTTTCCTTAGCATATATGGCACACATAAAAAAGTCTACTTGGTGTACCGTTATTTTGTTTAGAAAACTTTATAGACAATGTTTTTTTGTTGTGTAGTGCTCATGATCAGAATCTTGTTTAATAATTATTTTGAGTCCAGTCATAGATGTAGCTCTTGAAACTGCAACATATAGTTGGCCGTGACCAAATATTGGTTGTGGAAGATACATACAAATTCTGTTTAATGATTGACCTTGAGTCTTGTTTATGGTCATCGCATAACAGAGCAGCTTAACTGGAACTGCTTTCTTTTAAAAATAAACGGAATATTATCATCTTTGTTTAAGAATAAAACTCGGGGCAAGAAAACCTTATGAGATACCCTAGTTCTTGTATTTATCTTTGCTTCAATAACTTTATGCAGAATGTTGGGATTACGTGTAATCAATATAAAGTGTCAGTCATTAGTTTATGTAATAGGTTGTCATAATGTGGGCTTATATGCATATGTATTTAACTTAAGATCTATGTAGCCCATGGCCTTAGAATCCTTCTAGAAACATCATGATGGGGCGTTACCCTAACCTTGCTTGTATAATACTCATGTTAAGGCACATTTGTGCCCAGGTTAGTTCATTTGCAATATTACATTTTCTTATTATGTTTCTCATGAATCCTCCCATCTCTTTTTATACTTTCTATTACAAGATATCTTGTGTTAGTTTACATATTTGGGAACCTACATGTGGTATCAATCGCTAGAAGTCGTTTTTGAAGTGTGTATGTTGATTTTCGAAGCTTGGTTAATTTAAAAATACTCATTTAAGTTTCGAATTTGGTACTTTCTCTTGTTTTTTACTTGTTTTAACACTCTTTTGATTACAAATAAGTGTTAAAAACAACGTGAAACAAGAAAGTGTCAAACTTTGTGGCTTAAAGTTATGATTTTAGTTTTAAAATTTTCTAAAAAAACAGATTTCGAATTTGTTATCATACGTTTTAAAAATGATAAAGTTTGCAACTTTCATTTAGTTTTAGTATATTTAAGCTTTAGTTGTACAAGAAAATCGTGTTTAAAAAACATTTTTGGTGAAATTTTAAGCGTTTGAAACTTCTACACAACTTTCGGATTTGTCATCACAAGTTTCGGATTTGCAAAACACTCATTTTTTGACAAGTTTCAGATTTGTTACTACCACAACTTAATCAAAGTTTATGGATTACTCAGTGCTTCTCTCTCTTGTATAAGTTTGAGTGTTGGAATCACTTGTAACTAGTATTATCAAGTGTTAGTTATTTCATTGTAATAGGTTGCGTATTTATGGCTTTTATGTTTGTTATTAGTGCTAGGCTTATGTAGAAAGCCCATGAGCCTATGCAAGGGCCCAAAAGGTCAATGCAAGGGATGCCCTAATCCCTTTGCCTATAAATACATTGTAACCTCTCCTTGGAGAGGTGTTGCTCACTTTCATAATACACTTAACATTTCTCTTATTCATACGTGTGAATTGTGTGTAACCTTTCCTTCTCATATCTTGTTTCTATCATCTACATACTTGTGTTCATATTATGGTGACCTAACAGTGGTATCATACGCCATCTAGTTGGGTGAAACGATTTGTTTTTGAAGTTTTATTGTTTACGCGTACGTTTGGTTCGTTAGTCATATTTCTCATGCATAAAACTTTGATTTTTACACTTGTAAACTCAAGATTCTTATGGGTTATGGTTTATATAGTGTTAAGGATTCTAGTTTTTGCAAAACGTTTCAAGCTTTACGTGTTTTAGATTGTTTTTAAACTCGTTTTTTATATTGTGTCTTCATTTTACGCATAAGCTCAAAAATCATCTTGGCATATCAAGTTCAAAACTTTCTTGTTATTTTGGTGTTTTTGAAGCTTTTTCATCATTAAAAACGAGTGTACAAAACGTTTTAGTGCATAAAAATACGTTTCGGTAAATTCTGTTGAGTTTACGCCTAAGTAAACCCTCTTCTTACGCCTAGTGAAAACCCTATTCTTATGCCTAAAGTTTACGCTTAAAGTCAGAAGTTACGCCTAAGCTGTTTACGCGTAAGGAATTTTCATCACGTTCTTCGAAGCTGTTGGTAACTCAGTGTTTTTATTGCTTGGATAAGCCTGAAAAACACATCGACTTGTGGATATCTCTCACACTTTGACAAGTGTGAAGGATTTTGGTTAAAACCCTAAACTTACGCCCAAGCCAAAAGCTTACGAGTAAGCCCTTTACGCCTAAGTTAAATCTTACGCCTAAGGTACCTTACTTCTAAGAGTTTAGTTTACGTCTAATCTTACGTTTAACCTAAATTTTATGTGTAAGAGGGAGTTTACGCATAAGCTTCAGTTTACGCTTAAGGGATTTTTACGCTTAAATTCAACAGTTTACGCCTAAGCTTATTGTTTACGCCTAAAAGTACTTCTTCAACAAACAACAACAAGTTTTATTCGACAACAAAGATCCATCATCTACACAAGTTTCAAAGATGTCTCAAACACCATATTCAAACTACTTTTCTCATGAATATCCTCAACAACAACAACAACTACAACAATATCCTCAACAACAACCAAAACAAGTTAGAAATTACTTTCCTCCTCACATTGCACAACCACTTCCACCACAACAATTCCTTTAGAAATACCACAACATCATCAGTATGCTAACTACTTTCAGTATCAGTTTCCTCATAAGTATGCTATGAATGTAACAACGCAAAAGGAACCCACTTAGTTTGCAAAGATGTGTGAAGCTATAAGTAGCCAACAATCCTTTCATGAAGCTGGATCCCTTGATAGATCTTCAATGCTCACTCCCGAAAACTATGATCAATGGGTGATGCGGTTCTTTAGGTTCTGTGATCTCAAGAAATCACATGGTAAGCTCTTGAAAAAGGTCATCCTTGAAGGTCCTTTTCAAATGCCTACTACAACAGTACCTGGAGATCCAACTGCTACTCCACCAAGAGATGATGTTACTTCCACTCTCAGAATGGATCAACTCACTGCTAAACAAATACAACTTTTTGAAGCTGATGAACTTGCAATGCAATATATCCTTTTGGGTTTACCCAATCCGATTCTTCGCAGTGTTGATGCTCAGAAAACTGCAAAAGCAATGTGGGATCACATCCATCTCCTAATGGAAGGCACATAAATCAATCAAGAAGACATGGAATCAAAACTTTGCTTATCATATGAGAACTTCATGATTGAACCAGGGGAGTCATTAGAGTCATACTATCATCGGTTTACAGACACCATCAATGATTGGGACAGACACAACATCATTATGCCAAGAATTGCAATCAATACAAAGTTCCTAAGCTGTCTTGGTCCTGATTGGGAAAAGTATGTTACATTCATCCGTCAAGCTAAAGATCTTCACAAAGCAAAGTACGGGTTGTTGTATGACTACTTGAAGCACCACCAAAAGGAAGTTGTTAGGACCGAACAACATATAGATTTATGTGGTTTTGGGAGGTCTTGGTTGGTGGAAGAAGATGAAGATCTTCATCTTCTTTAGTGAGAGAAAGTACAGAGAGGGAGGAGAAAACACAACTTTTATTGATAAAACACACACAACACCTAGCCTAATGATTCACCTCAATGGAGAGTCATGAGGGGTATATATAGGCCCTATCTTTGCCACTTAAACGATACTAGTCCCTAAGGGCAAAGTATACTACGCGTCTAGTCCAATTCACGTAAGTGACGTTATCTTTATAAAAAGCGAGGCTAACAATCTCCCTCCAAGATACCGTCACACGTGAATGGTTACAATGAGACCTATAAATACAAAACAAAGTAAATTACAATAGTAATGAACAATGTTGACTTTCTTGAAGCGCAGAGTCTCGTAGTCTAGATCTCGAGGCAAACTTGAAGTTTTCCTTCCGATGACCTCGACATTTGATCTTCTTGTAGCTCGAACTTCAAGCAGAACGGTCTAGTTAGGTTATTACTCCCTCTTAACTAGTGAGCCTTTTTCTTTCTTATGCTCCCTCCGAACCGACAACTCTCTTCCAACACGCAACGGAGAAAGTAAACTCTTGATCGTACAATGGTTGTCGTTCTGGGAACATCGTAACAACATAACTCACTTAGTATTGCATCCAAGTTGGTAAAAAGCCCCGATGTACACCACACTACTTCTCCTTCTTCAGTCTTAAGCACAAATCCCTTCGTAATCCAATCACGGAAGATGAAATACCAACTTCTCCCTCCTAATGGTTGCGAGCTATCGGAATCATCATAATGTTGCGTACATGCCGTATTACCTTCTTCTTGATGCAATATTAACATCATAGCTTGATCAAAATTATGTGAGAATATATCGCAAAAATACTCTCAATAATTTTCTCTAACCAACCTTTAAATCGAACCTCCTTTGAATTCACCGGCTAATTGTAATGACCACATATGGAGAAAATCCGATACGACTGACTTGAAAAGAAAGTAAACATCCCAACTTTGTGACTTACTGCTTGTTCTAAATTTTTGAACAATCCACAACTCCGTGTGACACTGAGCACTACAACGTAACTCCTTAAAGTGATGGTTACACACTGTTAATGGTAACCAAAAACGTAACACAACACTCCTAAACCTTTGAATGGCTCTGATACCAATTGTAGGACCTTGTTTTACTACCAACTTTACGCGTAACAACCTTCAACACAAGTTACACACGTAAACCAAACACAAACTATTCGCGTATATCACGCTACAAGAACATACTCTTATGCGTATAAGAAAATGAAATAAAGAAGATGAAAGATGGTGACTTGATGTTCTACAAACCGTGTATGTTATGCGTAGAGAGAAAAGATGAACACAAGAATTTGTATTACTTGAGAGAGAAAACACACACACACACACACTTTCAAGCACACCCCTCAAATGAGACTTTGAGGGGGTATTTATAGTTCCTTACAACACTACCCTAATGGGCTTGGCATGGGCCGTGGATATGGGTTGGATTGGATTGGGTTACATGAACTTATACAAGGCTAGCTTAACTAAACGTCTAACCATTTAGCTTAGTCCAATCCACGAGCCCGTTGACTATTCTATCAATATATCTAACATACGTTACAAAGTTTCTAATTGTGAATGACCATCACTTCTAATAAAAAATATTAAGGCTAACAGAAGTGGACAAAGATAGAGTTCTCCGTGGGGTCACTGCACCTTTACCAAATGCTAATGCTCTTGCTTTGTTTACTCAAGCTTGTCATCCAAAATTTCCACTGCTCCCTACTGCCTTTACTATTCCACCACAATTAGCCCAGATTACGCCATATGATCCATCACAGCAATCACAAGAAACTGAACTGGTTCCTTACAACAACAATACTGATTCAGCACTCTACTGTGAGACACCGAATGAGGATGCAGAAGCATTCGATACGTTGAATCAAGGATTTTCATTAATTGCTCGAGCCTTCAGGAGATTTGCTAACAAATCCAACAACCGTATTCGTACCTCATCTAACACATGGAATCAAGCAGTTGTTAACAATGGAAGGGTTGAGGTTCATAAACGAGGAAATGTTCATCATATGGGTAGTGGTCAAGGATTTAATGCTACTCGAAGGAATAACATGGGTGCTCCACAACAACGGGTTCAAATTTTTGATCAGGGAAACGTTTAGAATGGGAATAATGGTCTCCGATGTTACAAATGCAATAAAAAGGGTCATTTGGCAAATGCTTGTACAAAGCCGAGAAGAAGAAGCAATGCTTATCACAAGGAGGCTTTACTCTTGGCTCTCAAAGATGAAGCTGATGGAACACTTACCAAAAAGGAACAGAGCTTCATGGCTAATGCAGATTCTGATGATGACATAGAAGACTTGCAAACTAACGCAGCTGTAATGTTGATGGCCAACATGCAAGAGCTCCACATAAGTGACACAAGCCTAGTGTATGACACTGATAGCTTGTCTCAGGTACCGGATCCTAACATATGTCTTATACATGATCTGATATCTTCGCCTGCATCTGAATCCGACGAGGAATAAAGTGTTCAACATGAGCCATCTACATCTCATCATGAAGAAAATAAAATGGATCCCGTAGTTACATTTGACGATCAAGATGACCTTACGGTTACCGTTGATAATCAAGTTGACCCCGTGATTACATTTGAGGATCTAAACGATGAATATATTGAGACTTAAGTTGAACAAAATGAATCTTTGTCTAATCCAGATCCAGAGCTCATGACCTTATTTCAGACCACCCAATTTCAATTAAAAAATTGCAATAAGATTAATAATAATCTTTGAGAAAAAGTGGCACTATTGACTAAGGATATTGAATGCCATAAGGTACAACTCAATATTTTTGAAACTAAAGAGAAACGTGAATATAGTTTTGAAGTCGCTTTTACAAAGTCATACCAAAACAAATAATCTTTAGAAAAACAGATATGTGATCTAGTTGTTTCCAAGAATGAATTGATTTCTCAAATAGAACAACAAAAATTTGAACATAAACAACAAGTTAACACTCTTACTTCGGAAACTCAAAAAGCCAAGTCTGAGTTGTTATCGTGTCAACAAGAGTTTTTAGAATACAAACAAAATTCAAGGAAACGAATAGATCAGTATCTTAATGAAATTGTCGATTTGTAAAACAAAATCAAAGAGTTTCAAAATGTTGTCTATAAACATGGTGAGTCTATCACAACGATTCAAATTTTTTATTTTAAGTCAAATCCAGATGGATATGGATCAAATCTTGCTGATAAAAAACCACGTTTCTTCAATAGAGCATTCAAAGCAAAACCAAAGTTATATAGTGTCACTCATATGCTTGATAAATCTGTTGTGCATGTCTTTAAATATAATCGTGAAGAGGAAATCGAGGCAGAAGAAGAAAGTCGATTGAAATGGAAATCGTTGAATATAACAAACCATTTGATTATTCAAAAGGACATCTCATAACTTTTGTTAAACAACAGGATAATACAAACACACCTTGGGTTATCACACCAATTCTTGAGTCCTCTTCTAATGTTGGTCCTATCAAACAAGTTGCACAAATTGATGGTCCTTTACCTTCTTTGAGTGAAATCACACCATTACCCAAAAGATGTCAAATCCCTAAATATTTTGATACATTCATGTCTAACATTAATCTTTTGGAACGTGAAATTGAACTTAATTCGGAAATAAAAGTTGAAACTTTTCAATCGCCTTATCCGCCAAAACAAAGAGATATCTTTCAAAAACAACTTTTACCCCATATTCGAAATTTACATATGTGTGCAACATATTGGGAACGGGATCTTCAGAAGGAGATTGGGCACTTGAAAACAATTTTCAATGCAACAGAGGCATGGAATTTGAAAACCAAAAAGAAAAAAAATTTGAAACCATGTCGATTGACTCTTGGAAGATGTTATCTGTGCTGATACCATGTCACTTGTGTTGTATTATCCGCTCGCTTCGATAATATTGTCATTAATTCATTGATAATGTTGAGATTGTTGATAATGTGTCTCAAATCGAAACCTTGAAAGCTGAAAATGAGCTTTTGTTAGATGAACTTTCAATTGTAACACGTCGTCTTCAATGGTGTCAAAAAGATTGTAATACTTGAGAACTTGCTTTGCAAAACAAACTCAAACAGTCGATAACTTTTAAACCAAAACTCGAACGACTGGATGAGGAAAACGTGTCTTTAAAGTGTCAAATTTTCAAATATGAACAAGAAATTGCCAAAGTCAAAACCGAATATGGTGTCATATTTAATTTGCTCAAAAAGACTCGTGCCAAAGAGTCAAAAGATCTTGATGATCATCTTGCATACACTCATGAATTCTTAAACGTTAATGGAAACATTCACTCTGAAAATCAAGATTTGTTACACACTATCGTTGAGTTGAAAGAGAAATTGGGGAAATATGAGAGTGATAAGTCTAGTAACACAAATATTCTTGCACCTGGAATGTTTAAAATTGACACTATGATGCCTAATGACAAACCTCAAGATACTGATGTGCTTCCTTCCACTTCTATAGGAGTAGTTGCCTCTAATCCTAGCGTTAGCACTTCACAGCTTGAGAGCACAAACAGGAAGAATAGGAAGTTGCAACGTAAGAGAAGATCAGTAAAGACCCCTGCAGTAGAAGAACACACTAGGACTTTGAATAAAACATATGTTGCACCTACTTTAGATATTGTGTTAGACAAATGTAATACAAAAAGTGATTTGACGAATGTTGAATCTTCAAGTACTTTGAATGTTTTGTTTGAAGCATCTTGTATTGCTTGTCGCAAAAGCATGTTTTCTGGTTGTCATGATAACTGTGTTGCTAAATCTATATTATCTCATAAGCGGAAACATAGAAATGGAATTACCTCTAGGACCACTAATGCTTCTAAGTAAGTTCTAGGTAAACCGCCTTCTAGTGTTTCTGCGAATATCATTGATGTACCTATAGAACCCACTTCACCTCCTAGGAAGAGAATATCACCTAGTGCATTCACTAAGACAAAAGCACAAACTAGTTGGACTTGGCAGAGATGGTTACAAAATACACCTGGATTTAAATGGATTCCTAAAATTATAAACATGTGTGTTTCATCTGTACCTGTAACGGAACCCTCTAACTTTACGGGTTCCACTTCAACTTCTATTCCACTTATGTCGTCTGTGTGTATTGCAGGTGATATAGATCATCCTTTGGTTTGTTGATAGAGGATGTTCTCGGCAAATGATAGGCAATCTCAAACTTCTTATGAACTTTCTTTCAAAGTTCATTGGCACTGTCAAGTTCCGGAATGATCACTTCGTAGCTATCATAGGCTACGGAGACTACATCAATGGGAACGTCAAAATTAGCAGGGTTTATTATATTGAAGGTCTTGGACACAATCTTTTCTCAGTCGACCAGTTTTGTGATGGTGATTTGGAAGTTTCTTTTAGGGAGAAAACTTGCTTCATTCGTGATCTACAAGGAAACGATCTCATGTCTGAAAACCGCACATCAAGCCTTTACACAATTTCAATGCAAGATATGATCGCTTCATCTCCCATCTGTCTACTTTCTAAGGCAACATCTACAAAATCATGGCTATGGCACAAAAGACTTTCACATATGAACTTTCAAACCATAACTAATCTTGCACGACACAAACTAGTTGAAGGTCTTCCAAGGTTTAGGTATTCAAAAGATCACTTATGTTCAGCTTGTGAACAAGGGAAAAGCACTCGTGCTCATTTTCCTTCAAAGGTAGAAAACAGCTCTCAACATGTTCTTCATCTTCTTCACATGGATTTGTGTGGCCCGATGCGTGTGCAGACGATTAATGGCAAACACTACATTCTCGTAATCGTTGATGACTACTCTAGATGGACTTGGGTTTATTTTCTACGAAGTAAAGATCAAGCTCCACAAATGATCATCACCTTTCTCACGAAAATTAAAGTTCAGCTCCGTAACACAGTTAGACAAGTCAGAACAGACAGAGGAACTGAATTTGTAAACCAAACTCTTCGAGAATACTATGAGAAAATGGGAATTGAGCATCAGACATCAATTGCACGGACACTAGAACAAAATGGAGTTGTCGAAAGACAAAACCGTACGTTAGTGGAAGCTGCAAGAACGATGTTGATCAATGCAAAACTTCCAGATTACTTATGGGCAGAAGCCGTGTCCACTGCATGCTACACTCAGAACCGTTCTATGATAACAAAACGTCACAACAAAACACCTTATCCATAACAGAAAACCGAACCTCAAACACTTTTATGTATTTGGCGCTCTCTGTTACCCAAATAATGATCGTGATGACTTTGGAAAGCTCAATGCCAAAGCTAACATTGGAGTCTTTGTTGGATATTATGAAAACTCAAAGGGATACCAGATCTGGAATCGTCGTACAAAGGAAATTATGGAAACCATTCATGCTAATTTTGATGAACTCACAGAAATAGCTTTTGAGCAAAACAGCTTGGAACCTGGACATAATCGTCTCAACTTCGCTCAATCATCAGCTGATCAAACCTTTCAACTTACTCGTCGTCAGATGGAAACGTTGTTTGC
This sequence comes from Chrysanthemum lavandulifolium, assembly GCA_022545495.1. Classification (NCBI taxonomy): domain Eukaryota; kingdom Viridiplantae; phylum Streptophyta; class Magnoliopsida; order Asterales; family Asteraceae; genus Chrysanthemum; species Chrysanthemum lavandulifolium. The sequence continues at coordinate 232,425,411 of CM040239.1, read as the reverse complement.
TCCATTGTTTAGTGAAGATTTTGATCAACGTGCTCCAGATGTATCAAATGTTTCTGACTCAACGATAATAATCCTATACGATACACGAAACAACAACAAGCTGGTCGATGCACCCCGATTGAATCTCCAACAATAGCCGAACAAACCGCTTCTAATGACAATGACCCAGTTGGTGATATTCTTAACCAAGATGTACCTACACCTGCGGATTATGATGGAAATGCGTCCTTTAACCCTTTAGCAACTAGAATGACAAATCTAAATGTTGCTGAATCTTCTACCAGCCATCTGAATCCACCTAATCTGCACAATGTATACCAACATCAACCCTCCATACACCGATGAACAAAAGATCATCCTCTTTTTAATATAATTGGCAACCCAAACCAACCAGTCGTAACTAGACAATGCCTTCAGACTGACGGAGAACATTGCATTTGTGCACTCACCGTTAGTCAAACTGAACCCAAAAACATTAAAGATGCAATGACTCACGACAACTGGATTGAATCCATGCAAGAAGAGCTGAACCAGTTTAAACGTTTAGAAGTATGAGAATTGGTTGAAAGATCAACAGGGGTCTACGTCATTGGTCTCAAATGGATTTGGAATAATAAGTTAGATGCTAAAGGTACGGTTATCCAAAACAAGTCACGTTTCGTGGCTAAGGGTTATAGACAGGAAGAGGGTATTGACTTCGAAGAATCATTCGCACTGGTTGCTAGTCTTGAGACTGTACGGATTTTTCTGGCATTTGTGGCTCACTTAAATATCACCGTCTACCAAATGGATGTCAAAACGTCTTTCCTAAATGGTAAATTTAAAGAGACAGTGTATGTTAGCCATCCAGAAGAATTCGTTGATCCAGAGTCCCTAATCATGTCTACAAATTGAACAAGGCTCTCTACGGTCTCAAACAAGCCCCTCGGGCGTGGTATGATAATTTGTCATCCTTTCTCCTTGCTAATCATTTTATCAAAGGATCGGTCGACCCAACACTGTTCATTCAATATCATGGGGCACACATTTTAATTGTTCATATTTATGTGGATGATATCATCTTTGGTTCTACCCACAAAATGTACTCAAACGCTTTTTCACATCTAATGAAAACAAATTTTGAAATGTCAATGATGGGTGAAGTTACGTTCTTCTTAGGACTACAAGTTCATCAATCACCCCGTGGTATTTTCTTAAGTAAGTTCAAATATGCTCTTGAAATATTGAATAAACATGGGATGCAAAGTTGTGACACCTATGCTACACCAATGGCACATACCAACAAACTGGATGCTGATTTACATGGGAAATTGGTTGACCCTACCAAATACCGAAGTATTATTGGGTCTCTCATGTATCTCACCGCCAGTAGACCCGACAGAGTATTTTCTGTATATCTTTGCTCCCGTTATCAGTCAAGGCCAACTAAAAGACACCTCTCTGAGGCTAAAAGAATCCTTCGATACGTCAAGAGAACCATTAACTTGAGGATCTGGTATCCGAAGGATTCTGGTTTTGAACTAATAGCTTTTTCAGACGCTGACCACGCAGGATGCTTGATTCACGGAAAAGCACTTCAGGAGGTTTACAATTCCTTGGTGATAAATTGGTGTCATGGAAATTGAAGAAACAGGATTGTGCATCACTGTCATCAACTGAAGCTGAATATGTAGCCATGTCTGCGTGTTGTGCTCAAGTCATTTGGATGAGAACACAACTCAAAGATTATGGTTATGTATTTGACAAAATTCCAGAGCACTGCGACAACAGAAGTGCTATTGCGATCTCGTGCAACACCGTTCAACACTCAAAGTCAAAGCACATCGATCTTCGATATCATTTCATCAAAGAGCATGTGGAAAAGGGTACAGTGAATTATTCTTTGTAGGTACAGAACACCAATTGGCGGATCTTCTCACTAAAGCCTTGCCTCCTGCAAGATTTACTTCTTTGATTCACCGAATTGGTATGAGGTGTTTGACTCCAGACAAACTGGAAGAACTTTTAAAACACATTTAAAAAGTTAAACACCAAAACCTGTTTTGTAAATATTTTTCAAAAACAAAATACTAAAATATAAAAACGTATAAAATCCAAAAATATCTGAAAAACAAATATCGGAAGTACAAAACTTCCATCAACACAGTGTTCTATCAAACATTTCACCATTTTTTCTGAATAAATGTTGAGGGGGAGAAAGTAAATATTTTTCCGTTTCATAAAACATTGTACTTGCATGTTAACAAAAATAAGTTGTTTTCTATTCAATGGTGGATATGTATCTTGAAATATTCCCTCCTCGGACTCAAATGTTTACAAAATTAATTATTTCATAAGGTTCTTGCCTAAAAAGTGTTTTGTCTAACCCAAACGGTAGTTAATGGGTCTTGGTTAAAAATGTTTGAGGTTGAGGGACTCAATTTATCAATTTTGAAAAATAATTTTTAACAAAAATCCCCAACTAACTCATTCAATGCTCTTACTCTTAGCATTTACTTCTAAAACCTACCAAGATCCAACGACCCAAAATCAATCTTCAAATCTTTTCATCCAAATCAAAATCTGTAAGTGATACAATGTTTTGATCATGTTTTTAAACAAAGTTTTTGAAAATCATTTCAATCCAACGGTTAAAACGTGAAAATTTTGATTTTGAATGGTTTTTTTATGCGTACGATTAGATGATTACACCTAAGGGTGTTTATGTTGAATTGGTTGATGTTAAAATCTTTCTAAATTCGTTCTAAACCCATTTCATACAACCAATCATACCCAGAAACAATTATTGATCGATTTTGAAAATTAGGGTTCATGTTCATAATTGGGGATTTTTTATCGTTTGTGTTCTGCTATGATTAGATGTTCAAAGATGTGTTAGAATGTGTTTTAAACATATTAGGAGCCTTTAATTAGCCCAGAAATATCAAAATTGTTAGAATTTAAAAGTTAGGGTTCTTCGGTTCGTACTATTCGAATCTTTTGATTCTGTGGTAAATTTATGTTAAAACTTGCTCTATTTAACTCCTTTGTCATCTAGGATTGCCCAAAACGAATCTTGATTGAATCTTGTGTTTAAATCTATTAAGCGTAGCCTAAGCTTTTCTAGGCTTAACTGATATGATCTTGTGCTTGTTTTGTGATTTTGTTAGTGTTTGCAATAATCTGTAATCAAGTTTTCATGTTCATGATTTTCAGGCTGCTTACTAGTAAAATTTAGACAAAAGGTGTTCTAAGTGCTAGGGATAAGGAATACTCTTATGCGTAAAGGTAACGCCTAAGAGAAATCTTACACGTAACTCTTACGCATAAGAGGTCTACAGTGGGATTACGAGTATCTTGGAAAGATATGTGTAAACAAGGATTGTTACGCCTAAGCTTTACTCTTACGAGTAAACTTTATGCGTAACATTTTGCTTAAGCTTACGCGTAAGCATAAAAGCCTTTGAACCTGTTTTACGCGTAAGAAATTCTTACGCCTAAGACTTGGTCTTATGCTTTAGCCTAAGCCTACGCCTAAGCACCTTCTTTACGCATAAGGCTTCATGATTACGCATAAGCTACCATTCAACTTGTATTGGATTTGTTACACATAACCAAACTGTTGCATGTTACGTTTAAGTCACAATAACCAAAAGTTACGCATAAGATCACAAACGTAAAAATTGTTGTGTGTTTAAGTGACATTTGGACTTTAAAACTTCAAAATTAACATATTCGCGTAACTTATCACATCAACTTCAAAACAATTGGACAAAAGTGACTTGGGACTTGTAACATTCATAAACATGATAACGTCAAACAATTAATTGGACAATAAATCAAACTAAAACTAACATAATGTGTTTCCATATGTTTGTTCTTTTGTCTAATATCTTTCAGATCACAAAATGGCTGTCAATCAAGAAAACATCAATGCCCCTAATGAGCTCATAATGACTGACATCTTCCCAGCCGGTTACGACAAAATTATTAGGAAGAACAATCTTCGTGTCGACTTCAACAACTTCAAGTGCTCTGAATCTTCATGCAAAGTTGTTGTTGACATTCTCAAACATCACCCGTTCAACCTCATGCTCACCAATTCAGCCACTGTACCAGAAATCTATATTTATCAGTTTTGGCATACTATGGATAAAATTGTTGGACAAGATGCGGTTAAAGTGACGCTTGGCACTCAGGAGGTCACTGTCACTGTAGCGGATCTTCGCATTATTCTTCTTCTTCCGGTCATACCTTCAACAAAATTGTTGGGTTCAGTAAATACCCAAACCCCTTAATCTAGGATTTGAATAGAAAATAACCTAAGTGCTTAGACCATTAAACACTAACAGTCAATGAGTGCATAGTCTCTCGGTGAGCCATCTTCAGACGCCAAGAAGAGACATTGAAGAAGTCTCTCCACCGAGTAAGGCGGAACTTAAAGGGTGAAGATCGAGTCAAGAAGAAGATGGTGGATTCGATGAAGTGATGACAATAACTTCATGAATCCTCAAACTCTCTCCAACTACAAACATCAAGACAAATCAAATGGCGGGCGAAGAATGAGCGGGACAAAACGGTTATGCTTGAAGCGATAAAGACGGAGTACTTATCTTCAAGAAGTCAACCTTTCCTATAAGGCTCAAGATCAAGATTAATATGAAGAAAGTGACTTGGTCCCTTTACCTAATATAGTCTTTAGAATGTGAGACAAAATACATAAGTATTTTGTCTTCTCTAATATTGTCGGTTGTCATTTAGGAAAGAGTTAAAACTCACATTTGTATAAATAGCATAAGAGATGGAGTGAAAGGTTAAGCTTGTGAATTGTAAAAACACACACACATGAAGCCATCTTTCACTCCTCCAACACAACTTAATCCCCGAGATAGCTCGGTGGGTACTTGTAGTTGTGCTCGGACTTAGCTCGAGCTTAGAGAGGAGTTGCAAACACTTTGTCATTTCAATCCCTAGTCTTTGTTCGCAAGTACTAGGGTAACGATTCTTTCGATTCATTTCTAATAAGAATATGACGTTGAAAATTACTCTTGTGTTTTATTTATATCTTTTCGGTCATTGATTCACTAGTAATCTTGTTTACTTTACTTAAACTGTTTTAATACATTAGTGAATAGGGAACAACAAGTGGTATCGAGCAAGGTGGTTATAAAGCTGCTTTTAAGCCGCTCTAAACGCTTTTAAATCGGGATCCTTAAAATGGTGAAATTGATGTACCCCAACTAGTCGATAAAAAGGCTGAGCTTATTCAACTGCTGCCCCTGCACTTGAAGTTGGTAAATTCAACAAATGGAAAAAGCGTATGCTTTACTATTTGATTGGGATGGAACCTTATTATATCAAGTGTATAAATGAAGGTCCATTTATCCCAAAGATCAAGATTTGCCTAAACACAAGCTCGGTGGACTTAGGATGAGAGAAGAGCGGTCAACCGGGACCAAAGGCTCAAAAGTATCATAATATCTTGTCTTCCGACGATATTATGGAGTCGATTATAAGTCGTAGTACAACCAAACAAACTCAGGATGACTCGGTTCATAGTCATGAAGGTTCTTTCGATACCAAGGAAAACAGGATTATGGACACGAAACTTGAGTATAATACCTTGTGGCTAAGGACTCGAAACTCGTCTCAAACTTACACCCATTACAAAACTCTTTTAAATGAACTATCAAATGATGGTGTTAAGTTGACCAAACATGAAATGAATGTTGGCTTTGTCAATAGTCTGATTCGCTCCCAAACGGTCAAGTTTTATCACGCAAGCCGGCCACTTGTGAATGGTCAACCGTAACAAACTTAAAACAGTCTGGAAACAAATGCAATGAAGATCTGGAGAGTATAGTGTTTCCCCGGGTCATTATGTCCCAGCGAGCTATGCGATGAATCACCAAACGAATAGTGATCGAGAGAATTTGAACGGAAAAGGGATTGTGATTATTATAACTAAAGAAAAGTATATAAATTACAGAGGCTTAAATACATATTAAAGAAAATTAAAAAAGATAAAATATATTAAATAAACGCTATCACTATTTTCAAAATGATGTTTTTGATTTTTCTTTTATAAAACTTAAATTAAAAACTACGTGACGTACAAAAGAAAATGTGAAACTATAGCAATATTAATCCTAAAAATATGAAAATGATATTTTTACAAACCTAATGATAAAAGAAAGTTTTTAGAAAAATAAAATTATTTTACAACTATTTAATTAATTATTATTAATTAAAACTAATTTTAACTATTTAATAATAGCTTAAAATACAAGAAAATATGAAATAAAGCTAGAAAAATAAAATTATGACTTGGAAAATCTAAAATAACAAAAGAGAATTTTCAAAACTATTTTTGTATTTTTTCGATTATTTTGTATTTTCTATGAATTAAAAACTATTTAAAACTACTTAAATTGCTTAAAATACAAATTTAACTAAGAAAAATCTGGAAAATATTTTTTGACTTTTATATTTATCCTAACCTAGGAAAATGAAAATTATTTTTTGAAACTTTTCGAATTAATTGTATTAAAAGCTAATTAAAAAGTACTAAAATTGATTAAAATGAAGAAAATACCAAACAGACCTAGAAAAATCTGAAAATTCAAGATAAGTCTAAATTAATATTATGAATCTAGGAAAAATAGAAAACAGTAGCTTGTGTGAAGGAAATTGAAGCGCAATGCAAGTGCTTATAAATAAGCACTGAAATAAGCCAAAATGCTACAAATGAGAACCAAGTCGTCTGAAGCTATAGAATGCTAAAAGTACCCAAATGCAACAAGTATCAACTATACTAAACCTATGAATTGCAAACTTAAGCAGATTTGAGGATTTGAAATAAATGCTAAAAAGATTGGGAGCTACTTTTAAGCTAAAGAATAAACACTTAAATAAGTGGAAACTAGAAAACAAATGTTGGAACTTAAAGAAGACCTGGCTAGGAACTTGTAAACCAAAAACGAGACTTGGACAAGCTCTTATGAGCTCTGCAAGCCTCAGATAAAACTCCGTGCACACTCAGTTAATACTGAGTTTGCACAGGGCACTTATACCCATATTGACAAGCATTTTTAGAGCTTATAAAAATTTGACAAAAATCTACAAAAATGAGATTAAGAAAATAGACCAAGTGAAGTTTAAAAACCCACAATTTCACTTAATTTGACCCAGAAATGAGCTCATGAAAAATCACCCTAGTTGGGCTGAAAACTGGAATTCCAAGTTTTGACTTTTGAAACAGATTTGATAAGTTGACTTTTATGAGATTTAAAACCAATTTGTGGACTGATCTTGATGTATTATGATGAAATGGAACTACTGCAAGCTTTGTCTATGAATTTTAAACACAAAACAAGTTTTTGTCTTTCAAAAACTCCAACAGTTAAGATTTAAAGACAGATTAATGGTGTATTTGACTTTGAGCCTTAGCAGATGCAATGTGATGACTGCAATGAGTCAAAATGAGCTAAACAAACCTAGAACAACAAGTTTCAACACTGAACAAGCCTCTAATACAGTTTAACTGCATAATCCAAACACCACTTTAATAAATGATTTACAAGCAAAACTGAGCTAAACACTTAACTAGCTAATATTATGGATCAAACTGAGTTAAACTGTCCTAATTACCACTAATTAAATAAGTCTAAACTATTGGTAACCACAGATACACAAACAAGCACAGTATGCAAAATAGATTGAAATGAAAATGAGATGACTACTCATTGTGTGTCCAAATTGCTTTCAGTGCTAAAACCGAACCATAACTACCCTAATCTAGTCTAATCCAACCCAAAATCAAGCTCTGCAACACCATTATCCATTTCCAAATCTGCTTGAACCAATTTCTCTTCACAGTTGACTTTTGTTGACCAAAAACCAAATTAGCTTGAAACTAAATGTAAGCTTACCAAAAGGCTATAAAGAGCTTAAATAACTTGTTTGAACTTAAAAATAAGCTAAAAGAAGCTTTAATACAAGAGTTTGAAATTCAATTTCTCAACAGTGAATATGAAAGCATGAAGCTTAAATGAAACTTTGAATTAGGACTTGAAAATGATTATCTTGATAAAACAACTTAGTTTGAGTACATAAGAATGAAAATTACATCTTTAAACTTAATTTAGAACATTAATATTAAAACGACATACAAAAAAATAAAACTAACTACTACCCTCTTTCTTCCTTTCTTCTTCCTTTATTTATACCCAAATGGTTCTCTCTCCAATCTGAGTGAATCCCACTTGCTTTGATAACCATTGGATAGCTTGATATCATCTTGACTGTTTGATCACATTTTGGCGCCAAAATGTATATAAGCCGATTGGGGTTGAGTGAGGTGGACAAGGATGCATTAAATGCTCTTTGGAGTGTTGTTGAGGTGGGGGAACAAGGTGAGTGGGGAAGAGCTGGAGGTGTGGGAGGTGAAGTGTCATAGGTATTTGGTGAGGAAGAAGAAAAAGGGCTACCTGGTTTGTTTGACTTATTTGTTGACCGTGGTTTAATATTAAAGGGGTCAAAATGAAGGGGTCAAAAGGTTTGGCGGGGTCACAATTGGTTTGACAGGGTCCAAGGCTTAGGCTTTTAATAAACAAGGACCTTTGTTGTAAATTCTGAAAGTCAAGGGACCAAGGCTGCCATATTTGCAAAGTTGCTCCAAGGGACTAAAAGTGACAAGCTCCAATAGTACAAGGACCAAACTTGACATTTTCAAATTTCCAAGGACCATTTTTGCCAATTTTTAAACTTGGAGGACCAAATTTGTAATTTCTCAAAACTTTTGATATTTTTCACCAAAGGACTAATTTTGACAACTTATGATTTTAAAAGGACCTCTGGTGAATTTTCTTTTGAAATTAAGTGCTCAGGGACTATTTCTGACAACTTTTGAAACTTGGGGGACTGAAACTGCCAATTATGCAAACTTAGCTCATTTTTCATCTGATTTTAAACATTTTGCATCTGAAACATATAAAATGCAATTTTGGAATATTTTCAAGATTTTGATGCATTTCGAGCATTTTTAAACGTTTTGCGATTCAGATTTAACCAAAATGATGAGTATTTACACACTCATCAATCCCCACACTAAACTATTGCTAGTCCCTAGCAATCTTTTGAGAAAAACTTAATGGATTTGAATCTCTTTACCAAAAGCCATTACTCGGAGTAGCCAAATGTTTCAGTTCAAGTAAGAACCATGGTACACCGATAACCATGTGATTTTGAGCAAACCACCGACTTCAACGGATTTGATTTGTCTTTACGAAGCCGTTTGCTTCGGACTAGCCAACTCTTAGATAAATTATCGTATTATCTTTGGTGAGTGATTACCAATTATGGTTTTTCCACCGCTTTACCACAAGCTATAAACTGCGGGCTAGCCAACTCTTCACTTTTAAGGATATGGTGAATGAATACCATACAATTTTAGGCAAATTGCAAGTCGTAAATGAATTTGAGATATCTTTACCAAGAGCCGTTTGCTCTGGATTAGCCAATCCTTTTGTTTATTAGACATGGCGGATCGATAACCATAAGTTGAGTAAGTGCAAAACACTTACTCCAAAAAAATTTGGCCAAAATGGGGAATTAGGTGGTATAATTACATGATAAAATTCGTGAGAATTCCCCCACACTAGAATTGAATATTGCCCTCAATATTCAAAGTACCGCGGTTATGCGAAACAAAGAACGTAAAAGGAAATATTACGGCCATTATTATGAAAGATTTAAAAAAAAAAAAAAAAAAAAAAAAAAAAAAACTTATATACAACAATGGGGAAACTCCCCACACTGGGGGACACACGGGTGAAAACCCATGTTTAACTCTTGTTTTTGATTACCGAGTCGCTAGCTTGACTCGACCCCAATTCATTGGTTCATGGGAAGCAAAGTGGAAGAAACAATCTCCATCGGACTTTCATTCAAGATGTTTGGACAAACATTTGAAGCACGTGAAAGTTCCACACCGATGAGATATACATAGAACCGGCTCAAAAATGATAAATGAAAATGCCGGGGTCAAAGGTAGTGTCTTCATTCCCGAAGGAGTGAAGATGAAGAGAAATCACAAGATATTTGAGGAAAGGAAGAAAGATTTTTATAACAATCAAGATCCATTCTTCATTTTCAAATGTAGAAATATCGGGAGGAAGGGTGAAGGTAGTATCATTAATAAGCAAACTCGTATGATAGAGTACACCTTCATCCGAGCCAATATCATCCTCAAGATCAAAATAGAAATGATCGTGTTCCGGAGGAGATATGTCATGAGAGAGTTCACCGGAGAACTCTTCATGGAGAGAATCATTCACATGAAGTGAAATTGTGAACTCTTGTTCCACTGTAGACTCATCACTATCCTCAATCTGAGTATCAAAGAGTGGATTCTCATAAATTAAAGTGAATTCAGAGTTGAATTCAAATAGAGGATTAGTGAAAGTAGCTTTGAATGTTTCGGGAACAAAGTGATCAACATTCTCTATTGGACTGTTAGGGTGAGAAGTGAGTGAACGATCATTATCAAGGAGACTTTCGCCTCTCCCGGATCGGCTTGAAATCAAAGAGAACATCGTTACTTTCGATGAAAGTGGATTGATGTGAGTGAGTTCATCGGAGAACTCTTCAAGAAGAGGATCAAACCGTGGGAGTGATGCCTCAACATACTCGATGTTTCCATAGGAAGCAAAATCGTCGCTAAGATCGTAGAAAGTTTCAAAATGATCTTTTGAACACTCAAGAGGGAAAGAGAATCACATATGATCGAAGTTCCTGTGACTCTCTCGGGATTGGGACAAGGTTCTCAACACTAGACTTTATGAATTCGTCCGATTCCTTTTCGTGAACAGTGTCAAGATGCTCGTCCCCATGTTCGAGAGTGAGTGGGAGCTTGGTGTGATAGCGCTTGTTTGAGATGGAATCTCAACTGCTAGGATATCAACCGACCGAGGAGTTGAGAAATATTATCTTTAAAAGGATAAAACTCTCCTCGTCATCATCATATAGAGTGCCTTAAGAAATTGGGAACGCTTAGAGCCGCTTGCTCTAGGACTAATAATTCTTCCCTAGATTTACGGGCCTCTCGTTCTTGACTAGCAATTCTCCCATGGTCTTTTCACCACTCACTTGATTCTTAAAGTTACTAATCATATCATTAAGTGTTTTCATTGCGGTTTCAAAATTTTGGGAAATTTCTTGAGACAACGGCTCGGTGGAGTTTGAACCGTATGGTCTTGTGGAGGTTGGAAATTGTCAAACTGTAAGAGTCATGATTGTTACAAGGAAATGGATTCCTTATTTGAAAATCGAGCTGAAATGGGGACCTCCACAAGACTACAACAAGAAACTGTTGAGTCCGGACCGTGAATTGTATGGATATTGTTCATAACCAAAGTTTCGAGCATCACCGGAAAACTGTTCATAGACAAACGTGTTTCGGATTGACACTCAAATCCTTGGTGAGGACCTCCACAAAATTCACAGCAGTTATGTTGATTATATGAAGATAAGTCGGGTGTGGTGGGTAATTGGAAAAGTTTGAGGGTCGTTAAATGAGTTCGGATTAGGATCATAATCAAATGAATTCCTCGAACCACAAAACAAACAACTCCGTTATGAATATCATTACCACATTGTACACACGTACACCAACGATGTGGTGAACCAAAAGAGGCTCACCACAACCGACACAAGGAATAAACGATTTCATTTGAGAGTTATGAGAAAGAATCGGTTTATTCAAAGAATCAACAAAACCAACATGGTGATCCGAATGACTATCAAGTCTCGAAGAATATTTTGAAAAATCCGGAGGTGGGACAAGTGGTGTGCTCTGAGAGCTAGCAATTTCCACCACTTCCGTTATGGTTTTTGGTTCTGGTTCTTGAGAAACGTGAAGATTAGGCAAGTCATTCTTGCTAGTCACCGGTCTCAATTCTGCATGTTTGCTTTTAACCGTAAATCGTGAAAGTTTAGGATAAATTTTAGACGGCTTAGGAGCAATTGATGGGTTAGATCTTTGGATAACCGTAGGTTGGACGTGTTAGCACCTCCATTATCGATGGAAGTACCGGTCCTTTGTCACCCGGTTTCTCGTTCCATTTCCCTACGCGAATTAATGGATCATCACGAACAACACGAATTCTTGACATTTGTGATAAAGTCAAGTTTTTCAACTTCGTCCCGAATTCGTCAGAGTCGAGAGATTCCATGAGAATGGAAGAAGTTAGAATCAAATGGATGAGCGGTAAAGGGATAAAGAATCAAAAAGGTAAGAGGGTTAAGGTGAATATTTTGGGTTTTGGATAAACATTTTGTAAAAATAGGAAAGAAAATCTTTTGGGTTTTTGATTTTTAAGATGTTTTGGATTTTGAATTTTTATAAGAAAATATAAACATATGGATGGTATGAACAATGATTGAATATTCAAATCACTAATCGCTAAACGGGAGATAATTAGCACATGACTCCAAGTGGCGTAAAATTTGATTCGCTCCCAGACGGTCAAGTTTTATCACGCAAGCCGCCACTTGTGAATGGTCAACCGTAACAAACTTAAAACACCGAAACAAATGCAATGAAGATCCGGAGAGTATAGTGTTTCCCGGTCGTTATGTCCCAATGAGCTATGCGATGAATCACCAAACGAATAGTGATCGAGAGAATTTGAACGGAAAAGGGATTGTGATTATTATAACTAAAGAAAAGTATATAAATTACAGAGGCTTAAATGCAAATTAAAGAAAATTAAAAAAGATAAAATATATTAAATAAACGCTATCACTATTTGCAAAATGATGTTTTTGATTTTTCTTTTATAAAACTTAAATTAAAAACTACGTGACGTACAAAAGAAAATGTGAAACTATAGCAATATTAATCCTAAAAATATGAAAATGATATTTTTACAAACCTAATGATAAAAGAAAGTTTTTTAGAAAAATAAAATTATTTTTACAACTATTTAATTAATTATTATTAATTAAAAACTAATTTTAACTATTTAATAATAGCTTAAAATACAAGAAAATATGAAATAAAGCTAGAAAAATAAAATTATGACTTGGAAAAATCTAAAATAACAAAAGAGAATTTTCAAAACTATTTTTGTATTTTTCGATTATTTTGTATTTTCTATGAATTAAAAACTATTTAAAACTACTTAAATTGCTTAAAAATACAAATTTAACTAAGAAAAATCTGGAAAAATATTTTTTTGACTTTTTATATTTATCCTAACCTAGGAAAAATGAAAAATTATTTTTTTGAAACTTTTCTGAATTAATTGTATTAAAAGCTAATTAAAAAGTACTAAAAATTGATTAAAATGAAGAAAAATACCAAACAGACCTAGAAAAATCTGAAAACTTCAAGATAAGTCTAAATTAATATTATGAATCTAGGAAAAATAGAAAAACAGTAGCTTGTGTGAAGGAAATTGAAACTGCAATGCAAGTGCTTATAAATAAGCACTTGAAATAAGCCAAAATGCTACAAATGAGAACCAAGCTGATACAGAAGCTATAGAATGCTAAAAGTACCCAAATGCAACAAGTATCAACTATACTAAACCTATGAATTGCAAACTTAAACAGATTTGAGGATTTGAAATAAATGCTAAAAACAGATTTGGGAGCTACTTTTAAGCTAAAGAATAAGCACTTAAATAAGCTGGAAACTAGAAAACAAATGTTGGAACTTAAAGAAGACCTGGCTAGGAACTTGTAAACCAAAAACCAGACTTGGACAAGCTCTTATGAGCTCTGTGCAAGCCCGCACAAAACCTGTGCACACTCAGTTAATACTGAGTTTGCACAGGGCACTTATACCCATATTGACAAGCATTTTTAGAGCTTATAAAAATTTGACAAAAATCTACAAAAATGAGATTAAGAAAATAGACCAAGTGAAGTTTAAAAACCCACAATTTCACTTAATTTGACCCAGAAATGAGCTCATGAAAAATCACCCTAGTTGGGCTGAAAACTGGAATTCCAAGTTTTGACTTTTGAAACAGATTTGATAAGTTGACTTTTATGAGATTTAAAACCAATTTGTGGACTGATCTTGATGTATTATGATGAAATGGAACTACTGCAAGCTTTGTCTATGAATTTTAAACACAAAACAAGTTTTTGTCTTTCAAAAACTCCAACAGTTAAGATTTAAAGACAGATTAATGGTGTATTTGACTTTGAGCCTTAGCAGATGCAATGTGATGACTGCAATGAGTCAAAATGAGCTAAACAAACCTAGAACAACAAGTTTCAACACTGAGCAAGCCTCTGTCTGCTTTTAACCGCATAATCCAAACACCACTTTAATAAATGATTTACAAGCAAAACTGAGCTAAACACTTAACTAGCTAATATTATGGATCAAACTGAGTTAAACTGTCCTAATTACCACTAATTAAATAAGTCTAAACTATTGGTAACCACAGATACACAAACAAGCACAGTATGCAAAATAGATTGAAATGAAAATGAGACAGCTACTCACAGGTGTCCAGCTGTTTTGCAGGCTAAAACCAGAACCATAACTACCCTAATCTAGTCTAATCCAACCCAAAATCAAGCTCTGCAACACCATTATCCATTTCCAAATCTGCTTGAACCAATTTCTCTTCACAGTTGACTTTTGTTGACCAAAAACCAAATTAGCTTGAAATTGAAATGTAAGCTTACCAAAAGGCTATAAAGAGCTTAAATAACTTGTTTGAACTTAAATATAAGCTAAAAGAAGCTTTAATACAAGAGTTTGAAATTCAATTTCTCAACAGTGAATATGAAAGCATGAAGCTTAAATGAAACTTTGAATTAGGACTTGAAAACAGATTATCTTGATAAAACAACTTAGTTTGAGTACATAAGAACAGAAAATTACATCTTTAAACTTAATTTAGAACATTAATATTAAAAACGACATACAAAAAAAATAAAAACTAACTACTACCCTCTTTCTTCCTTTCTTCTTCCTTTATTTATACCCAAACTGGTTCTCTCTCCAATCTGAGTGAATCCCACTTGCTTTGATAGCCATTGGATAGCTTGATATCATCTTGACCGTTTGATCACATTTTGGCGCCAAAATGTATATAAGCCAGTTGGGGTTGAGTGAGGTGGACAAGGATGCATTAAATGCTCTTTGGAGTGTTGTTGAGGTGGGGGAACAAGGTGAGTGGGGGAAGAGCTGGAGGTGTGGGAGGTGAAGTGTTGCAGGGTATTTGGTGAGGAAGAAGAAAAAGGGCGCGCTGGTTTGTTTGACTTATTTGTTGACCGTGGTTTAATATTAAAGGGGGGTCAAAATGAAGGGGGGTCAAAAGGTTTGGCAGGGGTCACAATTGGTTTGACAGGGGTCCAAGGGCTTAGGCTTTTTAATAAACAAGGACCTTTGTTGTAAATTCTGAAAGTCAAGGGACCAAGGCTGCCATATTTGCAAAGTTGCTCCAAGGGACTAAAAGTGACAAGCTCCAATAGTACAAGGACCAAACTTGACATTTTCAAATTTCCAAGGACCATTT
Source organism: Chrysanthemum lavandulifolium (assembly GCA_022545495.1). Classification (NCBI taxonomy): domain Eukaryota; kingdom Viridiplantae; phylum Streptophyta; class Magnoliopsida; order Asterales; family Asteraceae; genus Chrysanthemum; species Chrysanthemum lavandulifolium. The sequence goes on along the minus strand of CM040239.1, from coordinate 232,409,887 downwards.
TTGCCAATTTTTAAACTTGGAGGACCAAATTTGTAATTTCTCAAAACTTTTGATATTTTTCACCAAAGGACTAATTTTGACAACTTATGATTTTAAAAGGACCTCTCGTGATTTTTCTTTTGAAATTAAGTGCTCGGGGACTATTTCGACAACTTTTGAAACTTGGGGACCTAAAAGCGCCAATTATGCAAACTTAGCTCATTTTCATCCGATTTTAAACATTTTGCATCCGAAACATATAAAATGCAATTTTGGAATATTTTCAATATTTTGATGCATTTCGAGCATTTTAAACGTTTTGCGATTCAGATTTAACCAAAATGATGAGTATTTACACACTCATCACTCCCCGAGAAGTGGTTGAATTTCTCTCGGGGACTTAGAAATGCTAATCATATCCGAATCTTGAACTTCCCGAAATTTATGGGAAATTTGTCTATGAGGAAAACCTCATCAACAGACGATACCACGACTTAAAGAAGTCTCGGGAAGTCAAGAAGTCACGACCACCACCTCATCACCAATATCAAGCGCGCTTATTCTAACAATATTGTTCAAGATTTTCGTGAAAATTCGGATGATGAGCACGATGAGAGATCAAGTGAGGAGTACCTAAATGACCGAACATCGAATTTCAAGAAAGGGCACTCCTTGCTAACTCTCAAGGTTTATAAAAAGAAACAAAGGTTTTCAAATGCTAAAGCAAATGAGGACATGAATGCTTTAAGTGTCACAAAAGAGGTCATTTTACAAAAGACATTTTCAAAACAATTTCGAACCCTCTTATAAACCATCAAATCGGTCCTCGAGCTTTAGCAAATTTTAACCAAAATCTATCGGTCTCATCAAAACTTTCAAAATAAATCGATCAAAACAAAGCTGTTGATTTTAAAGCTAAGTATAAGAAAGTCAAAGCTAAGCTTGCATTGCTTGAGGCCGATCTCTCGAAACAACAAAAAGTGTTCAATCATGCGGGGTAAAACAAAGGCCTCGTTCTTTGAAACCTTCGATGGGATGAAGAGCCAATATCATCGATGATGAAATGGTGCATGTCACAGACCGATGGCCCTCTCGTAAGAGGACAAGCTAGTAGTTGGAAAGAATCATGCCAGAATGGAGAATGGGTCAATATCACAATGAAGAAGGTAAATATTTTACTTTCTATGGATGATGACTCGATTGGTAGTCTTGCATGAATTATCTTAATGTTGACCTTAAGTTCGTAGAAGAGCAAAGAGCGAATCTTTTTCAAAATACAACAAGCTAAGTTTTGAATTAAACAAGTGTAGGGATGAGCTGCTTTTTTAAAACAAGCTAAGCTTGAGGTCATCACTTTGTAAATTCAAACACCGAACTAGTTAAAAGAAATCGGCTCTTCAAGACGAATGAAAAGGTTCAAGATATTCTTGATAGTTGGATTGCTAAGAATCCTGGGTCTTTGATCTTGTGGAAGCCCCCAGAGCAAGAAGAGAGTCATATGTGAAGATCATCTTCCGACTCTCTCAACAAAGACCGTGGTCCTAAGCCATTTGTGTCGGTGGTATGATTACCGTGATGTTGACTAGTCCCAAGCCTAGTGATTGGATTGATCGGGTTAATCCCGATAGTAAGCTTCCTAATTTCGATTACGGAAGAATTCTAGAGCATGAGAGTCAAGCTCTTAAGAGCATGCTTGGACTCACGATGTGCCCGATGATCTTGAACACATTGAGTCCAGGCGAGTCTAATGCAACGCCCACCCCTGGAACCTCTTGTGGTGCCGCACCAAGCTCTAAGCTTACTCCAATGCAATTCAATCCTCATTCACCAAAAGAAAGGTCGGACTTGGTAGAACCATCCCGAAAAGGCCAACAAAACCAACTCAACAAGAGTCTACTCCCACCGAGACTTCCACATCCTTGACTCCCTTTGAAGTGACCAAATTCAACAATGATCGAACTTGTGAGGAAGCTAAGCGAAAAGATGGAATCCATTGAAAAGTCCCTGAATCTATCAAGGAGACAAAGTCACTTCCTCTAGTTCCTCAAAGTCCAAGTCAAACCCCAAATCCAAGCGAAGTGTGATCTATGCCACTATACCGGTCATACCATCGACAATCTGTTATAGAATCCTTTTTGTATGATCGCAAAAGGATGATCACAGAACTTCGATCACTTACAATATGTAAGTTCACTCGATGAAGCAAACTATACCAAAGTTGGTCATCGGTATGCTTCAACCTCCAAGTCTGCTCAAAATTTAGAGCAAAACCCTTTCCTCCTTGTCCATACTGTGGGTTTAGTGATCATCACCCGTGATTGTCTTATGAACACATGTTGTGATATTTGCGAAATCCGACTCATAAGACATCCCAAAGCATGACAAATGTCATCCATGCAATGAGAAGTTCCAAGCAACCCAATATCACCGAGTCATCCTCGGTCTCTAAATGCAAAACACTGTGGTAGCACAATGCATTCAACCACCGACCATGAGTCGATTGCCAAATTCAAAGAGACCTTGAGACCCAAGCCCACTAGTAAGTGGGTCACTAAGAGAAACTAATTGGTTTACTACTTGTGCAGAGACACGCCGAGAGCCTATTTGGCATCTAGGCGGTGGATGCTCAAGAAGCATGATTGGTGTGAAGGAGTATCTGCACAAGTATGTAAAGGAACCAGGACCCAAGGTAGTATTTGGTGATAACTCATCATGTCCCACTTAAGGTTATGGTTCAAGATGGCGCAATGGAATATTTTCTCTAGAATTGCTTATGTCAATGATCTCAAATACAATCTCATCAGTGTTAGTCAACTATGTGATGCTAAGTACATTGTGCAATTCAATGACAAACAAGGTACCATTTTCAATGCCAACAAAGAGGTTGTTTTGATAGCTCCTAGAAGAGATGATGTTTATGTCTTAGACATATCTACTCTTTCTCAAGATGGAACTGTCTCTTTGCCAAAGCCATGAAACTATCAACCTGGTGTGGCACAAGAGACTCTCTCACTTAAACTTCAAAACATCAACAACCGGCAAAACAAAACAAGGTCCTTGGCTTACCATCATTGGTTTTGCAAAGATAAACCATGCTCACTGTGAAAAAGGCAAACATCAAAGAGCATCTTTCAAAACCAAACAAAATTTCTCCATCAAAAGCGCCTTCACCTCTTGCATATGGATCTCTTTGGACGATCGGGTCCTAGATCAATTCGACATGAGAAGTATACACTTGTCATTGTTGACGAGTTTTCAAGATACACTTGGGTATACTTTCTTTCAAAAAGAGTCGAAGTCGACACAATAATGTCATTCATCGTGAACATTGAAAACCGAATGACATTATCGTTAAACAAATCGAGGCGACAATGGTACCGAGTTCGAAATGACGAGCTTGAGTGTTTACGTGATGAAAAGGAATCTCCCAAAAATTTCATCTCCCTACACCTGAACAAAATGGGGTGGTGAAAGGAAAAATAGAACTCTCATTGAGGTTGCAAGAACCATGTTAAATGGCTCACCCTCTCAAAGCATTTACGGGTGAAGCAAGTAAAAGCGACTGTTACACTCAAAACAGGTCAATCATTGTCAAGAGACATAACAAAACCCCATATGAGATATTCAAAGGTATACTTCGACATCGCCTACTTTCATGTGTTTGGATGTCCTGTGTTTATTCATAACCACAAGGATCATCTAGGCAAATTTGATGCTAAAGGCGATGATGGATACTTTCTAGGTTACTCACCGATCTCCAAAGCCTTGTGGTATTTAACACTAGGAGACAACAAGTTGAGGAAACCTTTCATGTTACCTTTGATTAGAGTTCGAGAAAGCATCGTGTTCACCAACACCTCGAGAGAGGAAATAGGAATTGATAACTCATCAAGATATCCTCCGATGAGTATTACATCAAATCAATTCCTCATACCAAGTCGATCTCGACTTCTCATATTATGTCTTGCCTCACAACCGTCACAACCAACTATCGGTGAACTTATTGATAATCAATCGGTCCTTCTTTGGGATAGGCAACAACGATCCAAATGATCGAGAACCCGTGATTCATGAAACCCAACTGAACAAGACATCTCAACAGATGTTTTAATGATTACGTGGCTCATGCACGGGACTCACTCTTGAGTCTCCGGTGGCCTCCTCAAGTTCGGATCCTAGACCACAAAGTAAGTGGACAAAATCTCGGGACATTGAGCTTGTAAACAACATTGGTGAACCCAGCGAGGCATGATCACTAGAAGCATGGCGACTAAGTTAATCGCAACTTCACCAATGAATGTCTATATGCCGATTACCTATCGGATATAGAACCCAAAATGTCACCGAGGCTCTAAAACACCCAAGCCGGGTTCGAGGCCATGCAAGAAGAACTTCAGCAGTTTGATAAAAACAAGGTCATGACCTTGATGAATTGTCCTCGAGGATGTCATAGTCATAGGAATGAAGTGGGTTTTCGAAACAAAACTAATGAAAACGCACCGTCATTAAAAACAAAGCTAGACTTGTAGCCAAAGGTTACAGTCAACAAGAAGGCATTGACTATGATGAGACATTTGCTCTATTGCAAGAATGGAAGCCATTAGGATCTTCCTTGCATTTGCTACTTACATGAACTTCAAAGTTTACGGATGGATGTAAAAGTGCATTCCTTAATGGTGAACTCAAGGAAGATGTGTATGTTCAAGAACCTCTCGGCTTTGAGAGTAGTGAATTTCGACTATGTCGCAAGCTTGATAAAGCCCTTTATGGTGAAACAAGCTCCTGGGGCATGGTATGAAACTCTCGGCCTTCACGATCCAAAGCAAGTTTGTCGAGGAAAGATAGACAACACATTATTTATCGACAGGACAAAACAAGATATGATACTAGTCCAAGTATATGTTGATGACATCATCTTTGGCTCAACAAACTACACTCTTTGCAAGCAGTTTGAAAAGCGATGACAAAGAAGTTTGAAATGAGCATGATGGGTGAACTCACATACTTCCTTGGACTACAAATCGTAAAGTGATAAAGGAATCTCTATCGGTCAAGAGAAATATACAAGAAATCTCTTGAAGAAATATGAGATATCCGCGTGCCTCGGTGAAGACACCAATGGTTCCTCCTAACAACCTTGGACCCGATCTCAATGGCAAGTCAATCAATCAAACCTATTTCGGAGGGATTGTTGGCTCACCGATGTATCTAATCGCTTCCGGACTGGACATACAATTCTCGATCATCTAATTGCAAGATATCGGTCAATCTCAAAGAATCCCACCTCACTGCAGCCAAAAGAATACTTAGGTACTGAAGGGAACCCTAAGCCTTGGACTCTATTATCCAAAGTGCTCGGGGTTTGATCTCAAAGGTTACTCTAATTACGATTATCTTGGCCGCAACATGGACGAAAAAAGTACCTCGTGGTCTGTCAATTTCTTGGAGGAAAAGCGGTTTGTTGGAGTGCTAAAAGCAACAATCGGTGGCTATGTCTTGGTGAAGGCGAGTATGTGGTCTGCGCAGGATGTTGTGCCAATGTTTTATGGATGAAAAGTCAACTCGGTGACTATGACATCCACTACAAAATGGTACCCATCTTACGTGACAACACAAGTGCAATTGCAATCTCCAACAACCCCGTCCTTCATCAAAGAACCAAACACATTGATATCGATATCACTTCATCGGGGACCACATAATGAAAGGAGACATCGAACTCCATTTCATCCCTCTCGAATATCAACTAGCGATATCTTCACCAAACCCTTGGATAAACCTACCTTTGAGACGAAAATTTGAATTGGGAATGCTTGACATTGAAAGTCGGGCATCCGAAAACCAATCTCAATAAGTTCTCTCGAAATGGTTCCTCCTCCCGAACAAAACCCACAATACAACCTCTCTTTGAATAAGTAAGACTTATTCGGGGACCCTAACAGTTAATATTGAGCATTCAATGAGTAACTAAATGATACAAGTATCGATTACTTAAATGTCCTAGGTTGGTAACTATGCCAATTTAGTATAGGAATATATGTCTCTTTGTCTTACTATCAACCATATCAAGGGTCCTCACAAACTTACCTCATCCCCACTTGGCATTAAATGCCTCTCTCACATAAAATATCTTAGTGATATTTTATTATCGCAAAAGTGCACTTTTACCGTAATCGCAATCTATTCCTTGAATAACGGATTTTATTGCGGGTAGTGGAGGGTGGCATTAAATGTGGAAATTCAAAACGTTTTCAAAAACCGACTTTACAAATCCACAAGTTTGCACAAACAACCCCTCTCAACACCCTATAAATACCCCTCATAAAATCCTTATAACACACACAAAAGATTTCTCCAAACAAAACTCTGTCAAAATCTCTTTTCAAACCCAGAAATCTTTGTGTTCTTCAAATCTTTTCTGAAAAATCTTCTTTGTAAACCTTTACAAAAGTTTTTCATCACAACTTAAGAGATTCAAAACTTTTGATTGTTCTTGTCAAGTTATTCTTTTCAAAACCCTAAAACCTTTTTAATGCAAATGGCAAGAACACGATCTCTTCAGTTTGCTTCACAGTGGGTAGGTGATCTTAGCAATGTTGAATTTAAAACAAATAATGTCATAGGCAATTTTGAATATCTTCAAACCGTCGACCTATAAGGACATTATGAAATTTTTATATAATCGCCTTGCTGAAGGCGGCCTTTGTTCGGTGTCCTCAATCTGTGCAAAACCTCCTCGGGAGTTTTGGGCAGCAGCTAAGGCCTTTGACCCGACACCCTCCACGATGAGAATAACCTTAGACCACTCAGGAAATATCTCATCGGGTTCGTCTTAACGGGGCAACAATTCACCTGGATTATAAAACGTTTTGCACTTCAACAGGTTAGATTATAACAAAGGAGTTTATGTCGCCCATCCCGAACCCTCCACATGAAGGATGGGTTAAAACAAATCGTTTAGATCCAATTTTTTGGACAAGACCCAGTCACTAAAAGTTCATTCCCGTGGCTTGGAGGATCCTATACACTTTTGTGATTCGGGTCCTCGGCGGGAACCACTCATCCACCGAACAAGTTAACTCTATTCGATTGATGATGGCATCTTACTGATGAATGGGGTCATTGTCGACATAGGGAGATCATTTACGATGATCTCGTAACTAAGCTATAGAACAAAACTAGGACGAAATCGTTTCGTATCCTAGGTTTGTCTCTTGTGCTTTGCAAACGTTCTCGGGTACAAATTATCCTCGTGAATAAAAATTTGGAGCTTTACGGCATCCCGAGAATCAAACTTTCAAAAGGACCCATCCCTTGTCACAAATATTGAATTGATGGCCCATATGGTTGTGTAAATAACTAGATGGAATCGGTGTCTCCAAACCCTGCTCTAAAAGAGAAAAGGAAGTCTCGATGGGACTAAGACCAAACCCAAGTCTCGGGCCCTAAGGCTTGAGCACCGGCCAAAAGGCAAAGAAAACCCAAGACTTATTTGCCACCCACTAGAGACCAAGCAACATCCACCCAAAGGACAACGAAGGACACCGATAAATCACAATCAATGCCCTTGGTCCAAACTACTACTCCCAAGATCTAGAGGAAACAAACAACCCACCGGTAGGGGCGCCTTCCACAACGCCAGTGATGACATTAGCAAATCAAAGCCTTTGTGCGAGGGCACTTGAATGATCCCAAAGACTCGAGAGGAACCAAACAACCCGATAGGGATATCACCTTCACCGACTCGCTAAAGGTCTGGGCAAAACCCATCAAGATCTCATGGGTCTTAGGGGACAAAGACTCGGAGGAAAGTAACAAGCCGCCGATATGGAACCCAAAACCAATCGACTCGAGAGAAGGCACTGGAAACTCCCACCGTGTCGAGGGTCAACGGGGACAAAGACTCGGAGGATTAATACCACCGGTGATATGGAACCCATCACCAACCCCTTGTTGATTGTTGCGATGTTCTTGGGATACTATTTTAAGAGGAACGGGCGCGGTGATGATGAAATTTTATCGGCGGGGAAGAAGTGGATCTTGAGGTTCAAATTGAACAAAGACCACACTGATCCACAGGAGCATCTTGAATCACCATTCCACCGACAACAATGACTCGACTCCTCTTCCTCCACCGATGAATTCAAAGATTTGATAATGTTCTTCCACTCACGGAGAGGCAACTTGTTCGATGGATCACCAAAGCTTCAAGAAAGCTTTACTCCGGGTCATTTGAAACATTGTGGGAACAACACACCGAGGTCGGTGGTGCGATTCGCAGATTTGAAAGTCAAGTACAAGCCTTTAATGAAAATGTTCATGAGCACAAGGATCGATGTATGACACTCTTCACGGACTTGATGACAACAGCCAACTTTCTCGTGCACCTTCGAGGTGTAGGAACTAAGATAGATGAAATCAGGGAATTTGTCAAAGAAGATCCAGCGCTCAACTCTAAAGTGCTGAAGGCTACTGAGGCGTACTTGCAACAATCATCCAGCCTCACTGAACTGATCGAAATGCTCAAGTCTGCAAATGTTCAGGGTCTTCAATCTTCAGTCCAGTCTATTCAAGCTACATTGGGCTCTGTGAATACTCAAGTGGCTACTTTGGCTCAAGCATCTTCTTCCTTGGCCTGGAATCTCGGGCCCAGAATGACTGCTTTGGAAGTATCTCAGGCAAATTTGGAAACAAAAGTCACTGGTATTCAATCCGATACTTCAGATATCAAGGCAATGATCACTGAAATTTATCGGGCTTTCAAGGTCAAGCGACTCCGTCCCCTCAAGACCACACAACTCTTGCCCTCACTGACGCTCCGGCAATAGTTGAGGGGGAGAATACTGCTGAAGAAACTCCTGTTCACACTGAGGGAGAGCCAACACCACCAGTCCCAACTGTACCTATCTCATCAATCCCACCACCAACATCAACAACAACAACATTGACAGTCACAACACCAATAACAACAACAACACCGCCCCTGGTTGCAACATCATCTTCCTCAGGCCAGGACAAAGGAAAAGGCATAATGAAGACACCTCCTGAGCCTGAGAAGATACCCTTTAAGATCGACAACACTGAGTACCTGCTCACACCACAACAACTAAGTTCATACCTTGCTAAGGAGGAAAGGAGAAAGAAACTTGCTGAAGAGGAAAGAAAGAGCAAAGAAGCATTGGTACAAGTAGTTGCTGAAGAAGCTGAAAACATTGGAATAGATGCTAAGAAGCTTGAAAAGGGTCAGGTAGGACAGAAGTTCAAGGATGCTCAGGCAACAAAAATGGCTAAAATGAAAAAGCAGTTGGAAGAAAAGAACAAAAGAACTGCAACCATCAGTAAATACCCAAACCCCTTAATCTAGGATTTGAATAGAAAATAACCTAAGTGCTTAGACCGTTAAACACTAACAGGTCACTGAGTGCATAGTCTCTCAGTGAGCCATCTTCGAGATGCTCGAAGAGACATTGAAGAAGTCTCTCACTCAAGAAGGCGGAACTTAAAGGGTGAAGGCGAGTCAAGAAGAAGATGGTGGATTCAGAAGTGATGCCAATAACTTATGAATCCCTCAAACTTCTCTCCAACTACAAACACCGAAGACAAATGAAACTAAAGACGAAGACTATGAAGATCAAGAATGAGTAATGGTTATGCTTGAGCGATAAAGGCGGAGTACTTATCTTCAAGAAGTCAACCTTTCCTATAAGGCTCGACATCGATCGACATGAAGAAAGTGACTTGGTCCCTTTACCTAATATAGTCTTTTATGTGAGACAAAATACACCAATATTTTGTCTTTTGCAATATTGTCAGTTTGTCATTTAGGAAAGAGTTAAAACTCACACTTGTATAAATAGAATAAGAGATGGAGTGAAAGCTTAAGCTTGTGAATTGTAAAAACACACATACACGCAAGCCATCTTTCACTCCTCCAAATACAACTTAATCCCTGAGATAGCTCAGTGGGTACTTGTAGTTGTGCTCAGACTTAGCCTGAGCTTAGAGAGGAGTTGCAAACACTTTGTCATTTCAATCCCTAGTACTGTTCCGTAAGTACTAGGGTAACGTATTCTTCTGATTCATTTCTAATAAGAATATGACGTTGAAAATTACTCTTGTGTTTTATTTATATCTTTTAAGTCATTGATTCACTAGTAATCTTGTTTACTTTACTTAAACTGTTTTAATACATTAGTGAATAGGGAACAACAAGAATACGTCAGAATTCCAAATGAAATGGAGGTATTGGACTTCTTGGTTAATATTGGGTACGACGAAGCTTTTGGCATCATCTCTAAGCACTCCAGAGTCGATGTCAAGAATATCCCACAACCCTGGAGGACCATATATCTTATGATTGCCAAATCAGTCTCAGGAAGAGATTGAGGTCATGAACACCCGAAGCTCATGCATCTTCAAACCTTCTGGGGAATGGTTCACATGAACCACAATGGTTATGCAAGTCTTATCTGGGAAGACATGATGCAACACTACAGGAAACCTGGTTCTAAGATTCCCTTCATCCGATACACTAAGTTACTCATACATAACCTTTTCGGGAAGCAACATGGTATCCCACTGAGCCTGAATGACCCCGATATGCACTCCATGCTAAATGATCCTACTTTAAACTTAGTTAGGTTCAAAGACTCAACAACTCGTAAACAAGGAGCGGAACTTCCTGCTTGCTTGATAACTGATGCAATCAAGGATCTTCCATCTTACAGACATTACAAGGAAGCTGTGCTTGCGGGAAAAGTTAGCTTTCTAGATGAGCAAACTGCTCCAGGAGTTTCTACCAGAGCCAAGAAAGCTAGAAGCACTACTAGTTTTACCAAGTCAAAGAAGAAGAAAACCAGTAGTAAAATCAGGAGGAAACTTCCAACCAGAATCGTCCATCCTAAAACAGAACCTGAAATAGTCCAAACATCACTACATGATGATGATTCTAAAACCGAGTCAGATGATCTTACTGTGTACACCGAGGAACGTACAGATGACTCAAATATCAAGCAAAAGACAGAGGACAAACCTGCTAGTCCTTAGTATGATGAAGATGTTGACTCATACGTACCTTCTGATGAAGAACTCAAGTCTGACAAAGGGAAGAAGCCTCTTGACGACGAAGAAGAAGAAGATTCTGAGTGGGAGTATGACCCTAAGGTTGAAGAAAAACAACTTCCGAAAACACTAAAGCAATAGAGGATAGAGAAAGCTGCTGTTGAATTTGAACTTCAACAATCTGAAGGGCCAGGAGGTTCCAGCAGTGGTGTTCTCTCTACATCTAAATCCTGATCCGGTTAATCAACCCGGTAAAGGAACATATGCCACCACCAAGGAACCCGCAGTTAAACATCAGCAAGAGGATGTGGAAATGGTCGAACATGGAGATGACGATCAAGATAAAGATGAGCGAATCACTGACAAAGATATTTTGGAAGCGAAAAAGGAAAGGGCTGCAGAAGAAGCTATTAAGGCTGAAGAAGAACGCTTACAAAGGGAAGTCGATAACTGTTGGGTTTTACTAATCATAACAATTATAAAATCAAGTAAACATCATCAAAGCATACAGCGGAAGTATAAGGAATAATATATGTAATAATAATTAACCGAATAAGAATATGCGTACCTTTTAGCAATTCAAGAAAACCAAACGATGTTGTGAACAAGTAGCAAAACCCCAAACCCTAACTTAGGGTTTCACAATATTCGACCCACCAAACGTCGACCACCAAGAAATTCACAAACACAAGTGCGTTTGTCCTTCGTTCTTGTACACACGTACTAATAGCGATTTGATGTGAAAAACTAGGTTCTTGAATCACAATAAAAACCAAACACTTGTATCTTGAGTTGGAAAAATCGAACCCCTTGGGTAGGGAGGGTGGACGATCGGCCAACACAAGAGAGAGGGAGAGAAGAAAGCAATTAGGTTTATTAGTGATCCAAGGTTAAGAGAATAATGAATACAAGGGTTTGTATATATAGCTTCTCAAAACTTGGTGACCAAGAAAAGCCTCCCTTGGGTTTTTGTGAACCCACGACCGGCCAAGGCTAAACCCAAGGGGTTCTAGATCCTTCTTGTCCACTAATTGCATTTCTAGTCCCTTTAGTTTACATTTAACGACCGTTAGTCAAACCCCGTTAAATATTAACTATCGTTAAGTTTTATTTCGTGATAAATAATTAATAATAATAACGTTTATATATATATATATTAATTATTTAAACATCAACTCTCATACGTAATGTGTGCAATCCCGAAGTCTCGAGTTCGAATCCGGTCATACGTGTATTAAAAATATCCATAAAACCTTTCAGCTCCCACTTGGATATTACTTAATATAGTAATGACATTGGTTTAGTCTAGCCTAACACGCCAATGCCCCCATATCGAATCGAGTATGGTTTCCTGGAAAAACCATTTAATGATTCATCATTTTTACTTATCCTTTTGTCACTAATACTACATTAACTATGAATATGGATCAAGTCATTTCATAAGTTAATATTCTGTTTCTCGTTGTATTTGATTGAACAAGATTACCAAATCATCTGAACGTATTCTAGATTGATCTTGGGTATGGCCATACTTGTCAACCCTACGAGGGGCCCAAATATAGTATTATGCTTTGAAAACAAATTCAAAGGAACAAATTCTCTTGACTACAAACATAACTCATGAACTTTGTAACACTTCTGAAAATAGCCCTTATAACTACCAGTTACGGATAAACTATCTTACACAAATGCACTGCATTCATAACAGTTATCTGGTATCTCAAGTCTGAGGATAAACATGTCATGATTTACTTAATGACAAAGATCCATAAGTATAATCATGCAAAGTTGGGATCTGTCCTATATTCAATTTATTAAATATCATGTGAATCTGGTATGTCCCACGCATCAATATATTTTAAAAGTATATTCTACCAAAACTCATATTTGTCTTAATTCAATGACATTCCCACATCATTGATTGACAACAGACTATTTAGAATAACATAAGTTATTCACGGATTAAACATGCAAATATAGGATATAATATTAAGAAAATGAAAAATAAACATAACCAATATTTTATTTCATTCAAATAATATTTGTTCCAAACATCCCTTATCCAAATACTAAATAGATCAATGCATGATAATACTTGTTAATGAATTATGCCTCAAGTAATGACAATCATACTTGTTGAAAAGGCATAATTTCAAGAATTTTGAGAATACTAATTTCAAGAATTCAACTAGTGAAGTTCTTGTATGTGTGCATCAAAAATATCTTGATATTGCCACATAATATTTCAAAAAGTGTGTGACATCCTCAACCACCAATTTATGACAATCAAACTTTCAAACATTTTAAAGTTTAAAGTATTCTAATTCTTTAATGTATAATGCAACTATGCTCTTAGTTGAGCACATCTAGTTCACATGGCCATTTACAAGGATGAAATCCTCCCATGACTAGTATTGAGTGTCATCTCAATTATACCAGCATCATTGTATACAAAACAAGAATATGCTCTTTAAAATCTCCGGAAACTTTAATATCTATAGTGTAATGTTTGACGCCTTCAAAACTTTCAAGTTTGTTGGCTATGACAATTACGCAACAATTGATATATTGCTCATCCATAGAATTTTGAGAGCAATTCCAGGCTGAGGAATGTAATTCTGAATTCAAACATATTCCATTAGAATATTCATTATAGCAGTTATCTAATAACTTCATTAGATATCAATGTTGTCAAATCATCTTGCATTCAAGCATGATACAACAATAACATGATGTACATGAAAAATCCTTGTGTCAAACTAAGATTTTATTCATGTTCTACATATCTATTTTCCAAATGATATATCATGTTCTATTAGACTCATTTATTTACCGCACATGTTTATTAATAATAAACATATATTCCAAGGTTGTATGTCTTATTTTCATAATCTTTCAAGTGAAGTTCCATTCCAAACTAAAACTATCATTTATCTTAGATGGAATGTTACTACCCACAACCTATAAGATTTAAAGAAAATAAACATAATACTCCCACTAGCTTTCAGGAATACTTAGAAATTATCTTATTTTAATTTTAAACCAAACTTGGATTTAATAGTTAAACATAAGAATCGTCTCCTAGATGCATGCATATATCCATTTATGGATTCTTGCAGTTTGTACATTTGTAAAAATTATGTGAATTCATAAAACTCCTTTGTATTACTTATTGTCCTCGCAAAAGCAATTACACAAGAAAAAGTTTTGATATTCATTGTCAGATTTCATATAAATGAAATTAAGTATGACAATCATAATTATTATATATTTAATGTGCCAAGGAAAGAATATTCAATCACAGTTAATTGCTTAAGTGTGATTAATAATCTTGTCACAAGTATGACAATCATAATCATAAAACACATGTACAATTTTTGTCCATATGATTTCTCCACAAAGATTTAAACCACTAGGGTTTTCCTTCTTTTTGAAGAAACTCATCTTCATTAAGATAAACCAAGTATCCAAAGTTGATTATCTTTATGGACAGCATCTTAACATTCATAGTATGAATAATTTACCACAATTCAATATTAGGTAATATATCATTATGATTAACAGGTTTACCATGATCCTGTAATTCATATTTCTCATCATATCAAATATCTGAGATATCCTTGCAGATCTATGAATGAGAATTTCACCATCTTGAGGTTTATCAGATTTGACCTCATCATGATATTTACTAGTGTGTTTTAGAAGATTATGTGTTTTGTAATTTAATCTCTTCAAGATCTAAACAAAACTCCCACTTGCTTTTGTAATTTAAAGACTATCTATAAATACTTTAGCAGTTAGAACAACACTAAATTGTTTTCTTTTGGGATATTACAAATCACATTAACAGTTCGTAAATCTTGTTCGTTAATAACCTACTGCATAAGTAGTTTTAACAAATCAGAACTTCAATATAAGACTCAATGTGATTCATCACATTCCATACTACAATGGTGTCTTATTAATCTTCTATGTTTTGAGTTTTATTAAGTATATCCAATCAATACCCAATTTTTAACCTTGATAACTTTTGGAAGAAAAGAAGATATAGTTATCTTGAATCAAACAATATAACAAATGCTTGATTCTTCTAAATGAACATTTCATATACATACAGTATTTCATTAGAATTAATATTGTAAGACAATCTAACAATATAAGATAAACATATTCCATTTGGCTTACCTATTTACCAATTAAATCATCTTAATGGTAAAATACAATTCCAAGCCAATTGCATGCTTTATAACACAAGTACTTTTGATCAAGTCACTTCATGTCCATGTCTCAACAAGAAAACATAAACCAGTTATAATTCCATTATCGTTATAAGTCATTTACCAATTACTTTATATCTTAATAAGAAGACATAATAAGTTAACGTATTACTTTATATTATATGTCTTGTAATAATGAAAAGACTTCATGTTTGTGACTTTACAAAGAAACACATAAACATTTATAATTTAAAGTAATTATAAACACCACATCGTGGTTTCAATTAATTTATTTTCAAGTTAATATACTACTCTATCTATTTATGTCATTCTAAAAATACATAAATATTTAAGATAGTATTACTTTATTTATTTATGTCATTCCATGAAGTGTCCAACTTAAGAAACTGTAAAAGCAACCACGCTCGATCTCACAACAAGTGGAGATTTACCTTGAGATTACAATCTAGCCAAGATCCCACTTAACCTAAAATGTAACTTCAAGTGTTTCTTTAATTTTAATGACATAAGACATAAAAGTAGTCTATGTTATAATCTTGACATATGTTCTAAACAAGACAATCTTATTAGAACATTAATCTCTTACCTTACGATCAAGAGAATCCATTAATCATATTTGTATGTGTTGTTCCTTTGCACACAATAAATACTTCTCCCACTTGTGCATAGAACAACATCATATAGTAGATAAACACCATGACATTCGTTTGTTTATGTGAGCAATATGATAGTGTCATAGATATATAAGCATTACAAGTAGATGTAGGACCACTTAATTATCAAGGAAATGTTCATGACTATCCTAGAGAATATGAATGTCTACATTTTTTAAAGTAATGTATTATTTCAAGAAAATCTAGAAATAATCTGAGTTACTACCAAGATAATAAATCTTGTAACTCCCACTGAATTATACAACGTTACAATAATGTCTTATTCAGTAATACACCATACTCCCACTGGATTTGACAACATTGTAAGTGTTTCATTAACAAGTGAAAATAGCGTGCTATTACGTTGTTACCCCTTTTAAAGACCATTCGTAACACTTACTTAGGTACTAAAAGAGTGCATTCTACTCTGTAGATGATGGATCATCCATCATGCTATTAACTTGAAAAATTGAGCATGCAATTTCTTCCATAATAGGTCTACTATCCCCACAATGGTGTGTAGCACCTTTAATTGGTCAAAGCAAAACAACTAGATAAAATATACTAGTTTGTCTTTTACCAATTTTGCGGTAATTAGTCTAGCTTCTAATTTAATAACTCGTAAAACGTCATACATGTTTTCTAGTTGACCAAAATGTCATATAAGAATTCAATCACCAACAGAGGGTAATGAAATCTCTTAAGGAAAACATGGTGTGCAATTTTCTTAACTATTAAAGTTGCTATGAGTTATATATTAGAATTTAGACAATTCTAATGTTCCTAACATACCTTTCTCAATCATGAAAAGGAATAGGATTGAGTCTCACTCTTCTTCCATGGAAAAGAGTGTATGTTTGTCTTTTTAGTAAATTTTTCTTGATCAAACATTTGTTTGAAAACAGAACTAGATCAATTTACCAAAGTCCAAACCACGTTTACGGTTTAATGTTGCATTAACACAATCAACAAAATTAACAAAATTCAATCTTTAGTATTTTCGATAATTAAATCTTTCAAGAAAATAAAATACCCTTAGGTCAATAATCATATTAACCATAGAATTTTCCTTGAATCTAGGACCCTCATTATCATAGTTTCACCACATCAGTTGATCTGCTAGTGATGAAAGTATAGAATAGGTAATTGTCAAAGAACAATAATTGACAAACAAGTTTTCAATTCCTAGAAAATATGGGATTTACAATTTTGCCAAACAATTATGCAAAACGTAAGCATGTTTTATCCCATCTTATGCCTTAAGTTATAGGTCTCACTAACTAACTTAATTAAGTTGTCTAATTTAGAAACTGCAAATTATTTAAGTTAAGGTCTCACACAACATAAAGATTCACCTTGTTATCGTAATCTAGCTCAAGGTCTCACATAACTAAATTACAACTTCAAGTGTTTCATATCATTAGATGGCATAAACTTAAATTTAAAGGGTACAATTTTTTACGTGTAATCAAAACTTATGTATAAAGAAGCATGCATACAACTTTATAACATAAAATTTTTAGAAAAAACTTACATAATATTTTAATTGCTAAGATTAAATTCTACAAAGTTTTAATCGATGTGTTGAGAAACTTACAACTTTGCACTAAGATACTTCGTACATAGAATGGTTATACTAGGTAGCTCCATTCAAACGCACAGGGGGGCAGAGAACCAGGTAAGCACAAAAGCATAACCTAAGACATCCTTTCAGTGTGACTGTGCGCACTTCTTTAAACCCCCTTTCTAGTTTGTTCTATTGGGTGAGCCGTTCTAACCATTTAGTACAGTCGCATCAATCGATTAAAAGTTCAAGAATTAATACTTAGAAAAACAAATCAATTTCGCCATTATTTAGTCCATTTAATTTTCTATTCATAAAAAACCCATTTTTGCTTACTAACATGTCATACAATATAAACAAAAAACAACTTTAATAAAAATTAAACAAACTCAAATAATATAAACATATAACTAAACAATTTTAACATATGTAAAACAATTAGCCACATGCATAATTATTTCGATAAAAGCTAATAAACAATTCTAGACGTAAATAATGCATACATCAACTAGGGCTTTCACCTACAAGTAGATGAGCCACATACATCGACAAGTCGATTGCGTAAGCCAAAGTCAATAGTATACCAAATAACACATAACGAATTTTTATTAGATATATTGAGGTCTTCCCCAATTCAATAATTATCAAATAAATAAAACATGTGTATATCACTTAACAATTAATAAACAACAATAATCCATAGCAAAACATGCATGTTCCACCATGGATTCATCATAACAATTATATCCCAAGATACGCATAATACATGGCACATAACAATTATTCATTAAAACCACATAAAATTAGCATGCAATCCTAGGGTTTCTACAAGGTTTACAAAATTAAAACCTAATAATATAATAGAAGGGTAATCGACCCTATATAAAAAAATTAGGGTTTCCAATTTCAAAACCATAGAAACCAATAAAAGCATGCATAATCATAAAGATTCAATTTTTATGTGTTTAGGTAATTAATTACATCATATTAACGCTCGTGATGCCACTGTAGGGTTTTACTAATCATAACAATTATAAAATCAAGTAAACATCATCAAAGCATGCAACGAAAGTATAAGGAATAATATATGTAATAATAATTAACCGAATAAGAATATGCGTACCTTTTAGCAATTCAAGAAAACCAAACGATGTTGTGAACAAGTAACAAAACCCCAAACCCTAACTTAGGGTTTCACAATATTCGACCCACCAAAAGTCGACCACCAAGAAATTCACAAACACAAGTGCGTTTGTCCTTCGTTCTTGTACACACGTCCTAATAGTGATTTGATGTGAAAAGCTAGGTTCTTGAATCACAATAAAAACCAAACACTTGTATCTTGAGTTGGAAAAATCGAATCCCTTGGGTAGGGAGGGTGGACGATCGGCCAACACAAGAGAGAGGGAGAGAAGAAATCAATTAGGTTTATTAGTGATCCAAGGTTAGGAGAATAATGAATACAAGGGTTTGTGTATATAGCTTCTCAAAACTTGGTGACCAAGAAAAGCCTCCCTTGGGCTTTTGTGAACCCAAGACCGGCCAAGGCTAAACCCAAGGGGTTCTAGATCCTTCTTGTCCACTAATTGCATCTCTAGTCCTTTTAGTTTACATTTAACGACTGTTAATCAAACCCCGTTAAATATTAACTATCGTTAAGTTTTATTTCGTGAAAAATAATGAATAATAATAAAGTTTATATATATATATATTAATTATTTAAACATCAACTCTCATACGTAATGTGTGCAATCCCGAAGTCTCGAGTTCGAATCCGGTCATACGTGTATTAAAAATATCCATAAAACCTTTCAATAACTACATTCAAGACAACCCTGAACATAACCCTCAGCAATCTTCGGAACCACCCCTTGACACCTCTAAAGCCGAATCATCTTCACACTCATCACCACCACCATCGAAGGAAACAACGAAATCATCATCAAAGTCAATCAAGAAGAAAGCCGACACTTGGGCATCTCGTACAAAGGCTAAGATCCAGAAAGCTATGCTTCAGTCACAAAAACGCAAACAAAGTCTTCATGAAATTAGATTGAACATGCTGGCCGACAAGGTCATCGATCTTTCCAAGCAGATGGACGAGTTTGAAGGCGAAAGAGGACAGATTAAAGAGTTTCTCTCTAGGGACGTTCAAGGCAAAATAAATTAACAACTCAGGAACTACGCTCATCACTTTCTTATCAATACTGTTCCTGGAGTCACCAGAGAGATGTTCAAGAATCAATTCTTCCCAACGATTAAAACAATGGTTCAGCAGGTGATTAAAACTACGCCAGTGGTCATGCAAACCAGATCGGTCCAGCCTCCAGTTGTCACTGAAGATGATTTGATTTCAGAATTGGTGCTGAAAATGACTCCTCGAGCTCCTTCTTTCACACCATATGAAGCTAAGCTATATGAGTTAAGGATGAGGATGAGGATCTGAACACAAAAAGGCAGAAGAAGACTAGCGAATCATCATCATCCATGCCACCACCACCTGCTAGAATCCCCACGACACCCGCACAACAAGCAACCAAACAACAAACTTCGTATGATAAACCTCGGGATGCAGATTATCCACCACTACAGCAGAAAACCGGTGATCATTTCACGTATACCGGTGGTGAGGATCATGACATTCCTGAGCCCCAACATCAACCACCACCCCGACCATCACCTCAACCAGAGTCATCCTCCAGAACAAAGAAGAAGAAACCGTCAGTCGTCTCATGGATAGATGACGACAACACCGAGGAGTATGATTGGTATGGCAAAATGGTCGAGGCGACACCCAGACTTCGTGAAGGCCAAGAACCAGTAGACGGTCGAACCATGGAACAAGTCAAGATTATCCAGGATGAGTTCAAAGTCAAGAAGATGACGAAACGGGAGCTGCGCAGAATCAAGAACGATGCATTCAAGCTGTTGAAAGATAGAGTCTGCAGTGCAGTTGAGCTCGAATATCACTTGGACAACATTGCCCGTGCAATGTCCAACGACATCGATTGGCTCAACCCTGAATCACACATCGACATAACAAGAAAGAATAATGAACCATACTACACGGATTGGACCAAGCCTCTACCAACAATTGGCAAACTCGAACAACAGAGGATCCCTTACCATTTCTTCTTCAACAACGATCTCGAGTTTCTTCAACACGGCAGCAGTGTAAGCAAGAAGTATGCTACCTCACTCACATTCAACATCCCCGCTGCAGTATTCTTCGACAGCATCGCCATTGAAGAAGACGCCACCAACTTGTATGTTGACAAGGTGGTGGAATATGACAATGATGCCAAATATGGTATTCATCAATGGCCAAAGAGGATGAGACTTTACTACAAGAGCTGACAAGTACGAAAGTCAAACAAGAAGGTGAAGAATGAAAAGTGAATAGTTGTTGTGATGGGGGTAACACTGGAAACAAAGTGGGGCTACTCATTCTTGTCCAAGATCATGGTCAAAAGACAAGATGAACAAGAGTATGATTTCACTGAAGCTGATTTCTCGGAATTGTCACTGAACGACTTCGAAGACATGTATCTTACAAAGGTACAAGGTAGGATGCGACAACTCTCAACAGAAATTCAACTCCAGTTTATGACTGCCCTGCTAATCTTCATTCGCAGCAAAGTCATTCAAGTACGTATTGAAGATTTGCAGCTCGGCGTTGAATCATACCAGAAGCAGATTAATCTCACAAAATCGACACTACACTTTAACGAGCTGCACCAACAACCTCAGTACACCATTCTACATAAACCAAAGTTTGGAATCGTCTACCGTAGTGAGCATCATCACACATGCTTCATGGCGTTCAACGAGATTCCTAAGTTCTGTGATGCAACGTTAAAGATGGTTTGTTATGGGTTGGCATATCGGTTAAAGGATATTGAAGCTGGTATTGGTTCGAAGACGAGATGGAACTCCAATAATCGCAAGGAAGTTCCCAGGTTTATCATCAGGCTGGAAGAAAGGTTGATACATAGGTATCAGATAAGACGTTTGGAAAGCTTTGTGGGCGGAAGACAGAGCTTCTCTATCTTGACATATCAACGTCCAGATAAAGTTCCTGGTCGTGCGTAATCATTTGGGTACTCTTTAAAACACTCTTGATTGTATTTTTGATATTTGATTTATTTATTCATTATGGTTTGTGCATAAATAGCAGTGTACAACCCGATCTTGTATAGAAAGGACCCTGTGGTACACTTCAGTGCCACAATTCTTATAAAAGGAGCAAAAGCTTCTTACTTTGACTAAAATTAATCAAATCTTTCAATATTTTCAAAATTTTGCTCAAAAGAACAAGTATTCGCTCTCGTGTTTTTTAAAACCTCAAAAGTTAATATCACTTGTTAAGGGGGAGTATTTGCAAACAAATTTGTTCAAACAACGTTCTTTGTGGAAATCTTCCCGCAAAACTCGAAATGGTCATATTCGATATCAAAATTTCATCAAAAATAACATTAATATGCCATTTTTGAGGGGGAGAAAATTTTGTGTGATATAAATATGTTGGATTATGATTGAATCTAAGTGTGCTAAGACTTAACTCTTGAATTGAGGAGTTATAAAATGTCATAAATCGAAAAGATTTGTCTTCCAAGACTTATCTTAGTAGATTGTACCAATTCGAGAAAATCTTGATAGACATGAACTTTGACGGGTTCAACAACCTTTTCAAGGTTTGTTCACATCTTTAAGGTAGTTATTAGAGCTAGTTGTCACCTAAAAGCTGACAATGCATCTCTTTAACTATACAACGTAACCGTGCCTCGCGGGGAATTGTCTATCTTGAGTCGATCAATTCAAAAGTGCGCGCTCTACCCTCGCTGTGCAGATTTAAGTCAAAACTCATAAGCACATGTGGAGGGGGAGTATTTCTGAAAATATAAAACTCTCGAAGTGTTACAAGGTGACTAGGATAGTTATGGAGTTATAAGGTGACTAAGTTTAGGAATAAACGTCCTATGATTCGCCAGAGCCGGAGGGATCTACCTAAGGACACCACCAATAATTAGTATTTAGAAGTCCTTAAGTATGATTGAAAAAATGAGAAAATGAGAAATGGAGAAAGAAGGAGTTGAAGAATTAAAAAGAGAAGTTAAAGAAAAGGGTGAAAAGAAATAGCCCTCCAAATTATTCAACTTAGGGCAGACACCGGGTTCAATTCATATGTTACTGGATGTCACAAGATGACACCGGTATTGAAGAAAAATTCGTCATGGACCCAGTGACGCAATGCACTAAACCTTCTTAACCACTCAAGTTCTCTCAAAAGAGCTTGTTTCATTCTCACAGAGAACCCTACGTAATCTATCGACTTTCTCTTAGAGATTTTTGGTATTAAAGAAGGAGACCCTCTCCCTAATCTCCGCTTAGGAAAACCAAAGCGCACTATTGAGTCTAGAGCCACGAGAATCATCAAAAGATCTCTTAGGAACACTTGATCCTTCATCACTTGTCGTTTAACAATAAGAACGCAAGTGACATATTCTAGAGTCCTTCGCAGATCCTAGGAATCTGCCGATAACATTTATGAGGGGATTCACAATTGTGATCCTCAGTGATTGAATGGAAACTCCTGCCAGGGTCAACATCAAATAGCCCTGACAGCAGGTCTCTTCGGTAACTCCTTGTGGGTTACGCTTAGTGTTGTCTCAAACAATCTACAATCGTGAGGTGATGCTTCGGTGTACCTCCGCGACTCACCTGAACTGTAAATATACTTCGGTATATCGTGTTAGCCTACTTGAGGGCCTCCAGTTCAGGAACAACCTTTGTAAGAATTAGAGATGTGTTTTCACACTATGCTGTTAACACCCTCGAAGTTCGAGCTTGTAAGTGCTGGAAATCCCGCTAAGGAGATTCCTTTCAAGAATCGAGTCCTGAAGATGTGGGTCATTATCTGAACTTGTTCTATGTAATGCCAACTGTCCTCCACGGATTAAATTTACCGATTCGCGACCAAGGTGAATGGAATCAAGACATTCATCAGTAAAAAAATCGTAGTGGTCAATTCTTTAAGAAAAGTCCACAATGATCGATTGGTGTTATTCACTAACCCATTTTATGTAGCTACTGATGGATGCTCCTGGGAGGAAAGACCATGCTGATTCTCCACATGCTCATACCAACAACATCACATATGAAGTTCTCTCATTATCAAAGGCAACTTAAAAGTCAAAATGATTCTTCTTCAAAGCCAAAGAATCTAAAAAGTTTAAAGACTCGAGAACTACTTCACACTTGGAATTCAAAGTCAAACGACGTGTGAGCATGGTGGAGAAAGACGTGGAGACACTTGATCAACGAAGCTGACCAATGGAAAACAACAACATACTATCACAACATCCACAAAAGAACAAAGAACAAAGAATACAACGACGTCAAAGCTGATAAAATCAAAAGAATCAAAGCATCTCTACTCACAAGAAAGAAGAATGCTAGAAGACGTCAAACAACCGCTATTACATCATCACTAACACTTGGGGGGAGATTGTTGGAATCACTTGTAACTAGTATTATCAAGTGTTAGTCATTTCATTGTAATAGGTTGCGTATTTATGGTTTTATATTTGTTATCAGTGCTAGGCTTAGTATAAAGCCCATGAGCCTATGCAAGGGCCCAAAAGGCCAAGGCAAGGGATGCCCTAATCCTTTTGCCTATAAATACATTGTAACCTCTTCTTTAAGAGGTGTTGCTTACTTTCATAATACACTTAACCTTTCTCTTATTCATACTTGTGAATTGTGTGTAACCTTCCCTTCTCATCTCTTGTTTCTATCATCTACATACTTGTGTTCATATTATGGTGACCTAACATTGAGAAACACTTCGAATTTGAGAAATTCTTCTAATTTTTACAAATTAGAAGAAAAAGTTTTGGATTTGTTACAAATCTTTCGAATTTGTACATCTTTCGAATATGTACCAAATCTTTCGGATTTGTGTCCAATTTTACGGATTTGCTAGTTTTTTCAAATTCTCTACAGTAACTTTTGGATTTTTTGAAAAGTTTCAGATTTGTTAGAATTTGAGACACCTTTCTAATTTCAATCCAAAAACAATACTATATCAACACTTCATCACACTTCTTAATCTTCTACAAGATCCAACATACCTACACAAGTATCATGTCTCAACCACCGTATTTCAACTATTTTCCTCAACAATATCCACAACAACAACAACCTCCTCAGCAACAACAATGCTCTCAGCCAAAACAATTCAATCAACTACAACAACCTTCATCACAACATCTTTTCTAACAACTACAACAACAACAACAACAATACCCTCAGCAACAACCAAAGCAACCACATTGGTTTGAACAGATGTGTGAAGCCCTCACCAGTCAACAATCAATCCATGAAGCAGGTTCTCTTGATAGACCTCCCATGCTAACATCAGGAAACTATATTCAATGGGCAAAGCGATTCTTAAGGTTTATTGAACTAAGGAAGTCAAACGGCAAACATCTCAAACATGTTATCCTTGAAGGACCATACCCCTGGACTACTATTAAGGTTCTAGGTGAACCCACTGCTACTCTACCTCATGCTGCAACTTCTACTCCTGTATCTGAGAGTTATCTCACCCCAGATCAAATACTACAGGTGGAAGCAGATCAACTTGCGATGGAATACATTTGTTTGGGATACCGAATCCAATCTTCTTAAAGCGTTGATTCTAAACAAATTTGCAAACAACGTCAAAACGTATCAAATTAGTGAGAAAGCCTAACGTTCAAACTCTATTGTTACAAGCATCATCCAAGATCGAAAAATCCATGGCTAAAGCTCGCGTGAAGAAAATCAACAGCATGGAAGCATAACTGAAAACTCTCACAAACACGGTGATGACTCTATCCATAGAGCTGAATTAGGTGAAACAGAATGTTGACGACTTCATGGATAAGGATATCGAATCACGAATGGATGATTCTATCCGAGAACATATAGGAAAACAAGTCAAGAGACACTTAGTGAAGATCTTCCCTCAGGAAATCAAGACATGTGTTGAACCAATTCTACATCAAATGGTCAAAGACATCCTCTCTTACACACCTATTACTCTCAGAACAGTGCCATATCAACTGGATAACCTCACCATTGCTGAGCTGGTGGATTAATTAATAATAAAGATGAATGAATCAACAGAGGAAATGACTGAAGAAAAATTTACACCTTACAATGCTCTCATTGCTGCTATGAACAAGAGGCATGAGACATGTAAAACAGATGCACCCTCTTAAAAAATACCTCATGACGTCAAAGACCCAGATCCTAGTCATCCAGAAAAAAGGTCAAAGACAGTCGGAGGATCCTCTTCAGGCATTACCAAACCAACTGTTCCGTAGCCAAAACCACCTCCAAATCTCCACCAGCATCTACCACCAAAACCACTGAACATGTCACTCCAATAGAACCATAAACATTCACATATATGGGTAATGATATTCCTGAATACCCAATGGATGAACAACAACCTCAAACAACTTCCTCACCTAAACTGTCATCTTCTAAGAAAGCCAAGAAGACAAAGGTTGTAGATTGGCTAGACATGGATACAGTTAGTGCCTTTAGTTGGTTTGGTGACTTGGTAAATGCTTATCCAGACTTGGGAGAACCTTTGGAACCGGTTGATGGAAGTACAATGGAATTCTCTCAAAGACTAAAAAGCTCAATGGGACTTCAAAGACTTACCAAGAAGGACAGTAGGTGTGTAAAAGACAACGCCATCAACCTTCTCAAGGATCGATCAGCAAGCTCAACTAAGCTTGAATATCATCTTGAGAACATAGAGAGTGCCATGTCAAACAACATAGATTGGCTAAACCCTGAGGCCAACTTGGATAAGGACAAGCCCTACTACACAGATTACTCCCAGCCCCTACCCTTACTCGGAAGTGTTTCCCACCCTCATATTTTGTATTCATTCTACTTCAACAAAGTTTTAGAGTTCCTGAGATTAGGAGACACAACTTCAAAGAAATATTCTACGTCCCTAACACTTATTCCTGCTGCCGATTTTTTGTAGCCAGTAATCGAAGAGACTGCTACGAGCTTATGGAGTTCCGCCGTAGTGACATATGACAAGGATGCAATGTTCGGAATCTATCATTGGCCACCACTGCACAGACTATTCTACTGCAGCAAACAAATCGAACAAAAGCAAAAAGAAGATGTCTACAATCCACTCAGGATCGTCTCCATCCAACAACTTTGAATAGAAGAACAATACGGGTACACATACATGAAGAACTTTGTGGTGAAATGGGAAGATGAGAAAGAAAAACAGACTACTGGAATCTTAACTTAAACGATATTGAAGACATGTACCTGCTTAAGGTTCAAAACAAGCTGCACTTAGTATGCCTTCGTTACATCTCTCCTGATCATCATTTGAAGTGTCATCATTCAAGAACGTGTTGAAAACCTTCAATTGGGAGTCAAAAGCTACCAAACGAAGCTAAATTTGACTAAACCAACATTCGAGTTTGAAGGGATCAAAGGGGAAGAACAATACACGTTGAAGAAGACACCGTCATTCGAATTCACATACAAAAGTGACAAACAAGTTATCTACTTCATGGCATACGACAAAATTCATAAATCTTGTGATGCTACTCTTACAAAGGTACGTGATGGCTTGGAAGTAAGCCTCAAAAACCAAAAGAATCCAAAGGTCACAAAGAAAAGATGGAACTCCACTCAAAGACCAAAAAATTTCATTGATAAGATCAACCGTGTTCAGAAAGGTTGACAATAGGTTAGGAGATTAGAGAGTTACGTGGGAAGATGACCACGCCGTATTGATATCCGGACTTTTCAGAGAACAAATTGATTGATGATGATAAATGACTGCTACTGATTTGTAACAAATATTTTAGGATAATATTTATTTGAACAATATTCATAGCATAAGGTAATATGTAATAGCTAGATAAGTAGAACTTACTGCTAGACTAGAACTTTACTTGTAACATGTAATATGTAGGAATATTATGGCTTATTCACACATAGCAGTGCATGACCTGTTTTCTAAAGAAAGGACCATGTAGTACGCTTCAGTGTCTCAATCCTAATATAAGGAGCAACAATTTCTTAATTTTGAACAGAATTAACTAAAAAAATTTCAAACAACTTAAAAAAAAAATTTAGAATTTTGTTCGAAAGACAAAGTATTCCCTCAAATGTTTAAAAGTCAAAATTAATTTCACTAATTGAGGGGGAGTACTTCAAAACTCTTTGTTCTAAACTACAATGTTCTTGTGAAATAACTCCCGAATGATTTTAAAACCTCAAAAAGCATATTTTAATAAATTTTTTTCAAAAACAACAAGTATATGCTATTTTTGAGGGGAGAAAATATGTGATCAAAATATGTTATTGTATGTATGGAATCTCGTAAGAGCTTAACTCAGATATAACCCAAGAATTGACAAACTTAAATGTCAGTAATTGAAAAGACTTGTCCGAGTCGGGTAATAATTTCAAGCTGGCCTAGCCAGTGATGTAAACGTGTCTCGCAAAGGACTTGTCTGAGTAGAACGTACCGTTTCGAGAAACTCTTGGTAGACATGAACTTTGACGGGTCTAACCTCCTTTTCAAGGAGTGTTAACAACTTCAAGTTAGTTATTAGAGCTAGTTGTCACCTAAAAACTGACAATGGATCTCTTTAACTAAGCAACGTAACCATGTATCGTGAGGAATTGTCTATCAAGAGCCGATCAATTCAAAAAGTGTGAGCTATGCCCTCAATGTGCAGATTTAAGTCAAAAAAATATAAATACATGTGGAGGGGGAGTGTATATGAAATGGCAAAACTCTCAAAGTGTTAACAAAATATATTTAATAATCATAAACACTTTGAGAGATTTTCAAAAAAAAAGTTTTATGGCAATATAGGAATAATCATGGAGTTATATGGTCACTAAAGATAGGAAATACGTCCTATAATCCGCCAGAGCCGGAGGGATCTACCCAAGGATAAACACCAATAGTTAGAATTTGTTGGGACATAAAGTCAAAGTGCTGCTGAAAGTCAAAGTACTGCTTAATGAAGAAAGTCAAAGTACTGCTCACTCATCAAAGTACTGTAAGGATAAAGGACTGCTATGCAAATCGTTAAGGATTATTATGTAATTCTAGAATGTTCTCAGTTTAGTTTAATATTACTTTTCGTACAAGGAATAGAGTTGTAAACCAACTAGGGTTATCCTTATGCCTATAAAAGGACCCCTAGATTGGCATTATACGTACGTGCAATATTAGAGAATATTAGAGTTTACCAAGTTTGATATTAGAGCTGTTAGGGATTGTTAGTGAATCTGCGTATCAAGCAGGTTCTAAGTATTAATAAAATCGTTGAAGTTAAAGTTAATTCTTCTTAGCTTTATTGAAGTAAATTCCGCATACTTAATAGAGTTTATTCAGTGTTTCATTGTTAGTGACTTAGGATTTATCCGAGGTTGCTAAGCCCTTAAAAGCTATATAAGTTAGTTTGGTTAGAGTATATCGATCCAACAAGTGGTATCAGAGCTTGTGTGGAAACTCTGATTAAGAAGAAACCCTTAAAACCGTTTTAACAACAAACCCTAAAGATGTCGACTGAAGCTGCACCACCCCCTCCATCACCTCACTTAGAATTCCTATCATCAAAAAGGAGAGTATGATCTTTGGAGCATGAAGATGAGGTAGTACATTGCTATTACAGACCATGCATTATAGAATGTAATTGTAAATGGTAATGAAGTTGTTGCAGATCCTATAGAGGTTCCTGGACAACCTAAACCACCTAAGGCTGTCTTGCCAGCAGCTACAGTAAGAAATCAAGAAAAGGCTCTCAACAGACTACTGTCTGCTATTCCTGATGGTCACCTACTCAAGTTCCATGATGCTAAGGATGGAAAATAACTATGGGCTGCTCTCAAGACAAGATTTGGATGTAATGATGCTTCCAAAAAGATGCACAGAAATCTGTTGAAGCAACAGTTTGAAACATTCACTGTTGGTGAAAGAGAAGGTCTTGATATCGCCTATGATGATTCCAAAATCTTCTTAGTATCTTGAGTTATACAAAGCGAGGTATCTGTTGAAGATGCAAATATGAAGTTCTTATGAAGTTTGCCATCTACATGGCATGTGATTGCTACTATGATAAGAGGACAACCTGGTTTGGATGTTATGGACTTTGATGATCTTTACAACCACTTAAAGGTGTATGAGCATGAGATGAATGGCCAAACAAGTTCAAAATCTCACAAGATTGCTTTTGTGTCTTACGAAAAGAGGCGTACTTCCACTAAAAGTATCGCTTATCCTACTCAATCTTGTTGCTCAAAATCATTGTTACCTATCCTACCCCACTCATCATCTACAAACACCATTCATTCGATGAAGTTGTATGCTCATTCTTTGCTCGACAAGCCACTTTACTGTTACTTATGAAGAGGATTTGTCACAAATTGAAGAGGATGCTCTTGAAGAAATTGATATCAGGTGGCAAGTTGCTATGATCACTGCTAGGATAAAAAAGTTCATGAATAAAATAGGAAGAGGCATTGATTTCAAACCCAAACAGGGTATAACATTTGACAAGACCAAGATTGAATGCTTTAATTGTCAAAGGACCGGGCACTTTGCAAGAGAATGCAAGTTTGCTAAATATCAGGCAATTAGAATGACTGAGAAACCCAAGCTTGAACCAAAGGAAATCCCTATTACTGAAACAAAAGCTTTGGCTGCTCAAGAAAATCTATCATAGGTTGACTAGAGTGCTGAATTTGATGATGAACCAGTAACCTATTATATGGTCGCAATGGAAGAGTTTGATTGGAGCACGACCTTTGATGAGGAACCGATTTTTGCTTTAGAATCAAAAGATGGCCTAGGAAGCTTTGATTGGAGCATGGAATGTGAAGAGGAACACATTACGCTTGCTATGATAGCTACTTCACCAAGTTCACCCCAATCTCGAGGTATGCTCTAAGTGTCATAATTTTTATCAAAAGTCCTTAATGATTATGTGGCGAAAGAGATAATTATAGAAGGGCTAGGTGCGAGGTAGTCGGTTATCAAATTACTTTAGAATCAATGGAAGCCAAAATAATAACACATGAAAATAATGAAATGGCTTGGGCAGAAAAATATGAGCAACAGGATTATCAATTAAAATTAAGTGAATGGAAGTTAGGATGTAAAGTCTCTGAACTAGAATGACTAAAGAAAGGGATGAGTTGCTAGAAAAGTTTGCTGCTTGGGGAAAATCTGGCCTTTCACATGTTCGTTTTGTTGAAAAACAGAAAAGAGCACACATTAAAACTGGCCTAGGTTTTGGTATGGACTTTAGTAGCACAGAAGAAAACCCACCTAGTGATAAGGATGAACTTGATTTTGAGGATATAACAACTAGTGATGATGAACTCATTAACTATGTAGACACATCTAGTAATGAGGAATCAATTAGTCAAACACCTCCTGAATATAAGAAAGACAAAGGTTATCATGCAGTCCCTCATCCCACTGGTAGTTTTCAACCACTAAGGGTAGATGTTTCTCGTTTTGGAATAGACAATTTAGAGTTTAGGAAAAAGCTTACTGGTCAATCTAGTTCTGAAACCCCAAACGAAACAGTTGAGAAACCTAAGGATGATGATGTTAAGAGTCAAGCAGTACCTTCTTCTCAAAGTACTGTTAAGAGTCAAGCAGTACCTTTAAGAAAACCTTTTCAAAATACTGCTAAACCTTTTTGGGATAATTTTGGTCAAAATAGTTTTCATCATTCACCAAAAAGACAGGATAGTTTTAAGGGAAAATTAGTCAAATAGACCGCGCGCCCTGAGGCTTATCACTTTCTGGACCACGCACTTTTACCGAATGAAAATAGACTAGTTGCCCAGCGATTTCCTGGTATCCAACCATGGGGTGCCATGTGTCCGACAAAGGTATGACCGAAGTACGTATTTTGAGATTATATGTCATGTATTGTTTTTTGGGCAACCAAACTGTATTTTCGAGCAACTATATAATATTGGGCAACTTGTATTTATACACGAGGATAATATGGTCATTTTACACTGGTTGTATTATAAAACTAATAATAATAATGCACACAACATCACGCGCGTACACACACAATCAAACATCTTCTTGTACAATTTCTAACAGCTTCTACAATTAAACGTCTTCTTCTACATCACGCGCACACACTCACAAACCACATCTTATTCACAAAACCCTATAAACCCTAATTAATTTTACTCTATAATTCCATATGACAAAATTAAAGTTGTACAATTGTAAAATCGCAGTTTGTTCTACATTGAAGTTGCTGCCATATATTAAACTATGTTTGTCAAAGAATGAAAACCGCAAAAGGTTGTTCAGGCAAATAGTATTTGGTCCATGGTTGGATATAAAGTCGTGCGAGAATGACTGCCTTGTGATGCATTATGTTTTGCAACACCAGGTATATGTTTCTAACATCTCCGATTCCCTTCCACTAAAATTCCAAATTGGTGATCATTCGTTAAGGTTTGGCCGCAAAAAATTTTGTTTTATACCAGGGTTTCGATTTGGCAAAGTTTCAAAACCTATTAAACCATCTAGCGCATTTTTCGATCATGTATTTCCTGAAAAAAAGAGTAATGGTATAACAAATGTACATGCAATTGATCTTTTGGAACTTGTTAATGACGGAAAAAAGGATGGGAAAAGGTGGTTATCTCTTTCGATGAGGATCTTTGTTAGGGTGTGTCTTTGGTAGCAGAGTGGTGTTTATGGGAAAAGAAGGCAGAATTGCATCCATAATCACTTATTGTCCTTGGTTGATGATTTTGAAGCACGGAATGTATTTCCTTGGGGTGAATATATGTGGCATAAATTTTATCAAAGGATCATCAATATTGTTCATATTCACGAAAAGATCATCTGTTAAAATTGAAAAAAACCCAAAGTTCGATTGCCACATACAATCTATACGGGTTCGCTTGGGCTTTCAAGGTTTGAATTCTCTGTAGTTTGCTTTTGATTCTATTTTGTTGTGCTATTACTTATTCATTTCAAAAGTACCTAAAATTAATGTTGTTGTTTTATTGTTATGAAATCATGGTGTTTTGTTACGTATACAAGTGCCTAATATAAAAGTTACCGTAATTTAGATAACAAAATGTTATAACACATTTTAGTTTGTGATTTATTTTTAAATTGTAACCATAAAGGTCTTGTTTCATCCTAAACAGTGACCTTTACTTTGGTAAACCTTGAAACATTTTCAAAAGCGATATTTGCATAAGTACACGTTTTAAAGATGACAGTTGTGGCTATTACAGATTTGGATTTTGGAGACTTATCCTAAAAGCTCACGTTGGTGGGTGAAAAACAATAAGATCATTCCACCTGGTCTTGCTTGGTCAGGAGTTTCAAAGTTTCGAACCGGATTGTTGTAACCTCTTTGGACCGGTATGCATCACACAGTCTTACATTCTTGACCCCACTAACTTGTACTGAATTTGTTCACGATATTTGAGTAATTTCAATTTTTTTTTTTTTTTTTTTAATTATTTTTGTTGTTGTTAGGATTCAACTCCCATTCTTGAACTTTACGCAACACAAGCTGAAATGAAACAACCGTGGTGTATTGCCGGCCAATTTATAGATGGTTTATACATTCCGCACACGACCGATGGTTACAAGATGCAGAGCATTTGAATGAATTCATGGACGATTTCAATTTAAACTTGTGCATGGACGATTTCAATTTAAATGTTGCCTGTTGGAACTACTCATTCGACGGGGGTCTATTTCGTGAGTTCTTGGATTTGGAAAAAAGTTTTGATGATAGAAAACGGCATTCATTCGGTCAGAAACACACCTTTTGTACTTGATGTGTTTACGAGTGTCAAAAGCAGACTTTCAAAAGTACAACAACTATTGGGTCTTAATAATTATGTTGTTGTTGATCCTGAACATACTAAAACTTGTGCCACCACAAACGACCCTGACGTTACTCCCGATGATCCGAAGGTTTGTATTTACTTTTCAGTTTACCTCCAATGTTTATACCAAACTCAAATAATCGTTCGTGTCCACACTTATATCAAACATTGGTTGATACAGGCCACGTCGTCTCATATTGTAGGCCCTAACGGGGATAAGGTTGTCCATGCGGACCATGCAACGGACATTGACAATGATGATGGGCTTAAAGAAATGCAACCATGTAACCTTGGTATGCTTGTTGAAGCTTGTGTCATGACCCAAAAATGTCCTGTTATGGAATATGGAGGTGAAATTAGTACTCAACTTCCACCAGTTGCACCTAAAGAGGAAAATAAAATACCCGGTGACCCCATTATTATACGTTATATTTCGATTCTGGTTTAAATATCGGCTAAAGCATCGTCCCTACTTATGTATATATATTTAAAATTCAGCGAGAACCGGATTGTGGTAATGAGTGGTCGTCTTACATAAGCGATGAAAAGATTCGGTGATTATTCTCTAGATGCAATGGATTGTGATAACGAACGACAAGATGTGGTTCGAAACAATTGGCTTGCCAACGAACCCATTAGCAATATTGATTGTGTGCGATGAAGTAGGAACACCCACCAACAAAGCTCATGAGGTATCTACATTCTCTTTAAAACATCACCGATAAATAAAATAGTTTAATGTCTTTGTTTTGTAACATACTATATTCTCAAATGTCGGTTTAAAGACAACAAACGCCATATGTATGTGGTTAAATGACACTCTGTTTCCTCCCAACATAATGTCAACAAAAGCGTCGATACAAAATTGTGTCTTCCGTCTTTAGATTTAATGGATTGTGATGATCAACAAGGGATGTGGTTGACAAAAATCCGTTTGTTGGCCTTCAATCAAGATAACAATGATGTTGTTGTGGTTAGCCTAGAAGATACACCAACAAAGAAAACGCTGAAGCCCACGAATCTCGGGTTAAACCCAAGAAAGTGTCATTTGCAAATGTGGTAGGTCCTAATGACAAACCTCATTGGAAGATCTTTTCTCCGATATGAATACGAACAAAAGAAAGAGAGTAAAATTGAGCGACAACCTTAGTAAAAGAAGGCGCCTTGTACAAACTTACGCGACGTTGTTTGGGTCCGTCAATTCGGAAAATGGGGTATCAAAACATCGCTACTCTTTCCGTCGTGTTACAAGATCGCGGTGTCATTAACGAGGCTATTATCCCTATTGCCATTTCGGATGTACATCACCTTATTAAATTATGGCGAAACGAATCTTTTTTTTTTTTTTACGCTTATCTTTCAACTTTGTTTTCGTGAAACATCGAAACCCCGAGCGTGTCCGGTTAGTCGATTCTATTCGCCCACAATTGAACCGTTTGTAGAGGTAGGTTTTGTTTGTTAATCCAATAACATCATTATCATTGTGTGTATGTTATTGAATATATTTATTTTTAGGAACTTTACGACACCGAAATGCAACAAGAAGAAGGTTCTTGTTCACGATTACCTTCGCAAGTATTTGAAGCTTAAAGAACCATTACTTTATAGGTTTCCTTGGGGCTCGGTGCGGTTATTGCTTATAGGAATTTTGGGTAGCCTTGGCATGTGTTGAAAGCTGCCCGGCGGGTGGCTTAATGAGTTAGTGAGTAAACATGATGCCTAGGTGGTCTCTGCACTTGTTTATTATTTTGTTTTGTTACTTATGAAACGAATGTTTACAGTTTTGATTTGCTTTATCATCTGCATGACACTTGGATGCATGGGTTGAATTGATGTGGTTGTTTAGACCGGTGATGCAGATTGGGCTTTGGCGGTGTACTTTTGCAATCAAATCCTAGGTGGCAACATGCCTACCACTTATTCGGATGGCACAACATACCCCGTGGCTTGGCGAGATGTTGCAAAGGTCATTTTAGCGAGACTCTTACCGTACATATACCACTAGTGTTATAAGCGACTTATAATATCCTGCATTTGTTTTATATATCGGTGTATTTTCCCATGAATGAAAGTACAAAACACTTGGATACTCTGTGAGCTCCATATCCCATTGAAGTTGTTTACATTTATGACTCTCTTGGGTCGACATCAAGAGGTGAGCGGTGGTTGCGAGGTTCCGGAGAAACTTACAAACACAGACTTAAATAGTACCTAACAAACTCGGGGTCTTGCATAGTAAGGGCATATCACCGGGGATTATAAAATCACATACAAGTGTCCAAAAGTACCAAAACAATCGGAGTTGTATGGTGACTGCGGAGTATGGGTGTGCATTATTTTGTACAGATTGCTCGTAACCACCTCGGAAGTAGACGACTCTCTTCAAACAACTTTAGCTTACCGTGAACGGATGCTTGAATATACGGAAGCACAAGGTTGAATACATAATATGATAGCGGTCTTTCAAGGTACTATCCTTAATGTCCGTTTGACCCATAATTATTGTCTAATGTTGACATGTGAAGTATTTTTCTTTCAACGATATCGTAGGTATTTTACTTCTATTATATATTAGTCGATTATTATAATATTTTTTAACTCAACGGCATTTCTTTAGTTAATACCCGTGCACATATACAAAAAGCCTATGCTTTGCAAACCACTTCTATATATTATGGGTTATGTATACTTTATTAATTTATTTGCTATATACTAGCATAATTTAATATTTGGTTGCCCTATAGTACATTACGGTACATGTCCTTAAATGTCTTCTTTTGCCAATCTCTTTCTTCAATACAAATCTTTCTTAATTTGTTTAACAACATCTTTCTTTCTTCTTTTGGTCTATTCACTTCATATCTTTATCCAAATCTTTCTGCTTTTGTTTAACAAAATGTCCGACTATATCCTTTGGATGTTCAACTAGATATCATTCGCAGCTACCTCCTAAGTCTATACTCCACTACGTAGTGTTTGCAAGTTATGGAAGGCTAGTATAGATTGTGGTTTTTCATCGCTAATTACGGTGTTCGTCGTAACGATGAGTGTTTTTACGCTAACATTTGATCGGTCACAAAGGTTTTATGTTAGCTTTTAATGAACAGTGACCGCTACGGTGCTTAGTACAGATTTAATGCTTTCATCTATGATTGCGGTTGGCAATTCTCATGGTCTTCGTGTTTTGTTTATGGCTCTAATCTAATGTACATTATTTGGAACCCGCAATCCAAAAATCACTTGCGAGTACATGTCCCGTTTACACGCATCAAATTGAATGTAAAAAGATTTGTTTTGGTTTTGCCGTCCGTCCGGACACTCTTGACCCGACGATCGTGAAGGTCTCCTATCCTGTTTTCCAAAGTGGTTTCTGGTATGTTTCTTTCTTTTCTTTCAACTCGTTAAGGTGGACATGCCTTGAAAATTTCCACCCCCTCGTGAAACTATCAAATTGAAACGTCAAAGTCAGGAAGTTGTAGGTCATTTTATCTATTGGACTGGGAGTGAAAAGTTAACTAATGAGGACGGTGTTACATACAAGATTTACATGTTGATTTCGTTTGATTTGGTAACCAACCAATTTAAAGTTATAGACCTTCCGCAGATTTTAAAAATGAACTCCCAGTTCCATTCTATGTTTTCGATCTTGGAACCTCTCTAGTGATTTCTGGTATGATCATTGATGAAGATATGCCATTGTTTTGTGGATGGGTGTTGGACGTGAATGGTTTTGCCATAAGATCATTTAGAAGCCTTTTGCCATCCCCACCCTATTATCATTCGTTTGCTTGGGTTTACAAAGGATCGAGGCTCCAATAGTGGAAGCGTACTGGCAACCATTTGGGTCACTCGCTATTCTGTACAACAAAGAACTTGAATTATTTGTCGGCATGGGAATTTTAGGAGATACGGGATCTTTCTACATTGCCCCATATAAAGAATCTCTTCTTTTGTTAAATCATCTGTTGTCTTGTCTATAGTATGTTTTATTTATAACTTACCATTCTATTCATGTTCCTTTTAAACATTATCACTTGATTTGGTTAATGATATATCAATGCCATTTTCAACAGTTTGTTCGGTGAAGTTACGGATCGGGCTAAATGGGAATGCATGTTTGTGGTTTTAGTATCTTTGTCTATGTGGGAAGGAAGCATTGAATTGTTTAGATTTTTCGTAGTCGATGAATGTTATCAATCAAGTGGTTATATAATATGTAACAATTAAAGTTATAACCATGTAGTAATCATAATATGTAGTTTGGTTGTCTGTATCAAACATTGTATGTCAACGTATTTACTATTTCATCTCTTCTGTTATCCCATTATCCATTTTTTTTAATCTAGGCAACAAGCAATTGTTACCCAAAATAATTTTGGCAACCTAATTATGTTCTTAGGTCAACTTTTTTTCCATACGGAATACTTTTATAAACCCACGACTCCTTCTAGAAGTACATTTCGTATTCTACAACCTACTAATAACTACCAACTTGAGACAATGCACACTTCCAAAAATAGAGGTTTAACATTCAACACTAGTACAAATTAACTAGCAGTTGTAACTTTACTACAAGCGTGGTAAACGACTATCCTGTTCACCCACAAAAGCGGTAGTAAAAACAACTAGCGGTTGTAAGTTAATTTAAGTAATCGAGCATAAAAGCGATGTAGCATTTGTTTTATGTTTACAAGCGTCGTATAAAGCTCAAAATAATCCACTCAAATGAATGTCCTTATACGCATCGATAAACGATGCCGTTGTGAAGATGTTCTTTAAAAATAATCCAAGTGAAGATGTTGATGTTTTAGAATGAGTAATGGTCTTTAAAATTGTTTCGTCCATTAACATAATTTTTTTTTTAAATCCCAGTTTAGCGAAGGATCTACTATAGAAGGTGACTAAACGAACACAACCTAGTACTCCTTAAGAAGAATAATAATTAACGAACAGTTATTCTCACTAAACACCTCGATATGTTGTTAATACACGAATACTCTGAATAGTATTGCCGTTTACAACCTTCAAGTGTATCCACTCTAGATATCACCAAAACTAATATTCAACTCAAACCTAGGACCTACTTTAATAGGATAAGGAGTCCTTTAC
The DNA here is from genome assembly GCA_022545495.1 of Chrysanthemum lavandulifolium. Classification (NCBI taxonomy): domain Eukaryota; kingdom Viridiplantae; phylum Streptophyta; class Magnoliopsida; order Asterales; family Asteraceae; genus Chrysanthemum; species Chrysanthemum lavandulifolium. The sequence continues at coordinate 232,371,329 of CM040239.1, read as the reverse complement.
AAAATACACTAAGTATTGTACAAGATAAATATACTTACAATACTTATCTAATACAAAACATCCTACCGAAGACATTCTAGAATATTACATATTCATTCCACGCAATCATACTAGCAGTGACAAGTACATTAGCAGTGGTACGCGACTTTTACTGCCACTGGTTTGTGTATTCTCGACACTCTTCTTTTCATTGGCTTTCACGGGGCTTTTCCGGTGCGGGTCTTTTGCCTTTATCCTTTTCTTGAAGGAGTTCCGGTGGCTTGCTTCCTCGTGGCCCCGGCGTATTCAACCCATGGGATTCCCTGAGGAATTAGATAGGCCTTTCAACTTCAAGGGGCCTTCGGGGTTTCCGTCTAAATCGCCCCTGCTGCAGTGCAGGAAGGGCTTTTGGTAATGTAGCTTCCCAACTCGCGGGTTTTATTTTATCCGGCTCCGCAAGTGGTCATTTTTCCTTAGACCCAGTCTATCCAACCAGCTATCCCTGAATTAGTAGACGCACACTTGAATGGGGGCCGGGCTGCACCAATAGAGGAAGAAGGCATAGCTTTCATTCTCAGTTGTTTGACTTTCTCAGGGAAGTTTCTTGTTGGAAGGGGCTGGTTTACGTATTTCGTTGCCCCTAACTTCCTTTTGTCGCCCTTCCCTACGGGACCCATCTGCCGAACATATATTGTCACTCCCATGACCCAATTCCCATGATTTATTTCCTTCTTCCGCTCTCGAACGACGAGGTTAGAAGGAAATACATGCACTTTCAAGATCCCATATTGCTAATGAGAGTCTAATAGGTTTAAACTCCCACCTTTGGTATGCATATGGTCCTGGCAGACTACAACAACTTCAATGGACATGGGTTTTGGGTAAAGGTGTGTTGTGGATGTTCGCGGAGATGGGTTTTTAGTCGTCACTTTAGAACGACTAACTGTTTTTAGTAGTCATTTTAGAACATGTTTCAGTTGTCGCAGCATCAGCTTTGCGCTTTTTTTTTGGGTAAAGGTTTAGGCTATGTATGGGTTTTTTGGAAACGGCCGTGCGTGGGCAACGAGTTGTTGTTGACGTCCGTATGTATTCTTTTTGCACTGTGTACCATCGGTATCTTTTTCTGAATAACATCTTCAACTTCTCTTAGGTTTTTTAAAATATTCCGGTTGCCTGATTTGCAGGTGGAAATATTTTTGTAGGTGAAGGAATTGTTCCTTTTTTGCTTTTTCTGGACTTTCCTTTTTATTTACCTAGCGTATTTATAACGAGGATTTTACTGTTCGTGCACGCGTTATCATTAATTTTCATTAATTGTTTTGTGGGTAGGCACATGCCTAGGCTACTACACTGTGCTACTATATTTGACATAAAATTACTTGGGAAGGAACGAGAAGCTTTACATGCAGATTTTCTCTCCTTTTTGGTATTTGAATATAAATGATTACGTAACCACAAAGAAATTTGCTTTTTGCGTGGAAACTAGCGTTGGTTTTTGCGACACTAGGAGTGGGTACAACGACGTTAGCAGTGGTTAGATCGACGTTAGCAGTGGTTGGATATTTACGTATGAACAGACTTAAGAATTTGTTCAAAACATTTAGCCTCCTTTCGCGGCGTAGATTGTAACTCTTAATCGAGTTTGTATCCCCAATTCAATCCAAATTAATTTGTACTAAAACTTACTTTTTAACACTTGTAGCGATTGTTACCACTATGACTTTTTTTAACTAAATAAAATTTCATCTTCATATTACTACTTTATTAGTAAATTTTTTATTTTGTAAAGTGACTTACCATCTCGAACACAGTTTGAATAACTACGCAAACAAATACGGTATATACTAGTAAGTAGTAACATAAAAGGATCACATCCATAGGTTAACATGACATACACAGACTATACAAATATGAGATAAGTAACTCCAAAATGTAACAACGATCCCTAATAAACAAAAGCGCAGACTTCCATGTAATTAATACAAAGCACATCAAACCTCCATTGACTCCAACTTTTCAATTAAACCATTCACTCTTTAACACGGTCATGTTTTCTAAACCAAGAATACTGAAGTTTGGAACTCTCACCGGATCCTCATTTTGCATCCTTAACGGTGATTAATAGTTGGAAACCAACAATCCGAACCGCATAAAAGCTCCACTTCCGCTATCATTTGTTGTCTACGGTTGACACGGACCCTAATTTCAACAAACATTCCTCCTATGATCCGCCGTCACGTAAAGCAACTTCCAATTCACCTCGTAGTACGCGATCGTAATATCTTTTAACAACTTTGAGCCACCAAACATTGGGAATTCATCACATAAAACCATGCCGTGAGACATCGTTATGTTTGCTTTTCTAATACTATCACTAATAGAGATAGTATTAGAACTATTTTATTACATACCGTCATATATAGACACGAAATTTCGACAAACTAGTTATGACAATTATGCATTTCCAATGGACAAGTGGATCACACCAAATAAGTACCAACCCACAATATCTTTTTTTTATAGTATCTTCCTATTTTTTCAAATATTATTTTTTATGACGAGTTTGCTAGTGCATAGCTAGGAAATGGTACTTTGGGCGCCTAAATTGTGTACTCATGGCAACTATACTTTGGGCAACTAAATTGTGTACTCATGGCAACTAGTATAAATAGTAGTACTTTTAGTCAAGTGGTGATGTATGCAACAAGGGGCTGGGGTTTGACTGGATTTAATTTACATCTTTCTATTTTTTTAAACTATTTTTATGACTAGTTTGCTAGTGCATACCTAGCAAATGGTACTTTGGGCAACTAAATAGTGTACTCATGGCAACTAGTTTACGTGGTAGTACTTTTAGCCAAATGGTAATGTATGCAACAAGGGGCTAGGGTTTCACTGGATTTATTTAATTTACATCTTTCTATTTTTTTTCAAATATTTTTTATGACGACTTTGCTAGTGCATAGCTAGCAAATGCTACTTTGGGCAACTAAATAGTGTACTCATGGAAACTACAATAGTACTTTTAGTCGAGTTGTGATGTATGCAAAAAGGGGTGGGGATTGAGTGGATATAATTTGCATTCAATGTTTTTTTTATTAGTCATACGTGTATTCATGTAAACTGGCCAACTAGTTACAAAACTTGACAAATTTATTTGGGTAAAAAAATAAAATACAATAGACATTTGGGTAAATCAAACATACAATATACCTAGCCAATTATTTTTTAATGTGTGAACGTTTGGAATAAACTTATGCCAAGTTCCTTATTCTTGTATTGTTATGCCCCAAAAAAAATCAAGCCTGCAAAGTGCAAGAAAAAAGAAAAGAAATAAAAAATAAAATAAAATAAAAATAATAAAAAGTTACATATTGCAAGTAAGTAAGCATAGAATATGAATAAGTGTCCATAAAAAATGAAGGTAAATCCGGCACTTCTTACGTTTCCAGTTTTATCTTATTTTATTTTATTATTATTTGTAATTTATTTTTTGTAATTTATTATATATTTTTTTGTCCTCCTGGTTTCATTTATATACACGCAATTTGTTTGACGTGGTTTCGTTTTTAATCTTAATAGTAGTAAACTGCGGTATATGTAATAATAAAAAAGGGGGGAAATGAAAAGGCGTGTATGTGAAAGGTTGGTCATTTAATGCTACTTCTTGTGGTAGACAAAATGGTAGGGTGGCTGTCAACTCAACGGACGCATCAGTTTTGTACACTGACACAACACTAATTATATTATAACTTAAACTAAACCTTCTGTTTAAAACACACACATATCAATCAAAGGGGGAAAAAAATAAAACATACAAAACAAAACTGAAAAAAGGATGAATACACCTATGCCATTCTGTGAAGAACTTTTTGGTGTTGCGACATCTAGTTTTGTTAGAGATATGTTGATAGTTCGTTTCGAAGGGATGTAAGTGTTGTCATGGTGGATGAAGCGAGTTGATGAAAAGGCTCAAGAAATCGTGGCACGTGTGGTGAAAGGGATCATGTTATTGGAGAGTTGGAGCTTTTATACCCATTTGAATCTTGTGTGGAAAGTATTTGAATTAACCAAGCCGCAAACCGAAGATCGGATGAAGCCGCAATGATATTGGTCAATGTAATGAAGAAGCGAAGCGAGCCGAGAGCTTCATCATTCATAGAGAAGTTGAAAGGCATGGTGTCTTGATTCGGTTAATTGTTGTCTTGGCGGTGACGATGTCTTGTTTATGTTGGTATTTCTATTTCTAGTCATGTATCTTGTGTTGAATTTTAGTTTGACTGCTGTTGTCAAATGTGGGTCTAGGCTTTGGCAAATGGATGTAAAATATTTGAATAAATAAAAGGCATGGTTTCTGTAAAATAATTATATTATGGTCACCTTTAATTGTGCCTGATGTGGAAAACTAGAAGGGGGGGTTGAATAGTTTTGCCGATTTTACGTTAGTTTCAAAAACTTTAGATTCGTTAATATGTGAGATCTTATGGATGTAGAGAAAGTATAGATCTAATGATAAAGCAAGTAAATAAATTAAAGCGAAGGGAAAGAAAAGACACAACCGATGTATAGTGGTTCGGCTACAAGGACACCTTCATTGCCTACTCCACTCCCGAGTCACCTACTCGAGAGTTCAAGCACTATGTCAACAAACTCTTTCACTTGGCGGAGAAGCCTTCACAACGTTGCTTACACTTTTCCCGGTACAAAGCTAGATACCGAGTCCGTAACACGGTGGACCAAACCAACACGACTATTACACAACAAATATGTGAAATATCAAATACAAGATCTTCGTTACAGAAATCTTGCGGAGTGACAAATCAATCAAGGACCCCTTGCTTGGATGACTTGCAGAATGCTCGTGATCTCGCCTTAGAGGAGGACCTATATGAGGATCACAATAGAAAGAAAGAAGAACAACTCTCTAGATCAAGTGAAATATATGTTAGAAGAGAATGAGAGTGTTTGAGAGATTTAGTAAGAAGAGGGGTGAGTTAGAATGAATAAATGGCTCTCTATTTATAGGCAAAAATCTTCACTATTCCCCGGATCCCACGGATCCCTTCCACTTGGGATCCCTCTAGTGTAATCCTAGGGATCCGTAGAACGCTCCTCTTTGCTCATGCGTTTTTTGGTTATGGGTCATGGGTTATGGGTTGGTCCATGGGTTTTCTTTAGATTCAATGTATCTAAGTATACATTGTATCTAGCCAAACAGGTATGGATTAAGATCCATGGGTTATGGTCCATGGGTTATGGTTTTACCCATCCTAATAAACTATTACAACAAATGCTTAATTATTACATTTTGTATTTAAATGGCTATATGTAAATGCTTTACAAAAATAACATGTATCCTTATAATTATACTTAAGATAACATTATGTTTGTTATCAACAAAACACAAAGAGATCGCAAAATATTAATAAACATTTTACGGTTTATTTGTATTAACAATCTCCCCTTTTGTTGATGACAAAACATAATGTTATGATGAGTAAAACTTAAGAATAGATGTAATTTTTGAAAGCCCCTAAGTTTACTTGTTCTCCCCTTTTGTCGAAACAAAAGTTAACCCTGGAAGAAATAAACTCTAACTCCCCTCGACGGTAGCTCCCCTTGTTTGGGCGTCAAGTGAAGAAAAAAATATAAAATCCTACAAAAGAAAGGTTAGTAACATGCTTAAATAATCTTGTGATTGCCGAGAATCAATATTGGGAGCCAAGGTATGTAAACAAGGCCTTGTAATAAAACAACAAATTGTAATGGTATTTATGCCACGTACAAGCATGTAAAAATACGAACAAGACTTGTTCTTGAAAATGACTAAAAAAATACTAAAAATAGAAAATAGTAGTAGTGATTCCTTCCATGCTTGCATAAGGTTATGGATGGAGGTTTTGATGAGTGATGGTATTGATGCGATCAAGGATGAGGTTGAGTATGAAACGCATTTCTTCCCTAACTTCTATTGCGATTTCCCTAGTGGATTGGCAATGTTCACAATGTAAGTGATGTGGGTAATGAGTGCGGAAGTTTTCTGGGTTGTTTTGATTTGAGTTATGCGGAAGATGTGGTGGAAAAATAGGAAAATATGGATCAACATCCTGAATGTTTGTAAATGGTGGCGGTAAAGAACCTAGACGTTCTTGTAATGTGATGGGAGCTAATGGTGGTGATGTTTCAAGATCTTGAAGAATAGTATTTGGAGATGTGGGGGGTGTTGAAAAGACTAGTTCTTTTTGTTTAGGTTGTTTAGATCTTGTTGGAGTCTTAAGGAGTTCCAAAAGAGTGACTTTAGGTGGTGATGAAGTTGGTGTACTTGTTGGTGATGAGGGAGGTGCTATAAAGGAAGCATCTTGTGGTGAGTTGTTTGTTGAGGATGAACCATTTGAGGTTGGTTTTGCTAAGCAACAAGATCGGATACTAATCCGTGCGGATATCCTAGAGTTTGATTGTGGTATTTTGGATGGTGGTAGTACAAAGGTTTGGGTATCATGAAGATGATTGTTTGTATTAGGTGATTCATCTAAAGGGTTTGTGGATGACTTGGTGTATTGTGTTTGTGAGGATGAGATGGATTATGCAAGCATTTTGGGAGTTCTATATATAGAAAAACAAAGCATTGTAATGAATGCTTGACCCAAAATGTGGATTAAAATCTAATGATTAGATATGAATTTAAGGCATGTGATCATGAGAACACAAGCATTAAAGAGCATACTCCAAAAAAATAAAACAAATGTGGATTTTTCATCCAAAGTGAGAAAAATAGAGGGTAAAAACAGCTTATGTATCACGGTTCCCACGGATCCTTCCCTTGAGGGATCCGTCCAGCATGAATTTGGGATCCGTGGGTGCAGTGATTCGAAAGACAAAATTTTCCTATTGGAAACATTTTTCCCTATTGTGTGCCTATATGAAAACTATTTGGAGTTGCGGTTATCTTGACCTCTAAAAGGAAAAAGAAAAATAAACTAGAGGTAAAAAAAATCCTATTGAGATAACCCGAAAACACATATTTAGTACATAAGTACGTAATTGAGTGTTATCAATGCTCCTAATTCATTGTTGCTTAAATGAATGTACCCGAAAATACATATTAGTTATGTGTCCCCTTTAGCATTTAAAAGACATGAGATGCAATGAAAACGGTTTTTTTTTACTTTGTATTAATAATGAAAAAGCGATTTGTCCTAGACGTGAGAAATTGATTTTGTGAAATTGATACGAGAAGGTATCATTCTTTTAGAAAACATTTTGAAAAGAGTTTTTCTTTGAAAATGTGTATGTGTAAAAAAAATAAGAAAGCTATAAGTCGAAAACTTATCTTGGGTTTTGAAAATTCCCGTATTGTTTGTGAGTTGTGCGTGAAATAGAGATCCTAGACCCAGAAAGAAGAAGGCTAGTGTTTACATACCTTGTAGAGTCAAATAAGTTACGACTTTTGTTCCATTAGACCAAGACCAAGACGAAGTAGGTTGAATTGTTCCCGCTTCAACGGTTTGGTGAGGACGTCGGCTATGTTGTCTTCGGATGCTACCTTCTCAATAGAGATGTTCCCTTTTTGAACATTGTCTCTTAAGAAGTGATGTCGAATCTCTATATGCTTTGTGCGAGAATGCAATACCGGATTCTTGCTTAAGTCGATGGCACCTTTGTTGTCACATAGGATGGCTATGTCGCTTATATGAATGTCGAGTCGACTAACGCTTGTTTCATCCATAGTGCTTGTTGGCATGCTTTGCGGCGGAGGCGTACTCGGCTTCGGTCGTTGATATAGCTAGTGTCGTTTGTTTCTTAGAAAACCAAGGCGTTAAACAACATCCCATGAAAGTACACACCCACTTGTACTTTTTCTATCAACGTAATCACCGCATGGTCGAATCTGCATATACAATTGTTTCTACTCCCGTGCCCTTAGGATACCATAGTCCTAATTGTGTTGTACCCTAAATGTATCTAAATATCCTTTTACGGCTTCTAGGTGTGATATTTTAGGGTCTTCTTGAAATCTAGCACATAAGCAAACACTAAACATGATATCCGGCCTACTTGCCGTGAGGTAGAGAAGACTACCTATCATGCCACGATATTTAGTATTATCTACGGATTCGCCATCTTCATCTTTTGTGAGTTTGGTGTCGGATGACATTGGTGTCCTAATTGGTTTCGACTCTTCTATACCGAATTTCTTTAACATCTCCTTTATGTATTTAGATTGATTAAAGAAGATACCATCTTCTACTTCATTAATTTGTAGACCAAGAAAGAAACTAAGTTCTCCCATCATACTCATCTCGAACTCGTCATGCATGATTTTAGAGAAATCATCACACATGTCTTGACAAGTGGATCCAAATATAATATCATCTACATATATTTGTACTACAATTATATGTGACTCTCTTTTCTTAGTAAAAAGTGTGTTGTCAACTAACTCTATGGTATAGTTGTGTTTAATTAAAAATGACTTGAGTCTATCATACCAAGCTTTTGGAGCTTGTTTAAGACTGTAAAGGGCTTTCTTTAATTTATATACATGTTTGGGTTTTTCAAAATCGATGAAGCCCGGAGGTTGAGCTACGTATACTTCTTCATTAATGAAACCATTTAGAAAAGCGCTTTTGACATCCATTTGATAAAGCTTTAGATCATTAGCACAAGCACGCAAGAAGTATTCTTATAGAAACTAATCTAGCCACGGGGCATAGGTCTCATCAAAGTCTATTCCTTCTTGTTGGTTATACCCTTGGGCAACGAGTCTAGCCTTGTTCCTAGACACTACTCCGTTTGCATCTAATTTGTTTTATAAACCCATTTGGTTCCTATTATGGTTTGATTACTAGGTGGAGGACAAGCGTCCAAACATCATTAGAGGCAATTGATTTAGTTCTTCTTGCATAGCCATTACCCAACTCTTATCTTTTATGGCTTCTTGTGTATTCCTAGGTTCTATGGTTGAAACGAAACAAAACAAGCTACTTTGGTTTTGAACTTGAGACCTTAATGTTCGTTCGTTTAGCTTTCCTATGACTTTATCTACGGGTGATCTTTGGACTCTTTAATGTTTATGATTTCATTATTTAAAGGTTCTTCTTCTTCATTTATCTTTTTCTTTATTACTATAGCATCACTTTCTATGATCTCGTCATCGACAAGAGGTGGAGAGGGTTTGGGTGGACTTTCATCAAATTTTATATTTAATGACTCTTCTACCTTCATTGTTTCTTTGTTTAATATGACGTTAAGCTTTGCTATTTGGCGAATAACCTAGAAAGATACCTTCGGTTGATTTAGGATCAAATTTTGTTAGGTAATCTTTAGTGTTAAGAATAAAACATTTGCTTCCAAAGACTCTAAGGTGATTTAACGTAGGCTTTTTGCCTCGGAGTAACTCATACGGAGTTTTACCTAAGATTGGTCTTATTAATACTCGATTGAGTATGTACGTTGAAGTATCAACGACATTACACCAAAACTTTTGAGGTATGGATTGTTCATTAAGCATTGTTCGACTCATTTCTTGTAGGGTTCTATTCTTTCTTTCTACTACCCCATTCGATTGTGGAGTGCGTGGAGCCGAGAAGTTGTGAGTAATACCATTAGCGTCAAAAAAGGCTCCAAATTGCACTTTATTATCGAATTTCCTACCATGATCCGTCCTAATGGACACTATAGGACTTCCTATTTGTCTTTGGATCTTTTTGCTTAATATTTCAAAATAATTAAAGGTTTCGTTTTGTTCTTTAAAATTTTGTCCATGTATACCTAGAATAGTCATCCACTATGACCAAAGTGTAGTAGTTGCCTCCATAACTTTGGATAGCGGATGGACCAAATAGATCCATATTTAGTAATTCTAGACACCTAGTTGTTGACACCATGTTTTTAGCTTTATGACTAGAATGAGCTTGTTTTCCTACATTACAAGCATCACAAAAGTGATGTTCATATTTTAACTTAGGTAGATCTCTTACTAGATCTTTGGATGATAGCGATTGAAGAAGTCGCATATTGGCATGACCCAATCTTCGATGCCATAAGGTGGAAGTATCATCCATAGAAGTAAGAAAAAGTTTGTCTTTAGGTTCATTACCAATTTTAATGACATAGACTCCATGTTTCCTAATTCCTCTTCCTATGGTTATGCCATTTTTTAGTATCTTACTACGGGTTTCGGTAAAAAGTACACATCGTTAATGGTTAGAGATTTGTTAGAAATCGTACCTTTACCGATGATTCTACTTTTGCTATTTCCAAACACCACATTACCTCCATTTACGGATTCATATGTGGAGAATAGATCCCTATTGCCGGTCATGTGCCTCATGCACCCGCTATCCTTGACCCATTCATCGGGGTCTAGATCGACCTTTAAGCACACCTAAAACAATAATAAACTCAAAAGTTTGGTCCCCATTTGTTCATGGGTCCATTAGTGTTAAACATTACATTCATGTTAGACATGTATGGATAAGATGAATATGCATTCCATGGAGCAAAGTTTTGAAAAGGAAAAGTGTTTTGCATATTTGGGTTCCATCCCATTTGATGGTTACTTCTTGGATAAACGTTATTTGGTCTCCTAAATGAATTAGGTTTTGAAAAAGATGGAGCTTTGTTTCTTGCAAAAGTAGGATTATATTTTGGAGGTGGTTGTCTAGTGGTGACGTGAGTTGGTTTCTTCCTATTAATGATAACAAAATCAGTTATAGATGAGGATGCTACGTTATTAATCTTGTTTGCTACTGCAGATCCACGGATCCTCGTCGTACACTAGCGGTTCCCTTTTGGGGATCCGTGCGATCCGCCACAACGATGGTTGGTTTTCTAGCGCCTTAACAAATTTTGTTTCTTTACTTTCACTAGTTGATGGATCAAGTTGTTGAATACCTAAGCCTTTTAGGTTGTTACCGGTTTTAACACCATCTAGTATTGTATCTAAGGTGTTCGTACTCATTCTAGCAATTTTAGAATCTAGATGATCAACTAGTGTTTGAAGTTGAACACAAAGTTCACATTCACCACTTGCTATTTTACCCTTTTCTGAACGTTTTTGTTTTGCTTTTAATTCTGTGACTTCTTTATCTAAACATTGGTTTTGACTCTTTAAAAGCTTATTTTTGTTAATTAGTTTTAAGCTAATGTTGCATAGTTTGTCATATTCATTATGCAAAGAGTCTTCATCAAGTGATGAACTACTATACTATTCGTGACATACCTCGTCATTTGCCATGAGACAAATTTCTTCGTCCTCCTCGTCGCTCATTCCCCACGTACCGCTCACGAACGCTTTATGATCATCCCGTTTGGGACACTTACTAATAAAGTGGTTTGGTTCCTCACATTTAAAGCAAGTACGATCATCCTTTGGCTTCTCTTCCTCTTTGCTTTTTCGAAAGCCTTTCTTATCGTCATATGGTTGTTTGACGTATCTTCCCTTTCTTCTAAAGAACTTTTTAAAGTCCCTTACCGCCATAGCGTACTCCTCGTCGTCACTACTTGAAGAGGAGTTCTCTTCATCGCTTGAAGCCTTTTTGGCTTTAAGGGCAAGAGATTTGTGTTTCTCTTTTCCATTGAGGCTTGAGTCTTTGGCAAGGACAAGCTCGTAGACTTTTAGGTTGCCTATGAGTTCATCGAGGTGAGGATTGTCAAATCTTTTGACTCTTGATCGCCGTCACCTTGGATCTCCACTTGATGGAAGTGCCCTTAGATATCTCCTAACATGGTTACGGCTAGAAAAGATTCATCAAGTGCTTGTAACGATGTAATAATAGTATTAAAGTTAGCAAACGAATTATCTATAGTTTCCTCATCCGATATTGAAAATTGTTCATATTGTTGAACAAATAGATCAATTTATTATTCTTAACTTGTTGGTTGCCTTGATGAGTTACAACTAAAGAAGTCCAAATTTCTTTAGAGGTTTTAAGCATAGAAATTCTTTCAATTCCTTTTCGGTAAAGCATTATATAAAACCATTTTTGCTTCACTATTTTTAGAAAGCTTTTCTTCATTTCATCATTTAGTTTATCATGAGGTATGTTAACTAAATTCCCTTTATTGTCTTTTGAGGTAGCCTCAAAGTCGCCTTCAATAATAATGTACCAAAGATCAATATCTTTAGATTTCACATATGTTTGAATCTATTTTTCCAATATATAAAAGCATTAGTTTCAAGTAGTGGTGGTCGTTGCATAGATTGCCCTTCCTTATAATTTTCGAACACGATGCGGGTTTCTTGACTGAGTTTTACATTTATAGTATCTCGTCTACCTATGGCCTACCAAATGCACTAACGGGTGTGCCGGTCGCATGTAGTGAGGGAATGGTAAGACCGAGGTCGATCCCAAGAACGGTTGATTCCTAAGCTGTCTAATTAATTAAATTAGTCAAATAAATAAGTTTTAGTGTGAGGATTGATAATATTTAAGGTGTCACGTGATCAATAGGGTTGGTTCTCTGGTAAACAAGCTAATAGGAAAGATAGTGATGCAATTCTTAAACCTAGTTCTTCCACAAGTGGCAACAGTCGATAGACTCCTTTGGTCAATTCGCCTACCCTATGGTTCTTAGAATCCTCACCAAGATGAACAGGTCACCCGGGATCATTCGGCAATCTAATAGCAGTCATTAAGATCCGGTCATTTATTATCGCATTATATGGGTTCTAAATGTCACTAGATTCCTGTATCAAGTGGGGTTAAAGTCGAGAGGACAACATTTGGTCAATTCACCCTAACCTATCAGCAAAGATGCCACCACAGGAGAAATCAGGCGCACCGTCATAAGTCATGTTGTTCCTGGTCCCCTAAGCCAAGTCATTAAGTTCCGCTACATGCTAGACTTATAATAGTGAGTGCCCGGCCGTTAGGAACTTAGACACTCACCCCCTAATTCTTAAGTTCATCAAAACGGTAGGTGATCAGTTGGTCAAATCGCACAAGTAGAAAGGGTCGTCAGTTGGTCATATCTTACCCTTCCGTCTCGATCCGCTCACCTAGGGTGGGTTGGTCGTATCTCTTGGGCAATTGGCCTCTGACCATTCAAAACTACCGAACCAAAGGTAGCTACCAATAAACTATGCATGCATACACTAGAAACAATTAATTAATGCAAAAGCATTAATAATAAAAGAATCTAAACTAGGCCAAAACCTAATTTCCACATCTCTAAAATACCCTAGTGAGATGACAAATATAATTACCAAGTAAAACAATACATAAACAAGACATAACATCAAATCATTAATCGACTAGCAATAAATTAACAATCAAGAACACAATAAATAAAAATGCTCCAACAATTAAATCAGAATCAAAATTATAATAGAATAATGAAACCAAAATAATATTAAAAGTCGGAAAATAATTACATATCATGCCAAATATAATGCTATCAATCCCCAGGTTGAGTAAAGAGAGCAAACCTCAAATAAAGGATTTGCCCCAGAGTCGCAAACCCCGAAAGCCAATAGTCGTACGCTGCGTTGCCTTTTTCTTTCTTTCTCCTCGTACGAAACACAGCAGCACACCACAATTGATACTTCTAATGTTCCTGTACATGAAATATTTATAGCGACATTTTATGGAAATTGCAATATTAGGTCCATAACTTTCACATCTTGTCATTTGGAGACTTTTTGTCTTCTTTTCTTTATCCACACATAAAATGTGTAATAATCATTATTTAATATTGACGACTTCAGCCCCTGGACTTCAAAGCTTCTTGTAAGATATCCGTATTTAATTAGTTACGGTGTAACTAATTTATAATTACGCCGTAGCCTTCGAAACTTTGCGCCCATGTAATAAATTACGGCGTAACTAAACATCGGGTTACGCCGTAAGCCTTCGTAATCTCACACTTATCCGTTCCGAAATAATCTCTACGGCGTAACTAATTCCATGTTACGCCGTAACCTTCATAAAATAATTACGACGTAACCATAAGAAATGGTTACGCCGTATCCTTCAAAGCATCATAATTACGACGTAACATTATTAGCGATTCTGGCGTAACCTTCAAATACTTATCGGGCCCTCGTTGTATTAGTTACGGCGTAGTCAAAAGCACGCTTACGCGCGTAACTTGTCTTTAGAATATATTCCTTGGCCTTTTATCACTTCTTTTCCGCTCCGGCGCCTCATTGATCCCGAAATGCAAATATGAGCGAATATAGACCAATTAAGTACCATATTAATATAAATGAGGCCATAAACATGAAAATTTGATATATAAAGATCGGGCTAATTTGATGTTATCAAATATCCCCCATGAATCCTACTTGTCCTCAGTAGACCCTTTAAATAATTCTTAAAAGATATCTCCAGGATTAATTGGAAAATATGAGTCTAAAATCACCTAAGCTTGAAAATTCCAAACCGAGCACCTCACGAAAAGGAATTGAAATCACACTCTCTCATAATTCACGTGTTAATATTTGGGTGATCACTCAAATCTTTCGATCATGGCGAGTATTCTATCATAGGCTTTTCAAAGATACTAATCTCCACCACTATAGTCTATAGATGCGGCTATTCTAAAAGGCAATGGGTTGACACAACACGGGCTTATGGGGTTATTTTGTCATTACTAACGAGTTACGGTGAGGGGACAAAACCAATGATACATGACCAAATCCATGGCCAAGACACCAATGATTGCTCGCTTCCTCACCTAAACTCGATTCATGACTAAGGGTAGGATAAGACATGGGAAACATTTCATGGGTGTAAATAAAAAGTCACGAAACAAATAGATTCCTAAGTCCACAGTCACCCCACTACTAGTCGCATTCAATCCCAAAGAAAAAATCGAGGGTCAAGAGTCAAGGGGTCTTCAATACACGAGTCAATGCATATAAAATGTAGCGTAGTGCCTCATAATCTCCATAAACTAGGCAAATAAGATGCATTAACTCGGCCTTCATCATCAATGAAAAAAAGTATGTGCTATTTAAAAAAAAAATTAAAATTTGGGTAATTTTAGTACATTTTCAACCATAACCAACCATTTCTATCTCCCATCCCCCCACTTGAAATGTACAATGTCCCCATTGTACGAATATTGATTAAAATTAGAAAGGCGAGATAGGAATGTACGGGTTTCTAATTTTATCCGTAAGACAAAACGGATTTGTAAAAAAACTGCGCCAGCTGAAACAAGGCGAGAACACTTATCACAATACGACACAAAAGCTGATTATACCGTTCAGCAATAAACAAACTAATAAACTCTTGCTTGCATTCTTTTTTTCTTTTTCTTTTTTTTTTCACTTTTTTTTTCAACATTTTTTTTTAAAGATGCAAGACAAGGTATACATGAAATAAAAACAATACGAACATATAAAGCATCCCCCCACTTGAGATCAACTATCATCTAAACCTGATTTTCTTCCACAACCCTTTATTCAAAACCCGCGACTTTCACTAGTGGAACAAAATTAACCAACAAATACTTGGGACCATGGGCATAAGGAAACTACAGGTAGGCTAGGCGATAGGTGTAACGAAACAAACATATATTGGGTGAAGAAAATGAAAAGAAAGGCTCTGAAGGGTGTATCTAGGGGTATCTTGCACTAATGGTGAGTGCAAACAAAAAGGGTTTAACAGGGGGATTGACTAATCGATGTGAAAAGTCAACATACACAATACATATATGGGCTATTTGGGTTTAATCCTAAAATTGCCTTATATCCTAGTTGCACCGATCACACCAAGTTACCTCAGTGTAATGCTCATGATAATGGTCTCGATAAGATATACAAGGCCAAGTTCTAAAGTCTACTACACCACCCAGACACTCATTTTATGGTATTATGTATAAGGGGAAAGCGGAAGGCTTATCCTCACACAATGGAAATATAGGGTAGGTGTGCTCGGTCTAGATTAATCCAGGTTAAGTAATGAAAAATATGTCAAAATTTAATGAAACACTTTTCATCAAAAACTAGAAAAATAAAGGCAAATAAAATCAAGTGGGTGTTTATGTCTAATCCCTTCCCCCCACTTGGGTCATACTTAAGAATATAATGAGAGATAAGAAAGGTTAGAGATGGAACGAAAAACTCCCCTGGATTTGCTCGGTATGAATAATAATGCATGTCCAAAAACATGCTCCAATTGTGCCTCCACGAGCAACATCCAACTTCTCATCAACTCTCCTTGCAAATACCAAGTCACTCAACTAGGACCGATAAAAAGTATTCTCTTGTAGCCAATCATAGCTCCATAATTCATCAATCAGTATTGCTGCAAGAAAAACTAATACCAAAAAGTATAATTCCGGATAAAAAGCAATAATAGCACGAAATGTAAAAAATAAAAACAAAATAAAACCTAACTCACTTCGTAGGAATCACGGTTGCATTTAGCGCATGCAACAAGCCTTTTAAACCCCTCGGTGTCCCGAGTGGACGAGTGAAGTCTCCTGAGGGTTTACAGGGAACACACCCACAAAGTTCATTTAATTACTAATACAAGGTTATGGAAATGTTTTGAAACTCTTTTATTTAAAGATTTTCATATCAGAGGATAATTCTGGCGTAGCGGATCGCCCGATTACGGCGTAGGTGAGTTGACTTAATAAAATGTTTACGAGGAAGGGATTACGGCGTAATGGATCGGCCCATTACGGCGTAATAAGAAAGCCATGGATGTTCGGCGTAACTAGATCGGCCTAGTTACGGCGTAGTTAGAATGAAGTGGGCGGATGGCCTTACTAATCGCCGATTCTGGCGTAAATGGATCGACCCATCACGCCGTAATTACATCGATGTTGTTTTGCCCAAAGTGTCAACTTCTTCCCACGTGATCAAGAGGAGTTATCGGAACTCCTATCATCTATCTTTGGTCTTTATACCTACAAACAAGATAAACAAAACATACCAAACCCAAAACAAATACAAACAACTACAAAAATATCCAAAAGGTCTAAGAAAATAAAATCACAAACTAAATCTAGGATAGGGACGGGTAGTCTCCCGACGAGCACTTTTTTTTATCCTCCCGAGTCTTTAAGTTAGACTCTGCAACAGCCATCAATCGGACGTCTCCAATAATGTCCATCGCTCTCCTAATCTCGGTTTATGATCGCGTCCAAGGTTGTAAAAATCGCTCGGCGGTACCGTGGCGGTTGACCCCCGCCAAGCGCCATAGCCGCCATGGCGGTGACCCTAAATTACAAAGGAATTTTATAAAGAAATGAATATTAGCAAGATTAATTATAAAACTAGCTTAAATTAGAACAAAATCAATAAAATCGGAGTTAATTGCCGTGAATTTGAAAAAAAAACCCTAGATCTGAAGTTGACCACCGTTGACCAAACCGCCGCCAAGGCCGATTTTGACCGCCAAGCTCCGATTTTGACCGATTTTGACCAAAACGCCATGTTAGACTGATTAGGGAAATATCGTGACGGTGGACCGCCGATATCCGCCATGACACCGCCATGGCGGCCGCCATGGCCGATTTTTACAACACTGATCGCGTCGAGATTCCCTTCACTTGTTCTTCCTGCTCAACCTGCACACTATCACAACCTCGTGCATTAAATGTGTAAAAATAATAAACATGAGCAACAAGTGAGATATAACACATAATTCATAATTTTTAATATCTCAGAGACTTGGTTACGGCGTAAGTCCTATTAATAACTACGTAGTAACTTTAGTCCGAAAGTAACTGTTATATAATAAGAAGAGATTATGCCGTAACCATGGCCAAGGTTACGCCGTAATCTAAAACGAAATACATAATTGTAGAAAATATTAATCAAACGACCAAAATACGAAGACCGTTCCCGGTGGCGCCAAAAACTTGATGCGAGGTTTCTTGACGGGTTTTACATTTATAGTAACTCGTCTACCTATGGCCTACCTAATGCACTAACGGGCAGTGTACCCGGTCGCATGTAGTGAGGGAATGGTAAGACCGAGGTCATCCCAAGAACGGTTGATTCCTAACTGTCTAATTAATTAAATTGGTCAAATAAATAAGTTTTAGTGTGAGGATTGATAATATTTAAGGTGTCACGTGGTCACCCGGGATCATTCGGCAATCTAATAGCAGTCATTAAGATCCGGTCGTTTATTATCGCATTATATGGGTTCTAAATGTCACTAGATTCCTGTTTCAAGTGGGGTTAAAGTCGAGATGACAGCATTTGGTCAATTCGCCCTAACCTATCAGCAAAGATGCCACCACAGGAGAAATCAGGCGCACCGTCATAAGTCCTGTTGTTCCTGGTCCCCTAAGCCAAGTCATTAAGTTCCGCTACATGCTAGACTTATGATAGTGAGTGTCCGGCCATTAGGAACTTAGACACTCACCCCTAATTCTTAAGTTCATCCAAGCGGTGGGTGATCGGTTGGTCATATCTCCTAGGCAATTGGCCTCTACCGCCATTCAAACTACCGAACCAAAGGTAGCTACCAATAAACTATGCATGCATACACTAGAAACAATTAATTAATGCAAAAGCATTAATAATAAAAGAATCTAAACTAGGCCAAAACCTAATTTCCACATCTCTAAAATACCCTAATGGGATGACAAATATAATTACCAAGTAAAACAATAAATAAACAAGACATAACATCAAATCATTAATCGACTAGTAATAAATTAACAATCAAGAACACAATAAATAAAAATGCTCCAACAATTAAATTAGAATCAAAATTATAATAGAATAATGAAACCAAAATAATATTAAGAGTCGGAAAATAATTACATATCGTACCAAAGATAATGCTATCGATCCCCTACAAAAACCGTACGCTGCGTTGCCTTTTTCTTTCTTTCTCCTCGTAAGAAACACAGCAGCACACCACAATTGATACTTCTAATGTTCCTGTACATGAACTATTTATAGTGACATTTTATGGCAAATTGCAATATTAGGTCCATAACTTTCACATCTTGTCACTTGGAGACTTTTTGTCTTCTTTTCTTTATCCACACATAAAATGTGTAATAATCATTATTTAATATTGACGACTTCAGCCCCTGAACTTCAAAGCTTCTTGTAAGATATCCGTATTTAATTAGTTCTGGCGTAACTAATTTATAATCTGCCGTAGCCTTGAAACTTTAAGCCCGTAATAAATTACGGCGTAACTAAACATCGGGTTACGCCGTAAGCCTTCGTAATCTCACACTTATCGATCCGAAATAATCTCTGGCGTAACTAATTCCATGTTACGCGTAACCTTCATAAAATAATTACGGCGTAACCATAAGAAATGGTTACGCGTATCCTTAACATCATAATTATCCGTAACATTATTAGCGATTCTGGCGTAACCTTCACAAATAGTTATCGTGCCCTCGTTGTATTAGTTACGGCGTAGTCAAAAGCACCCTTTACGCCGTAACTTGTCTTCAGAATATATTCCTTGGCCTTTTATCACTTCTTTTCCGCTCCAGCGCCTCATTGATCCTGAAATGCAAATATGAGCGAATATAGACCAATTAAGTACCATATTAATATAAATGAGGCCATAAACATGGAATTTGATATATAAAAGATCGAGGCTAATTTGATGTTATCGAGAACCCATAGTGATCGAAAAGTTTTTAAAATACAATTTTACTTTAAAACTTTTATAAACTTAGCTCTTGATGCCAATTGTGGAAAACTAGAAGGGGGTTGAATAGTTTTGCCGATTTTATGTTAGTTTCAAAACTTTAGATTCGTTAATATGTGAGATCTTATGGATGTAGAGAAAGTATAGATCTAATGATAAAGCAAGTAAATAAAGTAAAGCGAAGGAAAGAAAAGACACAACCGATGTATAGTGGTTCGGCTACAAGGACACCTTCCTTGCCTACTCCACTCCCCGAGTCACCTACTCGAGAGTTCAAGCACTATGTCAATAAACTCCTTCACTTGGCGGAGAAGCCTTCACGGCGTTGGTTACACTTTTTCGGTACAAAGCTAGATACCGAGTCCGTAACACGGTGGTCCAAACCAGACGACTATTACACAACAAATATATGAAATATCAAATACAAGATCTTCGCTACTGAAATCTTGCGGGTGACAAATCAATCAAGGACCACTTGCTTGGATGACTTGTAGAATGCTCGTGATCTCGCCTTAGAGAAGGACCTATATGAGGATCACAATAGAAAGAAGAAGAACAACTCTCTAGATCAAGTGATCTATATGTTAGAAGAGAATGAGAGTGTTTGAGAGATTTAGTAAAATGAGGGTGAGTTAGAATGAAGAAATGGCTCTCTATTTATAGGCAAAAATCTTCACTTGTTCCCGGATCCCACGGATCCCTTCCACTGGGATCCGTCTAGTGTAATCCTAGGGATCCGTGGGAGCTCCTCTTTGCCCATGGGTTTTTGGTTATGGGTCATGGGTTGGTCCATGGGTTTTCTTTATATTCAATGTATCTAAGTATACATTGTATCTAGCCAACTTAGGTATGGATTAAGATCCATGGATTATGGTTTTTACCCTTCCTAATAAACCATTACAACAAATGCTTAATTATTACATTTTTGTATTTAAATGGCTATATGTAATTGCTTTACAAAAATAACATGTATCCTTATAATTATACTTAAAAGATAACATTATGTTTGTAATCAACAAAACACAAAGAGATCGCAAAATATTAATAAACGTTTTTACGGTTTATTTGTATTAACACCTGCATCTCATGATCTATTCTGAAAGAATACCGTCTCCATTGTTTCAAGAATAAATCTGTTTGAGCGGCCGTCATTGTGGACCTGTTAACCTGGTTAATGCAAGTAAATCTCATTATTAAAATATGCATATGGTAATGTAACGTTTCAAACCAACAAAGTGTATCAAGTAAGCGGTGCCAAAAAAACATCATGCTGTTGGTTTTCGACATGTCATATAAAACATAAACCCTAAAGAATGAAGCACTAGAGTTAAAGGGGTATAATGAGCATACGTATAAAACATAAACCCTAATAACAATTTAAATAACTTTGAATTAAATAAAAATTTACTAATAGAATATAAAATATAAAAGTGCACGATTATTTATATTCATGTATAAATGTCTGACGAATACGGTAACAAAAGTACATACGGGAGAGTACAACAAACACGGATTTGTTTCTAAAAATAGACGAAAAGGACAACGCTATATTTTAATTTGGATTCTTATTTGAAAGTGACCTAGTGTATAACAAGGAATGTGGGGATGTTGATTGTTGGGACTTGGGACCATAAAGCGATGTGTGGGGTATAAAAGGTTTAAGTGTTTGTCATTCTAGGTCCCTCATGTATCTTACGGTTTGTCACGATGTGACTAAAAGCGCTAGTTAAAGTTAGAAACTTAGAGCTGCTAGTCTTTGAAGACAATTTATCATATAAGCGTGTTGTCACTACATGTTTTCTAAGGTTTGAATTAAGACTTAAAAGCGTTATTACATGTTACTACTTGCTAGTCTTTGAAGACCAAATAATATAAACATGGTGTTACTACAAATTTTCTAAGGTTACTCTGCTATAACAATCTTGGTGACCTTTAATTTGACTAGTCACAAGGTAATTGAATATTTTAGAAGCGAGTGTGTTACTCTTCAATTAAATTCTCCAACCGACTATTATGGCACACCATTAAAGTGTAATAAATGAAGAGGAAAAATCTGAGATGGTTATGATAGTAGACGTTCTTATATAAACCGTGAATGCTATTGTTTTCGTTATAACATCAAAACCGGTTGAGTAAATGGTATGCATTCAGTGCAGGATGGAAAAAGAAAACAAGTATGATTGACCAATGAATTTTTACGCAAGCGTGCACCGAATAGAGAAATCATGTGGTACTGTTGTCCAATGAATTTTTACGCAAGCGACAACAATACTCTTTGTGGGGTTGATGCATGTAGACTTGGTGGTGTACATTTTAGCGGTAAAAACAAGCGTAGTTCGTAGAGGTGAAGGTGTGATGGTGTGATGGGGCTACATGTTCCGGCATCTTGTATAGGCGGTGGTTCGATGAGTTTCAGAGGTACAAATGAGACTACATCAACGGTGATGAAATTCATGATTCTATGTGTACGAGAACCCGGTGACCTTAGTGATGAAGAAACCCAACCACTTGCAAGTCGAATAACAAGTGAACCACCTAAAAATGACCGAGCAATTGAACAAGCTGCAATTGATTCACCTAGGTTATGACATGCTCGTCATTGAACAAGTGAGCCACAACCTATTCTCGTTATATGTTGTATTTCATAATATATGTAGACCAAATTGTATTATGTATTTGTTATGTTATGCCAATGCAAGGACGTATTTAGTTAGCAAAAAATGGGTAAATCCAAACACTAGATACACAAGATGCAAAACTGTCAAATACAATTTTTTAAGTGTTTTTTATTTATTTTTTGAGGTGAAAGTGGGTAAATACTAACATGGCTGGATAAAGCACTAAAGCAGGAAGAGATAGTTACCATGCACGTGCCCAAAACATAGTTGAACACGTGTACACCCACCAAAAAATGCTGACTATTGAAAGGAAAAAATAACAAAATTATCTACAGTCCCCCAATAAAATGAAGTTTCCCTATATGATAAGTTTCTACTTTGTTTAGTTATCTTAAAAAAAAATGAAGTTGCCCTATAGGGTTGCTATCCTAAAACAGAGATGCCCCATCAAGGTTGCCATGATATACATCATACTATAAAGCATGCATACACAGTATTATGTAAGCGGACACGAGCGTAGATAAAAAGCAGTGCATACTACGATAACCCCAAAGCGGATGGTTACACAAAACATCGCATGTTAATTTTATGTAATTGTTGAACATTTTTTTTGGTAATCATAAGAAGCACAAACAAAAAATGTTTAACAATTACATAACGTCATTTACAAAAAGGCTAAACTAGACAAACTATTTTGAGTTTTAAGTTATGTTAACACCCGGTTTCTAAGCGTTATCGGCGGCATGAGCATCTTTGCATAAAATCTACACTCCAACCTTCCGTTCCTTAAAACCAAGTTGCTTTTAATCCGCACCTCCTCGGCGGTGATGCATTGTTAGAGCCTTTAAATGCCTCGACATATTGAACTTCCGTAAGGCCGATCTTGGTGTTTGAAAGCGGTGCCTCCTTGCATAAGGTTTTCTAGAGGACTTATGACCGAAGCTCGTCATAACGGAAGAAGAAGAAGGCCCAACATCCATAGATCTGAGACCAAGAAATACCCCATAGTACCATTCATCGTCATTGAACCCAATGTCGGCATAAACAATCTCGCTACCCAAAAATCCATGAATAGATTCTTTCCTTGACATTCAATTCCTTGACTTCTAGTTTGGAGCGGAGGGCTTCTTAGGGAGGTGACCGCCTTCTTCCTCCTCCCATGCGGCAATATCGAGGCGAAATTAGAAGTAGCAAGCTCCACAAGTTTATCATGTATTGCTATCCTGTCACACGTTGCCTCAACAAGAAGATCCACAATTAGGTTATCATAATAGAATAATGCTAAGTTATCAGGTGCATGTGCAATGTACAAGCCGATCAACCCACATTCCTCGGCAAGTTGAAACATCCTTTTAATGTCATTATCGCATTCAACAACTGTCAAACCGGTTGAAAGAGCAAATAGTGGCCTACATAAATACAAAGCCCGTATCTCACACTCTAACTTGTTGGGAAAAAAGTCAAGTATTTGATTAAAGTTCATCCTTGTGGACTTACTGAACGTTTGCACAAGGGTGCGCCCATACGCCTAAGTTAATTTGGGCAACCGAATGAACTCACCATCGTAGTGAATCTCAACTACAAGATTCTCATATACATAGCGTGTAGTACTCCTGTAATAAAGGAAAAAAAATGTATACAAATGAGATTAGCATGTATGGACAAAAACCTAGTAAGTGCAAGTGACAATCACGAAAGGTAATGGCAGGCATACCTTGGCTTGAAATCAAATAAGGCAACTGGAAGCTTAGCAGAATTTTTTGATGAAATAGAGGGTTGGGAGATAGGCATTATCACTTGTGTACAAATGTGATCTATATGAAGATTTTATATATATTAGGAAAGGTTGTATTATTATTTTAGTATTAATAATGTACTTATTAATAGTATGAAAAGTATGATCCGTTTATTTTAATATGGAAATAGTAAAAGGGAAATTTTTGGTTAATTTGTTATAAGTTTTTATGTGTAGTGTGTTTGTGTAATGATATAGTAATAAATCAATTGACAAACCTATGTGTGGCCCTTTTTAATTTTTTCTTGGAATGGACGGCCAAATGGCATGATTAAATGGACGTCCAAATGAAGAATAAATGAACTGGAGTTGTGGAGTTTTTAAAAGAAAGATTATGCATCTTGTACAACAAAATTAGATGTAAATGTGTACATACTTTTACGTCGTGTCTCCCATTGTTTTTGAATGAATGTTACACGTACACAAGGTTCTTTGCATGCAAAGTGCAATATGATTATTGGTTTATGTATGCATGTTATAAGTGTGTTTAGTGTAGTAAATAGTTGTTATGAATCCATTGTTTAGTCATTAATGGCTATGTGTGAATGAATATATCAATAGATGGTGCATGATAAAACAATGAAAGTCTTTGTTGGAGATAAGTTTAAAGCTGTTAGTACAAGCGATAAAATCTATGTTTATAAAAAGTTGGAGATAAGTTTAAAAGTGTTAGTACAAGCGATAAAATCTATGTTTATAAAAAAGCGAATCATCTTCTCACGATATGCTAGCGCGACGTCGGTAGGATCATCAACGTGCAACGATAGACCATGTGCCAATCGATATAAAAATATACAAACCCACACACCACAATCACCAAAAATCCCACCTTGCTTAGGAGCGTTTTCGGCTAACCTAAATGAAATCTTATAGTCATTCGGATGTATTCGGTCTTATCAAAAGCGTTTGCTTGCTCTAGAACAACTGGTAGTTTGACTGTAGAATAACAAAAGCTGTTAAAATAAATAGAGCGGGTGATCTTGTTAGAGGCTTGTCGAGAAAAATGTAAGTATTATATAATCGAAATAACCACGTTTGTAACCAAATTATTGATGAAATATAGGTGTTTGTTCAAGCGGATTAAATATGATATCTAGTTTCATGTTGTAAATTATATATGTGTTCAAAAGTATTACATGTTTTTATTGGTGATTCATAAACAACGTTCGAACATTTGACATGTGCTTGAAATATTTTTATTAAGTAATAGATTTCATTTCAATACATTAAAGGATAACAAAATACATCAACGTATCAACGACATTCATGAAGATACCAAAACACATAATATGACAATCACGAGCGTCGGAGAGAACACATAGGAGTAGAGGATTAATAATTTTTGCGTGACTTTGCGAGAAAGGAGATTTTTGAGAACTTGGGTGAGTCTCACTCATTAGCCTCATCAGCGTCTGTTTTCTCAATCTCCTCGTCTGAATTGCACGCAGATTTCCAAAGCAGCATTGGCAAGCTGGACCCAACCACGCACTCCAATTGCTTGATTTGCTCGGCCCTCACGATTACAGCGACGAGTTAGGTCGATCACCTTTGCATGCATGTCACTTAAGAACTTGAAGTCACGTTCGGTGTCACGCAAAACACGTTGTTAACCATGTCTTTAAGTTCGTTATCCATTTCTTTTGTAGTAAATTGTGTTGTGGCTAGTGTGTGTCCCCGACAAAAGTTGTATGATATTGGGATATATCTTGTCCGTTTATATAACCCAAATGGGGTGGGGGGAAAGAAGCGGGGTGGGGTGACATGGGTTTATTTTGAATTGAAGTCTATCTGAATTAATGTGGATAGTCAAGTGGTGAATAGTTCGGTTATGTCAAGTAATTCTTGTTGCACATTAGGCCAAGTTTAAATAATGAAGCTTCTCTTGTACTCAAAGCGATTCACGGCCACAAGATAATCATTTTGGGCAACTAGTTTCGATTTGGGGCAAGTAAACCGGTTTGAATTTTGTTTAGTTCCAAATGCAACAAAATTTTCGTCCCTTGGGTTAGAAAAATTATTAATTTAGTATGTTTTGTAAATAGGCGCCATTAAGCAGGTTTATATTGATTACTTTTGGTTACATGAACTAACACACATATGCTATTATTATATGTACATATCGTTTATATTTTATGTAATAATACACTACCATATTATAACTCGGACTTTTATATCATAAAGTCGACTAAGTGTGCACTTAGCGATGCTATTTCAATATTGAATGGATATTTTGTAAAAACCCAAATCGGGGATGCATATAAGTAGGACAAACTTCATTAATTAGGAAAGGGCGTAATGAAATGATGGTGGTAGCTAGTGGCATGTACTTGAAGGAACTAGTCCATTAGTTTTCAACTTTAACTATTGCACAAAAGGCACAAAGAAAGTTGTGTCCAACAAGTTAATTGTTTTGGGCAACCACATACATCGATGGGCAACTAAATCATATGTGTCCGTATTAAATCATTGAACCTTATGTAGTTGTAAATTTAAAGTAATCAAGCTTGCTAGCTAAGTATATATTTCCTATATCGTATTATATATGCGGGACATAATGTAAATTAAAATCATGAAAATAAATTGTTAAAATACGGAAGCAAGCAGATTTATGTACTTTATTTTTGGTTAGTTCAAGTTAATGTACACATATTTTAGATAATATGTTGTTGGTTGTGGAATTCGTTTGATGTTACTACTATAGAGTATAGGCGGCTTTGTTTCTTTTTGTTTTGAATTAAATAGAGTGGGGCCCTTTCTCTTGCTTGATCGATTGGGAAGGAGTGAATATTTCTCCATCTCTAACGAGACCATTTAAGGAAAATGAAACATAAAGCTTTAATTTGGTGGGACCACACTTTTAGCTAAGGACCCGTTAAGCAAAAATAAACGCCCCTAAGTATAACAAATGTTTATGAGAAACTATGTTGTTGGTTGTGGTAAATAGTCAATGTAAAACACGAAAATACAATTAAAATCGAATAAAGACTAAAATACCCTTGGAACTACGCTTTTGGGAAAATACGCTTATTATAAAATCGTAAAATATATTTATAACATTTAAAGAAATTAAAAGATTAACTTGCGAATATTTAAAAACCTAACTAAAATATATTACGTAATTGATTTTGGTGCGACGAAGAATTAAAGTTTAAGTAAATGATTTGGGCCGTGATTTTTGTGTTCGTGAGCCAAGGGCGAAGCCCAATGGTGGCGTGGTGATGGTGATTCGGTTGGACCCAAACCCAAACCCAATTACTTTCCTAGTTTAACTCAAATACTACAACTATATATACCATACATAATCATAAGTTTGGAACCCTAGTTATTTTGCTCTTCTTTTTTTCTCCCTATTCGGCCGAGCATAGACAAACACCCTTGGTGTCGATTTTGCTCAATCAAGTGAAGGTATATCGTTTATTTGTCTTCCTTTAACGTACTTTGCATGTATATGTCAAGTTATATTTTGTTTAAATCGCGTTTTGTTTCTTTTCTTTTGTGGCGAGAGGTGTGAACGAAACAAGAGAAACCCTAACTAAGTTAACCTAGTGACTAATTAAGAGTTGGATATGTAAGATGTAATAATGAATCGAGTTATGTTTGTGTCGTTTTAATAATGGCGAACCATATGAGTTTTGGACGAACCATGTTTAGTTTTCGAATAATGAATATAACTTAATAACTTGAATATGTAAAGTAAGAAGATGAGCTAAGACTAGTGTTAAACCCTAATTTGAATCGAGTTACATATAAGATTTGAAGATACATTAATTAAGTAAAGGTTATATTAACGTAAACCCTAGTTTTGACATGTTAATTTAGTAAGTTATGCTAAACCCTAATAGAGTAAATCGTAATTAGTCTGAGTAATAAGTAACTTATATGTCACATAAAATCATAAGCGTGTATGGTGAAACATAAAAAGGAAAGAGTATTATGTGACGTGTTAGGTTAAGTAGCTAGTCATTAAAAGGCGTAACATGTAAGTTAATGCATATTAATGAGACATTAAAGAATGAGAAACCCTAAACTTTAATAAAGACATATAAACCCTAATTTACGATATTAATATTAAAACATTTAAGTCTCATTTAATTATAGAAACCCTAAAATATTAAAGGATCATTTTGCGATTATGGAATCATTAATAATAATATCGACATTAATGTATATAGGTTACGTGAAGAAGGAGTAATTCTTTGTTTCCTGTTTGACTTTTGATCTTTTGTTTCGAATAAAGTACGGATATTCGACCTTTTCGATAAAGGTTTCGTATACGTTTTCTTTTCGTTTTCATATTAGGATTTCCTAAGCCTTTGCTATGAACCCTAATGTGTCTATTTGGTATTGCTTATCGAACTTTGATTTTGAATCATAAACCATTTGATTTTGAACTATATGATATGAAGACTTTGATTTTGAAAACATGATTAAACATTTGATAAAATATGATCTATATCGGTTATGACATTCTTATTTGACCTCGATAGTTTGACACCGAGCCAATTATTAACTAGTCATGGGGTTCCATGTCCGTGTCGACAAATGCACTTCGACATGACTCTAGGGCGATGAGTGATGTTACGCCACGTCCCTTATCATTATCTGTATGAGCTCAATTTGAATTATATTATTAATATCATGCGTGGGCGTATGGATGCATCCTAGATCATTATATGCCATATATTATCATTATCATTATATGTTATCGATGATTGATCTTTGCGTGCATGCGTCCTTCATAACTCTGGTAGGTCTCCCTACAATTGTTGCCTTATGTGATTATGATATGTTTACGATATGGCATATGCGTGCGGGCTCGAGGTAGTTAGCTATAAAACTTATTCGTATATTACGAATTATCTTTTGAAATGAATATGACTTCTTTGTTTTCTTTCACTTTATTTTGTATTCGTTCTCGTTTCGTATTCGTTTTGCTTGTATATCATTCCTTTGGGCTTTTGAAGCTCGGCCGCACTTTTCTTTTCTTCATGGCGGTATCTAAGCATTGGGCTGGGTATTGCTTTGGGATGAGTCTTGAGTGGACTTACCTTAGAGATTTAGCTTTGATCTTATGATGCCATTTAGACTTTATGTTTTAGACATTTCATTTGGAGTTTATTTTCATTGGGACCTATGTATTGAAGTCTTTTGACTTGGATTATTTCCATATTTATGTTGAAGATTTCTTTTGGTTTATATGTTTGCTTTGATATGACACCATTACTTGTGATTCCTTTACCCTTGTGGGGTTGGGCGTTACAATTTATGGCATCGAGCCAGGTTTCGACTTGTAGTCGGGACACATGACATATGGAGCCTAGGTTTGAGACCTTAGAGTTTAGGATTTGACTGTGAGGATTTGGGTAGACTTTAGGATTCCTTCGTACTTCCATTTCGTATCTTACCTTTGTTCATTTTGCTAATCGTTTAGATGGTTCGAACTCGTACTCTTGGTGGCGCGGATGGAGCGATGATCTTTGTTAACATGGATCTGCGATTGCGAATGCTCTCAACTCTCTTTTCCTGGTTTGACTACACGAGATGATGGGCGGTGATCAACAACATTCGTGTCGAATGGTGCTTGGTAGTGGTGGAGAAATCAACCCGTCGGTATTCATACTTGGCTCGGCGTTTGGTGGTGAAGCCTCTTTCGTTTAACTTCTTGCTACTCCTCTCGAGGCCGAGGGTGGATCACTCATATTGAGAATTTGTTTGAAATCTTGGGTTGTGGAGGCGAGTTTAAGACTCGTTTGGCTTCATTCAAATTGGAAGGTGATGCTTTGAGTTGGTGGAAGGCGCTCAAACAAGCAAGAGGAGGAGGCGCTTTTCTTTGTGACTTGTACTTGGGTGAGTTTGGACTATCTTCTATAACCGTTACTTCCACGATCTTTGGCGACAAAGGTATGAGAGGATTATCGAGGCGATCTACCGGTTTGATCATGAGAACTCTAATGAGTACATGAGTAGGTTTATGAGGTTGGTGAGTTTTGTTGGAGTGATTCTTTGGAGATGGTAGGCGTCAAGCTAAGCACTTCAAGTGGGGGCCGAAGAAGTGGGTGTTGGACCGATTGCTTAATATTGAGTATGAAAATGTGTCGGCTGCAATGGCCTGACTCGTAACATTGAGATCTTTCATGAGGTTTCGGGTTCTAACAAGCGTGTCGCGATGGTGATCGGATTCAAGGTAGGACTCAAGGTAATGACTATAAGGAAACTACGGTAGGAGTTATGATTCGAGAGGTCAAGTGGATAGGAGTTATGATCGGTGGGTCGATCGGGAAGGAATGTTGACCTTTGGGCGTTACGAGGCGAGGGTCAAGATAATAGAAATCTTGGTAGGAATGGAAGTGATCGTCGAACCAAGGTAACAATAACCGGCGTTATAACGAGGATCGGCCGACTAGAGGAACAAATCGGTCGTGCGTCGGGATCTTCTAGTCGTGAGAGGACGGTGAGGTTTTGCCACCCCACCTATTTGTACTACTTGTGGAAAGGCTCATCGAGGCGGTGTTTCAAGGCCAGCTGGTGGATGTTTTGGTTGTGGTTCCACTACTCACAAGATTAAGGATTGCCCTAAGAAGAATCCGCGGTTCACGGAAACTACATCAAGCCGCCGACTACTCTTGGGCGTGTTTATGCTACTACTCGTGTCGGTGGAGCGAACTTGAGTACCATTACGGGCACTCTTTTCATTGATGATTTCTTTGTCTTCGTTTTATTTGATCTTGGCGCACACACTCCATTATATCTATCACATCGCTAAGAAACTTAATATGAAGCCCAAACCGTTAACAAATCACTTATCGATTTCTCGCCTATGAAAAATCATGTGATCATTGATCGTAAATATGTTAAGTGTCCTCTTCGTTTTGATGATCGTATTCGCTTTGCAAATCTGTATCCTCTCAATATGGTCGACTTTGATATCATTCTAGGCATGGATTGGTTGGCTTACCATAGAGCTTCAATCATTGCCATGCTAGAACGGTGATCTTTGGAGCGTAAAACATCTGAATTCGTTTATCATGGTTCTTAACCCGCCGTCTGTTAAGCTCATTTCCGCTATGAAGGCGCGGATCATGATTGCTCATGGGTGCCAAGGTTTTCTAACATCTGTTAAGGACACATCTTTGGAGAGTCCTAACATTGATAGTCTTCGGTTGTTTTGAATTTCTTGGCGTTTTCGGATGAACTCCTGGACTTCCCAGCTCGAGAAGTTGAGTTTAGCATTGAGTTAATTCACAGTCTTGAACCGATTTGAAGGCTCCGTATCGTATGGCACTGTAGGCGAAGGAGTTGAAGGAACAAGCGCAAGAGATGATAGAAAGTGGATTTATTAGCGGTGTTTCTCCATGGGGTGCACTGTCTTGTTTGTGAAGAAGAAGGATGGAAGCATGCGTCTATGTATCGACTATCGTGAACTCAATCGTATTACTATTCGTAACCGTTATCCTTTGCAGCGTATAGGCGATTTGTTTGATCAGCGCAAGGAGCTAAGTTCTTTTGAAGATTGACACGAGTGCAGCTACCATCGATTACGTGTGAAGGAGCAAGATGTTCCTAAGACCGCGTTTCGTGCGGATATGGTCATTACAATTTCTAGTTATGCCTTTTGGTTTGACCAATGCTTTCTTGTGTTTATGGACACGATGAATCGTGTTTTCCATGAGTTTCTCGACAAGTTCGTTATTGTTTTCATCGATGACATTTTGGTTTACTCTAAGTCGAAGAAGAGCATGAAGAACATCTCCGTATAGTTTTGGAGATTTTGAGGAAGAAGAAGTTGTCGCCAAATTTTGAAGTCGAATTTTGGTTGAGACAAGTTGCTTTCCTTGGTCATATCGTGTCGGTGATGGTATAACCATGGATCCGTCTAAAGTTGAGGCTATCACTAAATGGCCAAGACCTCGACGATGGCGAGGTCGGGAGTTTTCTTGGACTTCTTGGTTACTATAGGCGTTTTGTTGAAGGTTTCTCTCGCTTAGCTCTACCCCTAACCCAGCTGATGAGAAAAGGTGAAAAGTTTGTATGGACGGATGAGCGAGAGAAGAGTTTTGAAGAGTTGAAGCGGAGATTGGTGTCGGCTCCTATTTTGACTCTTCCAAGCTGGTTCGGGAGGATTTCAAATCTCTGATGCATCTAAGAAAGGATTAGGTGTGTTTTGATGCAACATGGGAAGGTAATAGCTTATGCTTGAGGCTAAAACCTTATGAGGAGAATTACCCAACTCATGATCTTGAGTTAGGCTGCGGTGGTGTTTGCGTTGAAGATTTGGAGACATTACTTGTATGGAGAGCGTGTGATATATTCGCGATCATAAGAGTCTCAAGTATATTTTCACTCGGAAGGAACTTAACATGAGACAAAGAAGATGGTTAGAACTTCTTAAGGATTATGACACCAACATTCGATTACCATCCGGTAAGGCTAACGTAGTTCTTGGCTTAACTTAGCGAAATCGGGCATTCTTGCGAGTATCAAGATTGAGCCTAGGATTTTGCGTGACTTAGAGAGTTTGGATGTTGAGATGTGTGTCGAGGTTTTGATGGATCTTGGGCTAGTATGAAGGTGGAGTCGAACCTTATCTTGCAAATTAAAAAGCTCGAGAAAGATGACGTGTGTTGTGGGCCGTGGTGCAAAATGTTGAAGAAGGTAAGCGAGCGGAGTTTAAGGTTGATAATGCGGTATTGTATGGTATGGAGATAGGCTTTGTGTTCCCAATGATCGGTGCCATTGAGAAAGTTATGGTGAAGCTCATAGTTCTCCTTTCACTATTCATCTGGTTCTACCAAGATGTATAGGGATTTGAAACGATACTTTTGGTGGAGCGGCATGAAGCAAGATGTGGCGGCGTTTGTGTCGAAGTGTATGATTTGTCGTGAGTTAAGATTGAACATCGGAGGGCTAGTGGATTATTCTGACCATTGGAGATTCCAACATGGAAGTGGGATAAGATATCTATGGATTTTGTGTTGGATTACCTCTTACTAGGAAGAAACATGATGCGATTTGGGTGGTTGTTGATCGGCTAACCAAATCGCTCATTTCTTATGTCGGGAAGGATTATGGTATTGGTAAATTGGCGGAGATTTTTGACAAGAGATCGTTAGACTTCATGGTACTCAGACATCTATTGTGTCCGATAGAGATCGCGTTTTACTTCTCGTTTACGGAAGGGTTTGCGAGAAAGCTTGGGGTACTCGACTTAACTTTAGTACGGCATTTCATCCTCAAGCGGATGGTCGATCGAGAGGACTATCTGAGACCTTAGAGGATATGCTAAGGGCTTGTGCTTTAGAATGGGTGGCGGTTGGGATGAATATTTGTGTTTAGTAGAGTTTGCTTATAACAACAGTTGGCATGCTAGCATTAAGCGGCGCCGTTTGAACTTCTTTATGGAAGGAAATGTAGAGCACCTATTTGTTGGGATGAAGTAGGTGGCGTTTGATTGAAGGACCGGAAATGATCGAGATCACTAATGAGAAAGTAGGCGTGGCTAGAGAGAAATTGAAGGAAGCTAGGTCTCGTCGGAAAAGTTATCTTGATAAGCATCGTCGTGATTTAAATTTCGGGTTGGAGATCGTGTGTTTTGAAAGTTTCGCCGTTTAGAGGTGTGAAGCGTTTTGGAATCAAGGGCAAGCTTAGTCCTCGATTTATTGGACCATTTGAGATTCTAGAGCGAATAGGAGAAGTTTCGTGTCGTTTAGCACTTCCGCCTCGGTTATCGCATGTTCATGGCGTTTTCCATGTATCACTCCTAAGGGGATACAACTATCATCCGTTACGTTGCTTCTTATCCGTTTGATCAAATTCAATCCGATATGTCTTTATCGAAGAACCGAAGCTATTACGGAAAGACAAGAAAGAGTTATGAGGAATAAAGTTATTCCATTCGTTAAGATTTTGTGGAAAAATCATCACGAGCGTGAGGCTACTTGGGAAACCGAGGAGTCGATGCGTGCTAGTTACCCTCATTTCTTTGAATAGTTTGGTATGTTCTCATTTCGTTTCGTTTTCTTTTTCATTTCGTTTCATTCAATTTTCGAGGGCGAAAATTTTTCTTTAGAGGAAGAATTGTAAAACACGAAAATTTAAAATCTGAATAAAGACTAAAATACCCTTGGAACTAAAAAATTTATAAAATACGTAAAATATATTTATAACATTTAAAGAAATTAAAAGATT
Organism: Chrysanthemum lavandulifolium; assembly: GCA_022545495.1. Taxonomy (NCBI): domain Eukaryota; kingdom Viridiplantae; phylum Streptophyta; class Magnoliopsida; order Asterales; family Asteraceae; genus Chrysanthemum; species Chrysanthemum lavandulifolium. Next base: position 232,337,154 of record CM040239.1, on the reverse strand, counting down.
AACTTGCGAATATTTAAAAACCTAACTAAAATATATTACGTAATTGATTTTGGTACGACGAAGAATTAAAGTTTCGTAAATGATTTGGGCCGTGATTTTTGTGTTCGTGAGCCAAGGGCCGAAGCCCAATGGTGGCGTGGTGATGGTGATTCGGTTGGACCCAAAACCCAAACCCAATTACTTTCCTAGTTTAACTCAAATACTACAACTATATATACCATACATAATCATAAGTTTGGAACCCTAGTTTTTTTGCTCTTCTTTTCTTTTTCTCCTATTCGGCCGAGCATAGACAAACACCCTTGGTGTCGATTTTGCTCAATCAAGTGAAGGTATATCGTTTATTTGTCTTCCTTTAACGTACTTTGCATGTATATGTCAAGTTATATTTTGTTTAAATCGCGTTTTGTTTCTTTTCTTTTGTGGCGAGAGGTGTGAACGAAACAAGAGAAACCCTAACTAAGTTAACCTAGTGACTAATTAAGAGTTGGATATGTAAGATGTAATAATGAATCGAGTTATGTTTGTGTCGTTTTAATAATGGCGAACCATATGAGTTTTGGACGAACCATGTTTAGTTTCGAATAATGAATATAACTTAATAACTTGAATATGTAAAGTAAGAAGATGAGCTAAGACTAGTGTTAAACCCTAATTTGAATCGAGTTACATATAAGATTTGAAGATACATTAATTAAGTAAAGGTTATATTAACGTAAACCCTAGTTTTGACATGTTAATTTAGTAAGTTATGCTAAACCCTAATAGAGTAAATGCGTAATTAGTACGAGTAATAAGTAACTTATATGTCACATAAAATCATAAGCGTGTATGGTGAAACATAAAAGGAAAGAGTATTATGTGACGTGTTAGGTTAAGTAGCTAGTCATTAAAAGGCGTAACATGTAAGTTAATGCATATTAATGAGACATTAAAGAATGAGAAACCCTAAACTTTAATAAAGACATATAAACCCTAATTTACGATATTAATATTAAAACATTTAAGTCTCATTTAATTATGGAAACCCTAAAATATTAAAGGATCATTTTGCGATTATGGAATCATTAATAATATCGACATTAATGTATATAGGTTACGTGAAGAAGGAGTAATTCTTTGTTTCCTGTTTCGACTTTTGATCTTTTGTTTCGAATAAAGTACGGATATTCGACCTTTTCGGTAAAGGTTTCGTATCGTTTTCTTTTCGTTTTCATATTAGGATTTCCTAAGCCTTTGCTATGAACCCTAATGTGTCTATTTGAGTATTGCTTATCCGAACTTTGATTTTGAATCATAAACCATTTGATTTTGAACTATATGATATGAAGACTTTGATTTTGAAAACATGATTAAACATTTGATAAAATATGATCTATATCGGTTATGACATTCTTATTTGACCTCGATAGTTTGACACCGAGCCAATTATTAACTAGTCATGGGGTTCCATGTCCGTGTCGACAAATGCACTTGACATGACTCTAGGGCGATAGAGTGATGTTACGCCCGTCCCTTATCATTATCTGTATGAGCTCAATTTGAATTATATTATTAATATCATGCGTGGGGTATGGATGCATCCTAGATCATTATATGCCATATATTATCATTATCATTATATGTTATCGATGATTGATCTTTGCGTGCATGCGTCCTTCATAACTCTGGTAGGTCTCCCTACAATTGTTGCCTTATGTGATTATGATATGTTTCGATATGGCATATGCGTGCGGGCTCGAGGTAGTTAGCTATAAAACTTATTCGTATATTACGAATTATCTTTTGAAATGAATATGACTTCACATTTTTCTTTCACTTTATTTTGTATTCGTTCTCGTTTCGTATTCGTTTTGCTTGTATATCATTCCTTTGGGCTTTTGAAGCTCGGCCGCACTTTTCTTTTCTTCATGGCGGTATCTAAGCATTGGGCTAGGTATTGCTTTGGGATGAGTCTTGAGTGGACTTACCTTAGAGATTTAGCTTTGATCTTATGATGCCATTTAGACTTTATGTTTTAGACATTTCATTTGGAGTTTATTTTCATTTGGGACCTATGTATTGAAGTCTTTTGACTTGGATTATTTCCATATTTATGTTGAAGATTTCTTTTGGTTTATATGTTTGCTTTGATATGACACCATTACTTGTGATTCCTTTACCCTTGTGGGGTCTGGGCGTTATACGATTATTCATACTTTAAAAGATGAGCGACAAATATCAAGTTTGTTCATACTTTAAAAGATGTCGTTTTAATGTTGCTATCATGAACTACACGATTATTGGTGACCGTAAATGATAAAAATAGGAGGAAATGAAAAGTAAATGTATTACATTCAACATCATTCCGGGCATGGGATACCTCGTCCGTCTGCATAAAACACGGGCATGCCATTTTGAAGAAGAATCGAACAAAGTAACTACTAACCATCGCCCGATTAGCATTACGAGGTCGTACGTACCACATGTAGTCAACCCATAGGTCTATATACTACGCATTTGCGACAAATAAAATACCAATTTAAGAAATGGCGAAAATCAAATCTGAGGTAAAAAGAAAAAAGTGAATAAGAATGTGTATATAAACTAACCTCCTCGGTTAGCCAACCTTTTCTAGCGGGGTCTAAGCAAACTAATCGATGCCAAAACTTGGTCTGATATAATCATCGACCATGGAAATTTACACGTAGTGTATCGGGATCACAGAGGAATTCTTCAATCTCATCGAGACGACCAAAGAGTTTCGACAGAATGAAACCATCTACTTAGATCCTACAAACGACTTCAATTTATTAGTTTGACGAGCATTATTGATAACCAAGTATATTGACAAGTTCGTAAAAAGTATCACAATACCTCAACCCAAGGTTTCACTCTGTTAAGCTCCTCGACAATAGTTGGGTCGTTCATGTTAGGACCGTGTTTTTTATTTTACCGTTTAACCGCTTTGATTGTTTTGTGGCGAAGCAGGTTCCATGAGAATCCTCTTGTCGGGTGGTAACCGACTTAAAGCCTTTGAAAATGTGGCGAATTCATAAGCGCGTCGTTTTTCTTCTTCTCCTCCACTTCAACATGTCAACTTCTTCCAACGCAACCTATTAGCCTCTTCCACCTTAAGATGTTGGCCTCGACATTCGACTTCTCTTCTTCCAGCTGTAACCTTTCTTCCTCGGCAATCTCAATTCCTCTAAAGGAGATACTCCTGGAACAGACTAGCCGATGACATTTATATATAACGCCATACAACTAAATGCAAAGAAGAAATATTAACACGAGCAACGTCCACGTCGATTCAAACAAGTCGATCGGTTTGACATAAATCTTTGTTAAGTGAATCGGAAAAAGCGATCCTTGTGTTTGGAAAATGTGACTCAAAATCAAGTTTGTCATGTAAAAACTATGCATGAAATTTCTAAAATAAACAATGGCGTGAGAAATAACTATAGATTAGTTGAAAGGAATACCGAAGACCACCGTTTTGTCATGTGCAAGAACACATCAAGGTCTAAGTGTTAGGAAATTCGGCGGTGATGTTAAAAAGTGAATCTACTATTCTTATATTATAATGAATATAAAGAGAACTGAATAATACACTCAAGTTTAAAAACTTGGCGATTGAGACCGGAAATTACATGATCCTTAAGGCTTTTTGTTCGGAACTACTTCCACTCTTGCATTGTTTTGAATTGACTTTCAAACCGGTTTCATGCGTTACGTGACTTTTCGACCTCGAAAAGTAATCAACAAAGTGTCTTTGGGTCTGACCGTGATGCAGGAGCGTAGTCATTGAAAAATCTTGGCTATCTATCCACCATGCACATTGGAACTCATGTATAGTAGGTCTCGGATCGATGGTGTAGTTGAATCCTAAAGTTCGATAATGGTTAAAAAAATATATGCTTTAGTTAATTACTTTGAGATACATACGACAACATTTTATAAGGGATTAAGTAATTAAAGTCATAAAGCGCTAGTTATGGGCAATTCGCAAATAATATTTCCTTTGCTAGCTAGCTTGAAAACACTTGCTAGTTACGGAAAATCACGCTAGTTGGTTTCGATGATTGTGGAAACTATAAGAGCATTTTGTAACTTTTGGTGATAAAATATTTATTCCCAAATCACTTCTTGAGGCGAGGCGGTGGAAGCGTGAAACGAACCAACCAATGGAAACTACTTATGTGAATAGTTCTTTGTAATTCAACACGGTGAAGGAATCCCTAGACAATGGCTAATTTGGGGACATGGATGTTCGGGCTAGGTGCGATGCAATGTTAGACACATCTCGAATAGATGAGGTAGTTTGGAACACCAACATGATTTGACGACTAATGACTTTCTACATGATGACAATTCCAATGATCCGCTTCTAGGACCGAGGTTACACGAGTCAAGTTGGGTGAGGATAATATGAAACTCGATCTCATATTGAAGGATATATTCCAAGTGCAGGTCAAAGATCATTGGTCTTAAAATTCGACAACAACTCATGTTGAAATAATCGGGAGGTTCAAAGCGGAGGGTAAGTGTTTTGGAGAGACTAAGAAGGCCAAGATTCCATGCATTCGGGAAAGTGAAGAAAGCGGGAAAGAAAGCGACTACAATATGATTAAAAGTTTAGATGATGCATCCAAGCAGGGAGGGTGAGAGTACAAATTCGGTGGCGCATCGAAGGTAAAGAATCAGTACTGGATGATTCTTTAAAGGCTGCAGTTGAAGAAAAGGATAAGGAAGTGGTGCGGCGATCTTGCGCGGTGTTCTTTGCATCCGCTGATAGTGAGTGATTGGCTCCAGACAGTCAGGTTTTATCACACAAATTAACCACTTGTGAATGGTCAACCGTAATAAAAGTCGAGCGATCGAAAAAATGCAATTAAGATGCGAGAGTTTAGGGTTCCCGGTCGTTATGTCCCAATGAGCTATCACGAAGAATCACCAAGCGAATAGTGATCGAGAGATTTGAGCGGAAGGAGATTTTGAATTATTATAACTACTTGAAAAAGTGAACAAATTACAGGGCTTAAATGCAAATTAAAGAAAATTAAAAGATAAAAAATATTAAATAAACGCTATCACTATTTGCAAAATTATGTTTTGTTTGTATGTTTTATAAAACTTGTATTTAAAACTACGTGACGTCTGAATGAAAATATAAAAGCTGAAGCGATATTAACCCTAAAAATATGAAAATGATATTTTACAAACCTAATGATAAAAGAAAATTTTTAGAAAAAGAAAATTATGTTTATAACTATTTATCTAATTATTACTCATTAAAACTATTTTTAACTATTTAATATTAGCCTAAAATACAAGAAAATAGGAAATAAAGCTAGAAAAATAAAATTATGACTTGGAAAAATCTAAAATATCAAAGAGAATTTTCAAAACTAAATTTATATTTTTACGATTATTTTGTATTTTCTATGAATTAAAAACTATTAAAAACTAATTAAATTGCTTAAAAATACAAATTTAGCTAAGAAAAATTTGGAAAAATATTTTTTTGGCTTTTTATATTTATCTTAACTTAAGAAAAATGAAAAATTATTTTTTTGAAACTTTTCTTTATTAATTGTATTAAATGCTAATTAAAAAGACTTAAAAACTAATTAAAATGAAGAAAAATACTAAACAGACCTAGAAAAATCTGAAAAATTCAAGTTAAGTCTAATTTAATATTTAGAATCTAGGAAAAATATAAAAAGCATTAGAATTTGTGTGAAGGAATAAGAGGTACGCAAGGATAAGTGCTTATTATTAAGCACTTGAAATAAACAAAATGAAAACCAAGGACCACCACAACACGAAGCTAAAATATGATAAGAGTACCCAAATGCAACAAGTTTTCACAAGCCTTGACCTCGATCATTAAGCTCAGCAGTTTGAGGTTTTGGCTTATGGTAAAAAGCAGTGTGAGGTACCAAGTTTAAGCTAAGAAATAAGCTACCTAATAAGCTAAGACATGAAACCAAGACTTGGATCCTACACTAGACACTGGTGGCTATGTCTAGACCAAAAAAGAGACCAAGATAAGCTTTTTAAAGCTTGTGACAAACTGCAAGACCACATCTGAGACTAAACAAAAGCGAGTCGGTTGCAGCAGGGCATATTAAACCATTTGGCAAGCCTTTTGGAGCTTTTAGAAAATTCACAAAATATAGAAAATTCACAATAATAAACTAGACCGGTAGAACTTTTAAAACCACAAGTTTCATTTGATTTGGCCCAGGCCGAGCTCGAGAAAATTCACCTCGGATGAGCTCGAAATGGATTTTCAAGCTTTTGACTTTTTGTGAAATGGAAGATTGACCAAGATGAACTTTGCAAGCGATTTTAAGAATGAGATTGATGTAATAAGGTGGAATGAGACTACGTAAGCAATAACTATGAATTCTAAGCACAAAACAACCTTTTGATTTGCAAAGATCCAGAGATAAGCTATAAGGCAGATTACATATAAAGTTTGACTTGAGGTGTGCGAGGCGCAAAATAATAGAGATATTAGATCAAATGAGCTACACAAGCTTAGCACAACAAGACTCTACCAGACTAAACCTCAAGGCGGTTTAAGCGATGAAATCGAACACCCTTGTTTACATAGATTTGCAAATAAAAACTCGACCAACTACTAACCTAGCCAATGCTATAGATCAAATTGAGTTAAGCTAACCTAAATACACTTTAATAAACAAGTTTGTGGTTTATGACTACAAATACAAGTACAAACAAAAAAATGCAAAGCGAATGAAAAGCGAAATTGAGAAACTAACTCATGATGTCCGACTTATTTCTCGGGCTAAGCAGAACCAAACCTATTCTAACCTAGTCTATTTCAACCCATATCCATCTTTGCATCAACGAATATCATCACCATTCCATTCCTAGCTCGGTTTGACTTTCGTTGACCATTTCACAAAGTTGATTGAAACTCGATTGTGAGCTTATAAAAGGCTATAAAGAGCTTAAATGACTTAATGGAGCTTAAAAATAAGTTACTAAAAGCTTTGACAATAGAATTTTGAAGCGAAATTGTAACGATAAACATGAGACTTGGAATTTATCTAAAACTTGGATTGATATTCAACAACACATTACAATGATAATTTAACTTAAATGTGATACAAAGAAAGTGAAATTACAACATTTTGACTTAAACTAAAACTTTTATTTAAAAAAAGCGACATAAAGGAAAAATTTAAAACTAACTACTTTCTTATCTCCTTCTCTTCCTTTTATACACCAATATTGCTCCTACGACTTGAGTAAATCCCAAATGCATTTGAGGCCATTGGATGAGTTGAAGAAATTCTAGCCGTTTGATGCAATTTTGGCGCCAAAATGGTCTTAGCAGGTTGGAGTTGAGTGCAAAAGGAGGAGGGCATTAAATGCTATTTGGAAGGTTGTTGAGGATGAGGGGACATGGAGGTGATAGTGAGGAGGGGATGGGTGTTGCGGGGCTAGATGTTGGGAAGGCAGGGAAAAGAAAAAGGCGGGTATAGGGGTTTGGTAGGATAGGTTGACTTGGGTTTTAATATTAAAGGGGTCCAAAATGGCGGGGTCGCGAGGAATGGCGAGGTCAAAGGTTATGACATGGTCCAAAGGGGTATTAAGAGGTTTAATAATCAAGGACTAATTGTGTAAATTCTAAAAAATGGAGGACCAATGCTGCCAATTTGCAAAGTTGTTTCAAGGGACCGCAATTGACAAGTTTCCATAGTTCAAGGACCAAACTTGACATTTTCCAATTTTCCAAGGGCCATATTTGCCAATTTTTAAACTTGAAGGACCAATTTTGTAATTTCTCAAAACTTTTGACATTTTTCACCAAAGGACTAATTTTGACAAGTTATGATTTTAAAAGGACCTTTGGTGATTTTACTTTTGAAATTAAGTGCCTAGGGACTAAATTTGACAAATTTTGAAAGTTGAGGGATGAAGCGCCAATTATGCAAACTTTGCTCATTTTCATCGATTTTAAACATTTGCATCTAAAAATATAAAATGCAATTTTGGAATATTTTCGATATTTTGATGCATTACGAGCATTTTAAACATTTTGCGATTCAGTTTAACCAAAATGATGAGTATTTACACCTTCGTGGTGGTGAAGTACAAATTCGAGTGACGCATTGAAGGTAAAGAAGCGATCTTGGATGATTCTTTAAAGGCTGCGATTGAAGAAAGGATAAGGAAGTGGTGCGGCAATCACTTGCCGGTGTTCTTGCATCCGTGATAGTATTTAAGTAACCATACGCAACAAGCTTGGTATTATTATAGCAGCTGCCAATTCGGACATTTCAAGCCGGAGGCAACATACGCTACAATTATAAGCACCACAATAACACCGTGACAAAACCAAAATAAGCACGGGAATGAGGTTGCCATACAATTGGTCAACAAAGCAATCGACCTATCACGCACCCGAACCTATTGCTAAGAGTCTACATATTGGTGAAACTATGCGAGAAAGGTGTAGTTCTTGAACACGATATTGGAAAGGGTATAGGGATTGCGAGCCAACATTGAAGTTTAAAAGTAGAGAGGAGCATATGGCCTTAATTTGCGGTGTACTAAATCAACTAATCCAATTGTTCATCCACTGCGATTATGAAATTCATTTGGCCATCAAAAATGACCTCAGTAGAATGAAAAGAAAAGCGACGGATAAAAACATTTGATGAAGAATAAAGTGCGATAAGATATTGTGTGCTTAGATAGGTGGAAATGGAACATCTAATTTTGTGTGTAGGTTTACTTTTTACCTATAAACAATAAATAAATAACAACAAAGTTTAAGCGGCTTACGTTTGAAAAAAGGTTCGAGCGATCGAGTTCTTTTAAAGATAGACTTCTAGACCGAGCAAGTGCTCTTGGTATCACATTTGGATGTTTAATCCACCAAGCATGAGATTTTTCAAAGCGACTCAAGGATCCACACCTATGAGAATAAAAAATAAAAATGAAAATAAAACATAAACTTATATACAAATCATTAAAATGTTAAGTTGGAAAATGGATACGATCGGTGCAAAACCGTCAAGTTTCTCACGCATGGTGACCACTGTGAATGGCATTGTAAGAAACTTAAAAGCATTTCGAGACACCAATGCAATGAAGATCAAGAGAATAGGGTTTCCCGGTCGTTATGTCGGTGAGCTATGCAATGAATCACCAAACGATATAGTGATCGAGAGATTTGAGCAGAAAAGGGTTTGATAATGATTATAACTACGGAAAAACAAACAAATTACAACGGCTTAAATGCAAATTAAAGAAAATTAAAAAGATAAAAATATTAAATAAACGCTATCACTATTTGCAAAATGATGTTTTTGATTTTATGTTTTATAAAGCGGAATTAAAACTACGCCGACGTCTGAGAAAATGTAAAACTTAAACAATATAAATCCTAAAAATATGAAAATGATATTTTTACAAACCTAATGACAAAAGAAAATTATTAGAAAAAGAAAATTATTTTTATAACTATTTATCTAATTATTATTAATTAAAAACTATTTTTAACTATTTAATATTAGCCTAAAATACAAGAAAATAGGAAATAAAGCTAGAAAAATAAAATTATGACTTAGAAAAATCTAAAATATCAAAAGAGAATTTTCAAAACTATTTTTGTATTTTTACGAATATTTTCTATTTTCTAGGAATTAAAACTATTTAAAACTACTTAAATTGTTTAAAATAAAAATTTAACTAAGAAAATCTAGAAAAATATTTTTTTGGCTTTTTATATTTATCTTAACTTAAGAAAAATGAAAAATTATTTTTTTGAAACTTTCTTAATTAATTGTATTTAAAGCTAATTAAAAAGACTTAAAAACTAATTTAAATGGAGAAAAATACCAAACAGACTTGGAAAAATCTGAAAAATTCAAGGAAAGTCTAAAATAATATTTAGAATCTAGGAAAAATGGAAAAACAGATGGTTGTGTACAAGAAATAGCAACTGCTATTGCAAGTGCTTATAAATAAGCACTTTTAATAAGCCAAAAGACACAATAAGCTACCAACTTAATACAAAAGTTCTAATATGCTAAAATTATCCAATTGCAACTAAAAACAACTAGCCTTAAACACTGGAATGCAAGTTACAAAGATTTGGCTAATATAGCTCAAGTGCTTAAAATCAGTTGAGGGTGCTAAGTTTGGACTTAAGCACAGGCTTCAAAATAAGCTGGAAATGAAAAGCAAAAGTTGGAACTCAATCAAGACCTGGCTAAGAACACATAAACCAAAAACTAGACCTAGGTAAGCTCTATTGAGCTCATGCAAGTGGTTGCACAACACATGCAAAGTCGGTGTCAATGACTCGATTACCAGAGGCTGAAAGCCTTTTGACAAGCTCAAATGGAGCTTATAAAAATTTGCAAAATTCTACAAAATGGTAAAAGCAAGGAGACCAGTTGAACTTTTAATACCCAAAGTTTCACTTGATTTGATTCAAGAATGAGTCCATGAAAATTCCTCCCAAATGAGCTTAAAGCGATTTTGTCAAGTTGACTTTTGATACAAATTTGAAAGTTTGACTTTGGTGAGATTTGAACTCAAGTTAAGGACTGATTATGAAGTTTATGGATGAAATGAGGCTATTGCAAGATACCTCTATGATTTTAAAACACAAAACAAGTGTTTTGATTTCCAAAAAACACAACAGATAAGTATAAAAGACAGATTAATGGTTAAATTGACTTTGGTGGTTCACAGGCACCATTTAAGGATTGCAATGAGTCAAGTGAAGCTAAACAAGCATGAACCAACAGATCTCAACTCATGAGCACACCTCTAGTACAGTGTAACAAGCTGATCCAAACACCCCTTAACACCACTGATTTGCAAACAAAACTAAGCTAAACACTGATTAAGCTATAATTGATGATCAAACTGAGTCTATATGTCCTAAATACAGCTAATTAAACAAGATTTAACTGTTTATAACTACAAATACAATATGCAATGAAAACCTTGAAAATCACTTACAAAAAATCCTTAGCCACTATGGCTTGAAACCTGTCAAACCAGAACCTCTAACCTATTTTGATCAAACCATTAACTCGGAATCAACCCAAAGCTAGCACTGCTTCACCCATTAACCATATCTGCATCATTTTTGCCCCATTTTGACTTTTGTTGACCAATATCCAAAATTGATTGAAACTTAAACTTAAGCTTATAAAAGCTATGAGAAGCTCATATAAACATCGAGGTGAGAATCAAGCTATTTGAAGCTTTTGTGTTAGAATTTGAAATGGAAAATTTCAACGGTGAGCTTAAAACATGAATTCTTAACACAACTTGAATTTATAATTGGAAATAGTTTATAATGATACAATAAGCTTAGTTTGATACAAAGAAACAAAATATTCTGATTTTCCACTTAACTAAAAATTTTAAGATAAAACGACATTAATGAAAGCTAAAAAACTACTAGACTCCTTCTTCTCATCCTTTTGCTCTCATTTATAATCCAAGCTTCTTTTCTCTCTTACGAATAGTTCCGGCAATTTCCTTGGCCATTGGATGGCTTGACTTCATCTTGGCCATTGAAGCAGATTTTAGCGCCAAAAGAGTATTTGTCAGTTGGGGTTGAGTGAGGGGATGAGAGGTGCATTTAATGCATCTTGGAGGTTAGTTGAAGGTGGGGGGAACAAGGTGAGGTGATAGGTTGAGCTGGTGGTTGGAATGGTTGGGGTGGTTTGCAGACAGGGGGGAGGAAGTGGGGAAAGGAGATGGCGGGTGTTTGACTGGTTTGACCAGTGGTTGAATATAAAAAGGAGGGGTCCAAAATGTTAATGACAGGGGTCACTTGGGGCAATGACAAGGCCAAAAGGTCAAAAGGGTTTTAAATGACAAGGACCTAAGGTGTAATTTCTGAAATATCAAGGACCATAGCTGCCATTTCATCAAAGTTGCTCCAAGGGCTAAAAGTGACAATCTCAAAAAGTACAAGGACCAAACTTGATATTTTCCAATTTTCAGGGGCCATTTTTGCCAATTTTCAAACTTGAAGGACCAATTTTGTAATTTCTCAAAGCTTTTGATATTTTTCACCAAAGGACTAATTTTGACAAGTTATGATTTAAAAGGACCTTTGGTGATTTTCTTTGAAATTAGGGCTCGGGGACTATTTTCGACAATTTTGAAACTTGGGGGACTGAAAGCGCCAATTATGCAAACTTAGCTCATTTTCATCGATTTTGAACATTTTGCATCCGAAACATATAAAATGCCATTTTGGAATATTTTGATATTTTGATGCATTTCGAGCATTTTAAGCGTTTTGCGATTCAAAATGATGAGTTTAACACAAAATGATGAGTATCTTAAAACATCCACGTTTATCAATCGCTTTTACCCACCTAAGACCTCAAAAGCAACTAAAACACCCAAATACGATCAAAATATGTCAAAAATATCCTGAGTGTGTTTTATGTCTTGCGGTACAAAAGGATTGAAAACAGAGCGAAAACGAACATAATCGAGCCAAAATCGAAAAGTCGTTGGAGGTCGGCGCCGGATGCGATTTTCTACGATCGTTGATCAATTGAAGACCCGGACACGCTTTAGAGCGGGTTTGGGAAAACCGCCTTAAAACCTAACCAACAACCCAAAATTACCAAATTACCCTTCACCGAAACCCAAATGACCATTTTACCCACAAATCCAAAAATCCAAAAATCTCATTTCATCCTTAATAACCCATTTTTGTTAAAACTCATTTTTATTTAAAACAATTTTAGTTTTCAAAAAAAAAATACAAAAAATACAAAACTTTTAAAATCAAAAATACAAAATAAACTCCTTTTCTTCACCCATCCCCACCATCAATAATAAAAACCTTTACCCCGCAATCTTGTTCCTCCACTTCACAATACCCGTAAGCCAAATCTCTTACCCGAAACATTTCACCCAAAACACTCAACCCCTGTGAACATTTTCCTCTTACCGCCTAATCACAATTCCCAAACCCACTCAACCTAAATCCTCCTTTCCATGGTCGCCACCATGGCAATCCATGTCAAAAGACACCAAGTGGATGGTTCAGATTTCTCTCACATGTACCTAACTCTATTGGATGGCTAGGATCGGCTTTGAAGAAGCACACGATATGGTTTTGGTTTGTTTACCTCACCGAGAAGAAACACAAAGGAGAATGAAGACCTAGAGCTTGTAGTATAAATACCATTGTATGCCATTGATACAAGGCACCTTTTTACCCGCCAAAAAATTAGTTTCTGCTTTTAAGTTTCACCGAATGAGTTTTATTAATGAAAAAATCTTTCGCTAAATTTCTTTTACCTGTTTTCAATTTTATTTACCAATAAGCATTTAAATGCTTATTCTATCTTTCTCGAGTTCTTCGGTTATCTACTTGTACCACCTTAGTTTAATTGTAGTCAGAAGATTTGTAAAAGAAAAAAACAGTTAAGTCGCTTTAACAAGTAAAAGTGGTGTTTGGTTTAATCCCTAAAATCGAGTCAAAGTGGATTTTACCCACTTTGTCTTGGTAAGTCAAACTTTATCTTGTGTTTAAAAGTTAGATTGGGTCATTAGAAGTTGATACAAAAGGTTTGCAAAGTTTTGCTAAAATAAATAAATAAATAAAAAAAAAAAAAAAAAAAACTCGAGTTTTGTCGATTTATATAGCAGATTTGACCAAGTTTTAGGTGAGATAAAAATTATAAAATTAAAATAGTAAGTTCAGCTTGCTTGTTAATCTTGTGTCAAAAGAGAAAAATCAAAAAAATGTTTTAGCTGGTCGCTAATGGGTTAAAGTGGGCCATTTGGCCAATTTATCGCTCTGCGTGAGTTGATCATCCAATTCCAAGATTTTCTTAGCTTATTTATAAGTCGTTAAGCTCTTCAATAATCCGAAAGTGGGGCAAAAGTAAGTGGGTAGTGGACTCAAGTGCCCGTAAGCTTGAGGGTCGATTCCTCTACAAATTATTCCAAATAAGCTCAAAGTGACCCTTGGCACTCGCTCGCTTCAACCAACTCACAGTCACCATTTTTTTTTATCTTACCTAGTGTTATTGTTTTCTTATTAGTTCTACTTAGTTAGTTTAGTATAGTTAATTGTAGTGCTTAGGATTCCATTAGTGCTTATTATAGCTTTTAGAGATTTATCTTGATTCGCTTAAATAGATAGGATACCCATCGTAACCAATTGTTTTCCCTAGTGTAGCTTAATTTCCCATCGTTATCCTTTTAATATAGCTTAGTTTAGTTACCCCTTAGCTCATTAAAACCGACATTGCTTATTTTTTCTTTTACTTAATGCTAGATCGAGTCACTTGGTTTAAGTTTTGTTTTAAATATTGGTTAAAGGGGTGTTTGGTAAGGCTTGGTTTCAAGGTGTTTGTTAGTTTTTTCCCTTGGTAATCGATTGTAGAATAAGTCATAAAACAACTTATTTAAGCTTTTCTAAAAGTTTTCTTCAAAACTCCTTGTTTTGATTATATCTTCACGCTTTAAAAGAAAAGTTCAAAAAGGGTGTTTGTTAATTTTGACAATCGATTGTGGATAAGCTGCTCATACACCTTCTTGAAAGTAACCTTAACAAAAGTTTTTCACAAAAGTGCTTTATCTTGATCTCATCTTCAAGTCCCAAGAGAAAAGTAAAAAAAAAAAAAAAAAAAAAAAAAAAAAAGATCAAAGGGGGAGGCAGGCTCGAACCCCGAGACCTCCCAACTTTGAAGGTGATATAGTGGTACTGTATGCCAATTGCCTTGGGACTTCCTTGTGTATTTATTTACACAACTAATTACTTAACTAGATTTGGCAGTTTTAAGCATAAGCACTTATTGGCTTATTTGTAGCTTATTTCTAAAAGCAACCACCAGATATTTAATTTTTCCTAGGATCAGTAACATTAAGAGTACTTTCTGTGATTTTTCCACATTTTTCTTAGTTAGTTTAATATTTTTAATCATTTAATTAGTGTTTAACAGTTTTTAATTCGTAATAATTATTTTAAAAGTCAAAAAAATTCCCGGTCTTTTTCTAAAATTATTTTTAGTCAAATAGGATGTAGAAAAATTGATTTCACACCCGTAGCCCTTAAATTGCAAAAGTTTTACGTTTATGGCTCGGGTCGTTCCCGGTTTTTCACGTTTTTACGTTTTAGCACCCTAGGACTTAGTTTAGCTTCGTTTTATCATTCCTTAGGCTTAGTAATAGCTAATTTGTAGTTTATTAGGGTTCCCTTGCCTTAATTACTTTCCCATTAATTAATTTGTAGAAAAACGTAATTTAAATCAACAAATCATTAAAACCAATTCAAGTTATAAATCACAAACTCAACGAATCCTTCCATTCACACCTCGCTGGGACACGACCGGAAATCACTTTTTCGGTATCACTTTATCACACCCGTAAGGTTTGGTACGTTAACCCTTATCCTAAAAGGTTAATTTGTCGAATTTTACGGTTAATTTGATATATATTGATATTGTGTTTTCACCACTCACAAACCAACGAATCACATATCATAGTGAGAATCGCCGACTTTATGTCGCTTTCCTTAGCATATAATCTATGATGTGCGCTTCATGTTCAAAAACAACAGATCAATCCATCTTCCAAAGTGTATTCCTAAACAAGATGCGGCGCTCATGCCTAACTTTTTCTTTATCAACCAAAAGTAGTTCGCCATCGTAATGATTAACTTAGCTTCATAGTCCTAAAAAGGTAAAAAAAATACAATGTAGATCGACCATGGATGGAATCTATACCAACGCCGTAAACAATTATGATATAATGCATATAAACCACTCCTTATTAGTCTAGAGAGTGCCACTAAAATTTTAATCAACTGTGTTATGTTACATACATAATGTATTTACATCTACCGATTATACCCTACATAATTACTTAATAAGATGACGTAAAAGAGGAGAAATCAAAGGTATTAATCGAATAACAACAGCGATTTGTTGAAGCATATAACCAATTGGAAATAAATAATGTACAATAAACAACGAGGAAAATATTTACGTACTATATTTGGCCACATTTTTTAAACAAACTTGATCAATCCAATGTGGGTTGCACTCAATAGTGTACCTTTATAGCTGGTGACATAACTGACGATACAAGGAAAAGAGGGACTGACGAAGAAGACGGTCTCATTTGTGAAAACAACTTAGTTACAATGTTTTTGTGCGAGAAGCAAAAACAGATAAAACCGGTAACTATGAATGTTTTTGTGCGAGTGAGAAATTGATTTTGAATACATATGTAATGTACTTTCACTATTCAATTGTGTATGTTCTATGTAATGTAAAATGAAAAAAAATCCTTTTAAAAATACGGTTGCCCACCGCTGCTCGCCAAAAACAATACCTTACACATACGGACACGGTCACAATTTCGATGAGTCGCCTAATGACACGGTTGCTTTGGTCCATTTTCAAATTATAAATAAAAGTGGTCCAAAGTGATATGCATCGTAGCCAAGGGTCTATTTAAGGCCATTTTCCCTAGTTTTAATCATAGAACTAAAGGAAGAAATTTTGGGAGTATGGGTCAAAAACTGTGTTTTGTTTGTTATAGTCCTGATCATTTGATTAAGGACTGTGAATTTCACTCAGATTACTTAAGCAAATTTCCAAAGACCAAATCTGCCAACTATAAGCCAAGGGAGACTAAACCAGTTTGGAATCATTCACATAGAGTTAACCACAACAACTTCTCACAAGATCATAGGTATCCTCACCAGAGAAGACCTTTTTCAAAACCACCAGTACCCTCAACTTTTCAAGGTACTGGAAAGACACAGTTTTCTCAAGCAGTACCTTCTAAAATTACTGCTAGGTCACCCAATCTAGGTACTACTAGCACTTTTTGGAATGGAAACCCTAGGAGATCTAATTACTATCAATCTAGAAGGCGTTACACCTCAAAAAGAGTATCTAGATCAAAGGACTCTACACCCAAAGTTAAAACCAGCTGGGTTAAGAAAGAAAGTACTGATGGGGAACAAACAGTACTTTCAGCAAGTATGGGTGAAATAGAGATTTTTGTTGAAAATAATAAAGAGAATTTGGATGAAAAAGAGATTTTTATTGAAAAACCAACACAAGTTTTGGAACAACCAAAGATAATTGATCATGTCCTTAAAACAAGTGGAAACTACATACTTAAAGAATTTAATATGTAACTCCACAAGGGAACACAAGTCAAGAATGGCTTGGGTTCCTAAAATTAACTAACTCTTTTATCTTTGTGGCAACCCGTAAGAGGAGCTTAAAGATCATTAAATTGTGGATAGTGGTTGCTCGGAAGCATGACAGAGACAAAGAGATTCACAAATTTTATATCCTATTGTGGAGGAAGAGTTGCATTTGGGAATGATGCTAGTGGAGGAAGAATAACCGAAAAGGAACTATCAAGGCGGGAAGCATAGATTTTGAGAATGTTCGTTATGTGAAGGAGCTCAAGTTCAACCTTTTGTCGCCTCTCGATCTCGTGACAAGAAGCACCCGTGTTGTTCATCGACACATAATGTTTTATTCTTTCCCGAATTCAAGCTTGTTGATGATAACTTGGTAGTACTGAGAGTACCAAGAACCAATGATGTGTACAGTCTGGATATGAAGAGTCTTAACTCTTCTGAATGAGCAACATGTTTAGTAGCAAAGGCAACACTTGAAGAAGCACATCTGTGGCATAGAAGATTAGGTCATGTGAATTTCAAGAATATCAACAAGTTGGTTAAAGGAAATTTAGTTAGAGGTTTACCTTCCAAAATATACAAGAATGATCATTCATGTTTGGCGTGCAAGAAAGGTAAACAGCACAAAGCTTCATGCAAGAAGATTGAAGAAAGAACCATTAGAGAACCTTTGGAGTTGCTACACATGGATTTGTTTGGACCTGTTTCTGTTGCAAGTCTAAACAAGAAGAAGCATCGCTTTTCAAGTTGCGATGGATGATTGCGAGATTTAGTTAGGTATTTTCTTGGGATTTAAAGATGAAACCTTTGATGCTATTCATGATCTTATAATAGCCCTTGAAAATCAATTGAGACTCAAAATAAGAAGAATTAGATGTGACAATGGTACTGAATTCAAGAACAAGCTTATGGATGAATTTTGTGCTAAGAAAGGAATCAAGAGGGAGTTTAGTATTGCTAGAACTCCACAGCAGAATGGTGTTGCAGAGAGAAAGAACAGAACTTTGATAGAAGCAGCCGAACAATGCTTGCAGATTCACAATTACCTATTCAATTTTGGTCAAGTCAGGCATCGCTTGCTATGTGTTGAATAGAGTTTCACCACTAAACCTCGATGAAGACACCTTATGAGTTGCTTATGGAAACAAACCTAACATACGTTTTATGAAACCTTTTGGATGTCCTCTGACTATTCTCAATACTATTGATGCTTTGGGAAAATTTGATGGCAAGTCGGAAGAAGGATACTTATTGGGATATTGTACCAACATCAAAGGATTTAGAGTGTACAACAAGGTCACCAAGAAGGTTCAAGATTGTCTTCATGTTGAATTTTTAGAAGATCAATAAAATCAAAAGGGTAAAGGTCCTGATTGGATGTTTGATCTTGAGGTTTTGACTCCTTCTATGAATTATGTTCTGTTAGAGAAGAAAATCGGGTTGATCACAAAGAAGAAGATTTACAAGACATTTTCATGGAGTCCATATTAGACCGATGTCGTTTCGATGAAGAACCTATAATCGCTGAGAAGGAGAAAAGTACTGATGAACCTAAATCCACTTTGTCTCACGAGGATCAAGCTATTCAAGATGAACTCAATAGAATGCTTTTTCAAGAAATAATAGCACAATCTTATGAGGATGAACAAAGGAGAGCTTTTGAAGAAGGAAAGAAAAAGGGTAAGTCTACAGAAACCCTCACAAGATTTTTGATCACAAGATTGGATCAAAGCATCACTGCACCTATTGATGACTTTTGATGATGATCCGACAATGCTTGGTTTAGAAGATAGTGATGATGAATTAGATGATGAAGGTATTTTCTCACATTCCAATGAAGGAGCTAATTTCACAAATTTGGATGATGATCTTGAAGTACCACAGACTCCTACATTAATGATTCACAAAGATCATCCCACTGGTCAAATAATTGGACCTTCTACTTCTGGAGTACTCACAAGAACCAAGGCTAAAGGCTTCTCTAAGCCACATAATGCTTTACTTAGCTTTGTATATAAATGTAATCAGTGAATCATAAGGATCACCAAACATGCTTATTCACTTGTTTTATCTCTCAAGAAGAACCCAAGAATATAGCTCAAGTATTAACTAAAGAAAGTTGGGTTGAAGCCATGCAAGAAGAACTTCTTCAATGCAAACTTCAAGAGGTTTGGGTACTATGTGATTTACCAGATGGAAAGAAAGTAATTGGTACAAGATGGGTTTTCAGAGTCAAGAGAGATGAAAGAGGGAATGCCATCAAGAACAAGGAACGACTAGTAGCACAAGGTTATAGACAAGAAGAAGGAGTAGATTATGATGAAGTGTTTGCTCCTGTAGCAAGGATTGAAGCCATTCGAATATTCCTTGCTTTTTCATCATATATGTGATTTCAGGTTTATCAAATGGATGTCAAGAGTGCCTTTCTCTATGGCAAGATTACAGAGGAGGTCTATGTTAAATAGCCTCCTGGTTTTGAGGATCTTGCACATCCAAACAAAGTCTACAAATTTGTTAAGGCTCTTTATGGTCTTCATCAAGCACCTAGAGCTTGGTATGAAAGACTTTTCACTTTCGTATTGCAACATGGTTAGGTGGAGGGGAGCAATTGACAAGACTTTGTTTATCAGAGAGATAAGAAGGATATCATGTTGAACCCAGTTTATTACTCCAAGACCAAGCACATTCGTATTAGGCATTACTTTATCAGAGATTGTTATGAGCATAGGCTCATTAATGTTGTCAAGGTTCACACAGATGATAATGTAGCTGATCTACTCACAAAAGGATTTGATCTTTCAAGATTCAATCATTTGGTGGTGAGTATTGGTATGATTAATTACTAAGCTACATTTCGTGGGAGGACCGATTAGTTAGTTAGCCGCTTCTATGCATTGCTCAAGGGAGGTTAATACAATGATTTTTGAAGTGTTTGCCATTGTGAAGAAGAAATTGAAAAGCATCGCTTTTGGTTATATGAAAGTATCGCTCTGAAAGTACCGCTTTGAAAGCATCGCTACGTGGAAAACACCGCTTGTCTTATCAACGCATCGTTCCAACGGTCAAAAGATGGGTTAAAATTCAAATAACGGTAACTTTGTTATTATGGGTCGTGATTTTTCAAATCTTACCTATAAATAACTACCTCCGATTTTCCTCTCATCTTTATACTTATCAATCTTTTCCATATTTCTCTCTCTTTCACATTTACTATTCATCGAACCACTTTCTTTTGTAAACATTAATCAATGGCGAATCGAAACACGCTACTAAACACAACATGGTGGCTAATTTGGATAAGATCAAGCTAATGTTGCATTCCATGACATAATTGATTTTTGTCGATCAACAATCAATTATGCACTTTTGGTAGAACCGGATGTTATTGAGCCATGGATTCAATCAGCCAGGTAATCGCTAGAACTCACATGGAAGATGATGAGTTATATATAAAGGCTAAGGTTGTCGGAAAGATTGTGAAAGTTAGTGAAGCTTCAATACGTGAAGATTTATTATGGATGATGAAGAAGGAGCTATACGCTTTGAAAAATGCTTCTTTGGGATACTTTAAGAGATATTGGGTATGAAGGGTCCTTAATCGAAACAACATTCAAGAAACCCTTGTTTAGTCCACATTGAAGTACTTGGTGCATGTATTACTTTATTATATCGCTCTAAGAGTACTTCACGGGAGCAATTTGATTTAATATAGCATCCGCTGGTGGGATTGGCTACAAATCATCTTTTCAACTTTTCTAGACTCATTCTAGATGCTATGCTATCTCACACTTCTAATGGATCACCTCGTTAATGTATCCAAGATTTATTCAAGTTTTCTTGAATAAACAACTTCATGATGTACCAAAGCCTTCAAGCTTATTACCGTTGTGGTACAACTCGCAAAGATATTCACCTTCATGGCTAAGAAGAGTGATAGATTCTCCGGAAGACATGCTCCTTTGACTACTTCAATGATGGAGATTGTTCAAGCTAGAGATGAGGTCGCAAGTGAAGAAAGAGAAGGTACCGTGATCAACTCAAGGTACCGCTTCTCAACATATTGCTTCTTCACAAGGTACCGCCGCACAAGAAGGTACCGCACTTCACCTACTACCTCTCAACAAGATATCGCATATGCCGAGTCTGAACTAGAAATCAACCCACCATCATCTGGAGGAGATGCATGTGATATACCTCCCGAGGGATTGGTTCGGATAATTATGTTTTGAAAACCTTCTCAATCTTCTCAAAATAAAAACCTTCTCAAACGATCCGATATATATATATATATATATATATATATATATATATATATATATATATATATATATATATATATATATATATATATATATATATATATATATATATATATATACATATTAATATATATATATATATATATATATATATATATATATATATATATATATATATATATATATATATATATATATATATATATATATATATATATATATATATATATATATATATATATACATAAACAAATTTTATTTACGACTTTTTATATATGTAAAACTACCATGAACTTTTGCTATTTACGACTTTTTATAAAATAAATTTTATTTATCAAATATATGATGATGTCTAGCGATTTTTATTAAAAAATATAAGGTCTTTGGATAACGAACAAAATGATCCTAATATCGATATACTTTTGACATACGCACGATTTAATAAAAGAATGTTCAAGTTTAATACAACTCCCATTCCGCTCACAGAATTGAGCTATATTCGAACCGCTATATATATATATATATATATATATATATATATATATATATATATATATATATATATATATATATATATATATATATATATATATATATACATACATACATACATAAGTAGGGATGGTGCGGGAAAAAAATATTATGAATCACTTGAAAAAAATTAAAAATAATTGTTTTCATGGTTAAAAAGTATTGTGATATGAGAGTCTTATTTTGACTTTTTTTACAAAAGTTAAGATCTGATCTTAATATCACATAAACTTTTTTTTAAATAGAAATTGTTAATATCACACTAACGTTTTTTTGATATCGCAATAAAAAATGTTAATATCACGGTTCCTTTTTAATATAGCAATGAAACCAACAATAAAAATTGGAATATCACAATAACTTTTTTTATATCATAGATTTTTTTTAATATAATTGTTAATATCACCGTAACTATCATGTTTTTTAATAAAATTGTTGATATCACTGTAACTATTATTTGTTTTTAATATCACGGTTCATTTTTACATGTAAAAAAGCTTAATATCACAGCTTTTATAATATGGAAAAATCAATTCCGGATCTGTAAAAAGCTTTTTCCATATCTCTCTCTCCGTACTCAATTCCGTGATCCGTCTGCACGTCCGCACTAAGATTAATAATCCGCAAATGATCTCTCTCTCTCTCTCTCTCTCTCTCTATATATATATATATATATATATATATATATATATATATATATATATATATATATATATATATATATATATATATATATATATATATATATATATATATATATATATATATAGCTTGGATCATTTAAAAGTTGATCTCAAGAGAAAAGTGAGAAAAGTAATCTCAACCATTGGATCACCCTCTTCTCCTCCCTTTTTCACACCAAACTACATGGACCTAATTGTATTTTCCTTCATTCTTTAAGGAAGTTTTGTAAATTAAGACCCACCCCACCCCCACCCCACCCACCCCGCCCCCTAAAAAAAAAATTTTTTCCGCCAAAATTTTTTATTCGGGGCCAAAAAAAATTTTTTGCCAAAATTTCCGCCAAATTTTTATAACTGTGATGCACCTTTTATTTTGGTGCATCACGCTTATAAAATTAATTATAACTATGATGCACTAAATTTTATAATTGAGATGCACCCAACGATTGCTACCTAATATACTTCAATAATATTGCAATAACTTAGTATACTATGCTCTTTAAGGGGCATTAGTTTTACAACCAGAGACGGAGCTATGGTAGCCATGGTAGCGTCGCATGCTTTGTTATTGGATAACGCTAGTGCATATATCAACAATCATGAATTGATGATAAGTAAGTTAACCATGTGATTAATAAAATGACTTTGAAACATGTTAGGATAATTGATTTCATTGTATATTTAACCATGTGATTAATAAAATAAGCGTGTTGAATCAGTTGAAAAATCTCTCTTTTATATACAAAGGTTGACGGTTCTAATTCAAAACGTTTTCTGGAATAAGTTAATAACATATGCAATCTGATGCACCTTTTTATTTTGGTGAATCACAGTTAAAAAAAGTAGTTATAACTATGATGCACCAATTTTTATAACTGAGATGCACCAAAAAAAAAGGTGGATCACAGTTATAAAATTTTGGCGGAAGGTTGAATACGAAATACTGTGACCAATGATGCACTAAACAGACACACGAATGCCTTTATACGTCTGGCGATACACTACCTAATCATACTCACAGATGCCCTGCTGTGTTCATCGATGCACTATACCTAAAAATAGATTCTCAAATATTTTCATTGATGTACTAAACATACAAATGGATGCCCTACTATGACCAATGATGTACGAAACATACAAATAGATGCCCCGAGTATTTCCATCGATGCACTAAACATATAAAAGGATACACTAAACATACACACTGATGCCTTATATCTGATGCACTAATCTTTATCATTGATGCTCTAATTGTTTAATGATGCACTAAACATACAAACATATGCCCAAGGTATGTCCAACGATGCATTAAAAATACAAATGGATGCACTAAACATATACGCTCTTACTTTAATATGTCTAACGATGCACTAATCATCCTCATTGATGCCTTAATATGCCATACGATTCAACAATAATGCAAATTATGATTTGTTTACACATTGATGCAATAAAATGTCAAATAATTCAAAATACTTGAAATTATCATCTGTTTACACAACGATGCCCCAACTAGTTCAACAAAATTACAATTATCATGTGTTTACATATTAATGCCCTAAAATAAGTTTTTTCTTAGTGTTATTATATATTCGAGTAAATTACACCGTTCGTCCTTGTGGTATACGTTGACCGACAAGTTTCGTCCTTTAACCAAAAAAGGTTTACCGTTCGTCCTTAAATGCCAAACGTTGTTTACCGTTGGTCCCTCTCTTTAACGGCCAACGTTAACAGCAGTTAAATCACTCCACTTGATATCCAAATAAGGGTATAATGGTAAATTGCTATATTTTTTATTTTTCTTTAAAAAAACAAATAAAAAACATGGCACATGTCCTACAACTGATTTATACATTATCTTTTTCTTTTTAACTTTTATCCTCATCTTCATCTTCATCTTCATCAATCATTATCACTACCAACCATCAATCAACTACCTTTCTTCTTCATATTCATCTTCACCCACCACTGCCCCCAACTACCCACCACCAATCCAACATCATCTATTTTCTTTCAAATTAACACTAGGCACAAAATCTAAACCTTATTAGAAACCCACAAATTATGAATCTTTCAAGCTTTCTTTTTGCAAAATTTCCATGATCTAATAATTCCATCTACCACTCATACACTAGCATTATTAAATATTTCCCATCGTGACACAATCATTAAAAACAAATAAAAAACCATTTAATCGATTCATAGTTTCATACACAACAAATCTCACTAATACAAAACCATTATGTACAGTTTCATACACAACAGTTCCCACTAATACAATACAACTTTTTAACCATTGATTCACACAATACATTTTGATATATGGACTAGAAAAAGACCAGATCTAAAACAACCAAAGATGTGAATCCCTTTGACAATACTTTATCGAAACTGAAATATAACTGGATATCTTACCCAAACTTTGTCGACCCATTATGCAAACTGATCCAATGGTCTTGTGATGATGATGACGATTTTAGAGAAGGATGTGGGTGATGTTGTTCTTGTGATGTTTAAGTGGTTAGATTTGTAGTGATGGAGTATGTATATGAGCGTAAATCTTGGTGGGATTGATAGAAGTTCAAGAATTAAAGGAAAATAATGTGGATGTTGAAGATGGGTGTTGGTATGAGGATGGTGGTGCGGCGTAAGGGTAGGCAGTTCCGGTAGGTGGGTAGCCGTTGGCTGGTGGTGCTGGGTACCCGGTCACTAGACTTCTTGTTGTGATATGCCACTGTTTTGAGTTTTTCAGTGCGTGTTTGTGCGTATGTGTTTTGGTGTTTTACTGTTTTAGTGTATGTTTTTGGAAAGAGTTGGTTATGATTTATGTTGTGGTGATTATTTATGAAATGAGAAGTGAAATTTAAAGATGAATATATAAAGATAGTGTTTTTTTAAGGTAGTGGTTGGGAA
The DNA here is from genome assembly GCA_022545495.1 of Chrysanthemum lavandulifolium. NCBI lineage: Eukaryota > Viridiplantae > Streptophyta > Magnoliopsida > Asterales > Asteraceae > Chrysanthemum > Chrysanthemum lavandulifolium. Next base: position 232,311,571 of record CM040239.1, on the reverse strand, counting down.
AATAATCAAAAGGTGGATGTATTGTTGGTGAAGATAAGTGAGGAAGATGAAGTTGAGAGAGAAATGGTAAAAGGACAAAAATACCCTTACATTTTTAGACTTAACGATCGTTAGTGTGTTCCGTTAAAGCAAAGGACCAACGGTAGATAACATTTGGCATTTAAGGACGGATGGTAATCCTTTTTTGGTCAAAGGACGAAACTTGTCGGTCAACGATACCACAAGGACTAACGGTGTAATTTACTCTATATATTCAATTTCTACTAATAGCTAAAATGTAAATAATACGAAGTTATTAGATATTAAAAATTAAAAGATTAATCAATTAACAAATTTAGTGCACTTACGATTTGATCATATATGTGTGTGTGTTTGTTTTGTTAATGAAATGAAAATGATGGATCCGGTTGGTATCCTCTTTTGTTTGTTTTTTAGTTTTACCCTAAAGTTTCAAATGTTTTGAAATCTATTATGTAATTATTTTTCTTCACTTTTCTATCTAATTATAATTTTCTCTAGATCCAATCCTTATATACATAAGAATGTACTAGTGATTGTACCGATATGTTTAGAACCAGTCGACATAAGTGGTTGTTGCTATTGTGCAGATGTGACAGTGTTAGGACTAGTTGGAGGTGCTCCACCCAACCCGCCTTTCTGTGGCATGGTTGAACTTTGAGAATTGAACTGCAAATACGATTCAAATACATATCAATGAAATAGAAGGGTTAAATTTGAAAACATATTCAAGTAATTCTTAAATGCATAAATTAAGAAGAAAGGCAACATACCTGCTGCAGAAGAGAATTTTGTGCTGAGAATTGCTTATATCCTCCAAAAACAGGAGGCATCCAAATGAGAGTAGTTTGACCTTGTTTCTACAATTGTAATATTTGTAAATATTGCTCTCTTTGATCTGCTGAGATCTCAGGTCTCCCACACCTGTCCCTGTGTATCAAACAAAAAAATTGGTGTCTAGATAAAACTAGAAATTGATAAACGTTTAATACATGAAAATAATTATCAATTCCAAACTTTTTCTCATCAATTGGTATTTGTTAAACCCACAAACCACACAACTTCTCAAAAACACAGATCGTGTGTAACTTCACGCCCCTGATCCTTCTTCAAACCACAAAGTTTGAATCTTTTTCAAAAAGCAAAAAAACATACACTCGACATGTATGAAACCGAACACGCAAATAAGCTAATAAGCTATTCAAATAAGCTCTACCTACATACACCTGAATACCTAAACAAACAAATTGGAAACAATCCTAAAGAAAGTCCATGTTGTATCTCCCATTTCCCATAATAGTAACTAATGAAAGTATGAAACACTTATAACTAAGTGGACTATTTACACTTATAAAGAAAGTTGAACTCACCGCAATTCATAGAGGTCCACTCATCAAGAATCTAAAAAAGTTTCTAATTAGGAGATAAATCGGTAGGATGCCCTTAAGTAACGTCTAGTGAAATCTTCAGAGTAGATTCCAATAGCCAACGTAATCGAGATAAACTGTAACAAAAAAAACCAATGGTTGTGTTAGCCTAGAGCTTAATACGAAATACTGTGACCAATGATGCACTAAACAGACACACTGATGCCTTAATACGTCTGACGATGCACTACACTAATCATACTCAGTCACTGATGCCCTAATGTGTTCATCGATGCACTAAACATACAAATAGATTCCCAAATATTTTCAACGATGGACTAATACAAATGGACGCTCTACTATGACCAATGATGTACTAAACATACAAATAGATGCCCGAGTATTTCCAATGATGCACTAAACATACAAATGGATGCCATACTATGATTAACGATACACTAAACATGTAAAAGGATACACTAAACATACACACTGATGCGTTAACATGTCTGATGCACTAATCTTTATCACTGATGCTCTAATATGTTTAATGATGCATTGAACATACAAACACATGCCCAAGGTATGCTCAACGATGCACTAAAAATACAAACAAATGCACTAAACATATACGCCCGTGCTTTAATATGTCTAATGATGCACTAATCATCCTCATTGATGCTTAATATGCCATACAATTCAACAATAAAAATTATGATTTGTTTACACATTGATTCCCTAAAATGTCAAATAACTAAAAAATTCTTGAATATATCATCTGTTTACACAATGATGCCCTAACTAATTCAACAAAATTACAATTATCATGTGTTTACATATTAGTGCCCTAAAATAAGTTTTTCATCGTTATTATATATATTCAACTTCTACTAGTAGTGAAAATGACAATAATATGAGATATTAAATATTAAAACATTAAAAAGATTAATCAATCAACAAATTTAGTGCACTTACGAGTTGAATCCATATTTTTCTTCAATTTTGGATGATCAGATTTGCTAATCTCATATTGACCGGTTACAAAATTAGGGTTTTTAATATGATTTGCGGGTTTCATTGATCAGATTAAAAGTTTAGTGCATACACCAATTTAATCTCAGTAGGGGTTTTGTTTTGATTGGTTAAATTTTGAAATAATGAGAGATTATGTCCCTAAAAGTGGGGAAGAGGGTGGTGGTGTTGGTTGTGTGGTGGCAGAGGGTGGCGGTGGTGGTGTCTCTTTTGTAATGCTAGGAAAACATCAAAGCTTCCCATCCAAATTAAAAAAATAAAAATCAAATAAAAATCAAAGTGGGTAAATTGAAAATTATGTCCCTAAAAGTGGGAAAGAAGATGGTATATTAGTCATTTCACGTGTCTTTGACCTTGACTTAACTGGAGAACTAACGTCACGCTGAACAAAGGCTCTAATGGTCATTTTATGGAAAAAAAAAAAAAAAAAAACCTAAACATTAATGGATGTTTTTTACAACAAATTTTGTCTCGGTGTAATTTTTACATTTTCAAAAAACGTTACGGACATAACTTACAATTTACATTATTATTTAAATATATAAGAGCTCTAACACTTAATATATAAAAGCTTTACCACGCCGCAACAATATTTAGATTATTTTTTACATAAAAGTCGTGTTTAATTAAAATACGACTTAATACAAACATCTTCAGTTTTGTATGACTTAAGGTGTTTTTGGCAGACAACTTTTGAGAGCATTTTAGAGTAATTAATGTTAGCATTATTATTATACTAGTCGGGTATCCGCGCGATGCGGCATGTATGGTACCACGTGATTAAATTTTTCGCGAACAAATGTTATTTTGTTTTGAGCTGTTGGATTTCAGATTTATGTTTTGAAAGCTTAATTAGATTGTACATTGTGATTAAAAGTTGTATATTTTTGTGAAGGGGTGAATTAAATTGTGTATTAATTTTATGTGTTGAATAGTGTGTTTTTAGTTTTATTTGTATTTGTACATCTTGCTTAGGTATTTGTATATATTGGTGATGGGGTGTATTAATTGTATGTATGTAAAAAACAGTATTTGCTTAAAATCAATTGTGATTTACATAGTTGTACATTATGTTTTAAGTAGTATTTACTTAAATTTTAATTTAGGAAATCTTAAACTTATAAATAGTAGAGAGGATCATCCCTCCATTATAAGTAGCATAGATAACTTGTTTGGAAGAAAACATATAGCATTATATAATTATAAAAACGCTAGTTTCTCGATGCTTTTTGAATAAGCATGTAACATTATGTTATTTTACACATTAAAATTACATATACAACAACTTTACCAAAAACTTTTATAAATTAAATTGCAAGTGGTAATCGCCATCGCTAACTAATATCGCTAATAGTTGACGCTAGTTTCAACAAAGACCCTCTTAATGAATTCGCTTTTTTAGTCGATTAAAGTCGAATTCAACACGACAATAGATTCATTTATTATTTACTAGCATGGTACTACAAGAAGCAATGGGATACCAAATATGCATTTTACAAGATGCAATGATAGTCGGTATATGACGGTTTACCGGTTTGATAGTTTAAAAACAAATGTGTGTTTAAATTTTCATAAAATATATACAAATATAGATTTTCATAATTATATTCATTTGAACTTAGTAAAAATTGAATGTATATGATAAAATTTAGAACTTTAAATTTGTATTATTGTAGGTTTGTAACATCTATTTTAATACTAAAATTTAGTGTGTCATTAATGTATATTATAATGTAATTAGTGTAGTGTAGTATTTAATTGTACGAATTACTAAATATAGTAACATGTGTAAGCTTAAAAATTAAGACTTTTATTTTAAATGTCCCAAATGCATTATAAATTACTAGACGCATCACATGCAGCGCATGGCATGGATACATCGAAATAAAATTTTCGATAAATCATGTATTTTAGTTTATTATGTTTTTTTTGACAATGAATTTACAGGGATCAAGAATTTTGTTAAGCCCGTGCCCGTGCCAGTTCGGGCTCGACCCCGTTTGGACTGTACCCGTTCGGGCTTGAATATTTGTATAATGTTTTTATTATTGTATTAGTGACATTTAATGCAGAAATTGTGTTTAAGTTGGTTGTACAATATGCTTGATAATTTGTATTTCTTGTGTAAGAGGTGTTTTAATAACTACATTAATTTTATTTATTGACCACTTAATTAATTGACTACATTAACTATCTTGACCACATTAATAGTGCTTTGTATTTTGTACATTACGCTTTAAGACTTGTAAGTCTTAAAATTAAGATTGATGACAAAGATCATTAATAGTGCATTGTGTATTGTACAATAGGCTTTGTATTTTGTAAGTCTTAATTTTAAGACTATGAGGAGAGAGATTCATTGCTCTATTATAAGTAGTATAGATATAGATTATAGATTATGAGGAGAGAGTTAAATGCAAGTTATCTTTTTAATTCTTCCCTATTAATTTAAATACCAAAAACGTCAAAATTAAAGTGATTTTTTAAAAGAACCTTTCCTAAACTATTAAAAATCTTATGGATGATTTATATATTTTTGTGCTTTATTAAATGCATGTTATCTTTTTAATTCTCGTTTTGATTGTATTTTGATTACCTTTCAAACGGTAAACTTATTAAAAACTAATTTCTTTTTTTGTTTACGTAATAGACTAATAGCTAAATTGAGAGAATGCACGTAATATGTTTTCCGTTAACATAGTTAAGGATTAAAACGAAAAAATAAAATAAAATATACATAAGCACGCTTATTTTATGGTAGTTTATGACCATAAACTTAATTTCATTTTATTACATTTTAATACTTAATTAATTTTTTTTTATAAACAGGAGATTTTTGTTCATAATTGTATCTGTTGTATAATGTAATTTAATTAAAACTGTTATCCCGTATTATGATATTCGTTTAATTTTGGTTAATCAAAACGTTTCCTTATTTAACAAGTTTTATGTTGTTTGATTTTAACAAATTGAAAATATGACATTCACGACACGCTGAGAAATATATGTTTTACAAAGTTGTTGCGAAATGTAGATTTTCAAAAGCAGCTACAACGAGCAACCTAAAATTTCCACGTTTAATACATATATCAAATGTTATGTAAGTTTGCAAATTTATTTAAGCTACTTCAATGTATCGATAAGAGCACTTCCATCCTTCACAAGAATAACGCTGGTGAGGACGGCGCGCAGGAGAAGGCCGGCGCCGCTGGTGCGGTGCTCGATGGAGATGCATTGTGATAACGGCGTTATAGGGAGGCGTTGTTCCTTAACGCTGCTATGGGTCGGAAAAAAAAAAAAAAAAAAAAATTAAATGTTACAAAACTAGTCCTTGTAACGTTAAGATTTTGAAAAATTTACAAAAACCCCTAACGGCTAGTTTTAAAAAAAAAAAAAATCAAAACATTATTTTACCACTATAAATACCCAACTAAAACTCTATTTTTTCACACTTCCTCTCACACTTTATATACTTCCTCTCACACTTTCATTATTCAAAAATCAAATTGTTGTAACAATGGATCCAAATCAAGATGATGATTTTCCTCCGTCTCTGGCCGCATACGTAAGACCTAGAAGACTTCCAATTTATGGCGTCCGCAGACGACGAGTATCACCTTCGGTTGGAACAAGGGAAGGCAATGAATCTCAACATCCTACTCGCCCTCGCACTCCATATATATCGTGAACGTGAGCTTGCAGAGGAACGTCGCTCAACGATTATTTCGCATAAGGTTGTAAGTATTCAAACCGAATTTTCGTAGAAGATTTCAGATGAGCCGAAACTATTCTCGCAAATAGTTGATGGTATTGAATCTTATACTCCGATAATATTCCGCATCATTTTAATTACTTTAAGCATACACCGATGCTTGTGGTCGAATGAGTATAAGTGCTCTAATGAAGTGTACGTCGCCATACGCCAATTGGCGCACGGCACCTCACCCGATGCATTTGATGAATACTTACAAATGGGTGCGAGTACGTCACAATTATGTCTTGATAATTTTAACAAATGTATTATTGATTTGTTTATGCCGGAGTATTTAAGAAAACCAACATGGGCCGACATTCAAAAAATTTATCAACTACATGAAGAAAACCATGGTTTTCCGGGAATGCTTGGTAGCATTGACTGCATGCACTGGGAATGGAAAAATTGTCCAGTGGCTTGGCAAGGGCATTTTGCTAGGGGTGATAAAAAATACCCAACTGATGAAAAACATACGTACTTTAAAAGGAGACAAGAAAGTGCCCGAAAGGATATTGAACGTGCTTTTGGTGTTCTTCAAGGTCGTTGGGGTATACTACAACAACCGGCACGTCAATTTGAAATTGCTACGATACGTAGAATCATGTATTGTTGCATTATTATGCATAACATGATTGTAAAAGATCAAAATTTTGAATTACGTGACTATAACGAACTGTGGGTGGATCCGTCAAGAAATTTGAGGCAACGAAGATGGGTCGAAAGATGTGATACTCACAATGTAAGGCAAAAGAAATACACGACCAACAACGATACCCAACTCCAACAGGACCTTATGGAGCATGTTTGGCAGAATAATCTTGAACGACATGGACAACAACAAGAGAGCGACGACGATGAATAAGTATTTGCTATGTTTTTTTTTTAACTGCAGTGTGTTCTTTTTTTTTATTATTTCGTTGTATTTTTTTTTTAATCTCGTATTGTAATATGTTTTTAGTTTTAATGAAATGTTTGTTTTAGTTTAATAAATGAAATGTTTGTTTTAGTTTAGGGGTTGAAATTGAAAATATGAAATATTATTGGTGTTATGGTGTTATTGGGATGTTATGGATGGGAGTGTTTTTTGGGGATGTTAATGTTAAATGTTAAAGCTGATGTGGCGTTGACGTGGACGGTGTTATTGGTGTTATGGATGAGAGTGCTCTAAGTGGTACGTATTTACTTTGTTCCTATTGAGCTCGTTTGATGTGTTTACTCATAAGTCAAAACTTAATGAAACAATTTTGTCGTCTTCAGAAGTTATCCCGTCACTTTACATAGTTGTATTGTCACCTTACAAGTTACAATGCTACCGTTGGAAAAATAGTTTTGTAAATGAGTTTTGCAAATTTTGGACACTATTTAATATATGTATATTTTATATATATTTATATTTCTTGATAGCTTTATGCTCTCCTCGACGAGAGCTTCAGAACGAGCTAAAGTATGTCCAAAATGGAGTTAATATTAATGGGATATCGTGTCTCAAAGTGGGACACGTGAAACACAAATTTGGGAAAATAAACACATCCCACATCGCCTAGAAAAGGAAGTGGGAGTGTGTTTATATAGAAATCTTGATATGAACCTTCAAAATGATTTGTTGGTTTTACTTCAACACCTACGCGCTGCTAGGGGGGTGCAGATTTGTGATTTCGGGCCAAAATGAGTTCAAGCTTCAACTCATGCGACCTGGACACGAATGCAAACAAGTTCAAATCTCAGATACCGCGTATCTTTTTGTTGAACCGATTTAAAGTTTGTAAACAAGTTAAATAGAATCGGTTTAAATAAATGGAAGATAATAAAACCGTGTTTAATATTTTAATGATTCGCATATCTCAGATATTATTTGGCGATACCTTTCTTGGTGACCAAAATAGGTTTAGCCTATATATTAAACGCTCTTATCATTCGGGCCACAACAAAACGCAGCCCACCGCAGACGATTCCAAGAACCTTCGATCGAAACACACAGCTTCGTGATTTTTCGTGCAAGTAAGTTTAGTCCGTCAGATAGCGGTGAGTACGTTGTACCGGGAAATGATCGCTTAACTGCTTTTAAGGGAATCGTGTTCAACACGAGCCTCGTGCAATTCTTTTACCGCTTTCATTTAAATTACGTTGAATAGTGTCTGTCTTCCGCTTCTACTCCATTCTCGTCTCATTATTTATTTACTGTCGTTTATTTATTGTAATTATAATATGATTTTCATAAATAAAGTGTACACCGCTTCCCACGCCTTAAAACAGATTCGGTTTAGCCAATTTAGAACACTTTGTTATAAAATCGGATTTATATTTAACAGATTTTATAAATCTGCCATCGTCGAAACCTTGTTGAGTTTCTTTTGAAATCGGTTTCTTTTAACAAGATTATACATTTGATTTGGATTAATGATCTATAACGTTTTTAAGCGCTTTATTATCAGCTTTAACGAAACCAAGATAGAGTTTCTATTAAATCGATTTACTCGATCCATCAAAACCAAGCTAGAGTTTTGTTGAATCGATCCGTACAAGTAGATACCATTTAAAACAGCTTTGTTTAACTATTTGTGTTTGAATTTTCGGGATGGCAAACACCACTACCCTCCCGTGACTACTTCGTGAATGCGATCGTGCGCCAGATTACTAACACACTGCTAATCATATCGAGAAACCGAGAAATTCAATGGGCGTAATTTCAAGAGGTGGCAACAAAATATGTTCTTTTATCTCACTACTTTGAACCTTGCGGTTATTAAAAGAGAACCCACCTAACGTGGAACCTCCCCGTCAAGATCAATCCTCTAATCAACAGTCGCTCAAGCCTTGGAAGCATGGAAACATTCGACTTTTGTGTCATAACTATGTTCGAATGGTTTGGTTGATTCTTTGTACAACGTATCGCAAGACCAAGACCGCCAAAGAATTATGGGAGTCATTGGAACGCAAGTACAAAACCGAGGATGCCGGTACAAAGAAGTTCGTGGTAGCTCGCTTTTTGGATTACAAGATGGATGATTCAAAGAATGTGATGAGTCGTTCAAGATCCGCAGTTTTGCTACACGACATTCATGTCGAGGAATGACTTTGAGTGAAACTTTTCAAGTTGTCGCTATTATTGAAAAGTTACCCAAGTCGGGTAGAATTCAAGAACCACCAAGCATAAGCGAAAGGAGATGAGTGTTGAAGACTTGGTTGTTCGTCTTCGTATTGAACAGACAACAAGTCGGCTCAAAAACACGATATACCGATTCGCAAAGGCAAATATGGTTGAGCATGTTTCGTCATCTTCAAAGTCCAATGTCAAAGCTAAAGGCAAAGTAAAAGGAAAGAATGACAAGAAGGGCAAAGGGAAGTCCGATTACCTTGCTCCTAAAGATGTAATTGTGAAATGAAGTTCCAAGGGTGTGTTTCAATTGTGACCACCAGTCACCGTGTCGCTAATCAGAAGATGTCAAGCGGTGACTCCACGCCAAAGCTAATATGGTGAATGAAGATGTGGACATGATTGCTATGGTGTCGATGTCATTGCCATGATCTCTCGGGTTAACCTCGTAGGTTCCAACAATGTGGAATGGTGGGTGGATACTGGGCTACCCGTCATGTGTGGCCGATAAGAGTATGTTTCACTCTTTCAAAGCGGTTGATAGTGGAGAAGTCGTACATGGGCAACTCTACAATCACGAAATCAAGGGTGAAGGAGATGTAATCTTGAAGATGACATCCGAGAAAGAGCTCAAGTTGACTAATGTCTTGTATGTTCCGTAGATTCGCAAGAATCTTGTGTCTCGTTGTCTGCTGAACAAGTTTGGTTTTCGCCTTGTTTTTGAGTCCGATAAGTTTGTTCTTTCAAAGAATCAAGTGTATGTTGGTAGGGATATGCCCGAATGGTATGTTTAAACTCAATGTAATGGTTGTTAAGAAAGATATCAATAAAATGAATTCTTCGCTTACTTGATCGAGTCTTCTAATATGTGGCATGGCCGCTTCGACATGTAAATTTTAATTCAATGCGCCGCTTGATTAAATTTAATTGCATACCTAATATCCATATTGACTCAAAATATAAATGTGAAACTTGTGTTGAAGCCAAACTTACAAGAGCATCTTTCAAATCGGTTGATCGAAAAACCGAACCACTTGATATGATACACACCGACATATGTGATTTGAAATCACTACCCACAAAAGGTGGCAATAAGTACTTTATCACGCTTATTGATGATTGTACAAAGTATTGCTATGTTTACTTATCGAAAAGTAAAGATGAAGCTATAGACAAGTTTGTTCTATACAAAACGAAGTTGAGAATCAACTTAGTAAGAAAATCAAGGTGGTCCAAGTGATAGAGGAGTGAATATGTGTCTCCATTCACGACTTATGTGCAAAACATGAAATTAGACACGAGTTCACCGCTCCCTATTCACCTCAAAGCAGAACGGTATTGCCGAAAGGAAGAACCGTAATTTGAAAGAAATGGTTAATGCCATGTTGATAAGTTCGGTCTAAGCCAGACATGTGGTGGGAAGCCATTTTAACGGCTACTTATCTTTTAAATAAGATACCTCGTAAGGAAAAGAAGAGGCCCTTATGAATTATGGATGGGAAGAAAGCCATCATATCAAGATTTACGAGTGTGGGGTGTCTAGCAAAGGTAGCTATATCGACTCCCAAGGCCCAAAAGATTGGACCTAATATGTGGATTGTATATTCATCGGATATGCTAAGAATAGCAAAGGCTTATCGCTCATTGTACATGATTCAAAAATCCGGATATACAAAAGGGTACTTTAATGGAATCAAGGAATGCTTCATTCTTTGAAACTATATTTCCTTCTTTAACGAAGGAAACTGGAAATTCATCTAGAATAGATGAAGAAGTTGTCCAAGATAAGAGACAACGAGATGATAATGATCTCCAAGATGAGAGACAAGATCAAACTGAGGAAGAAGAGGTTGAACCTAGAAGAAGCAAAAGGGCAAGAACCGAGAAATCGTTTGGACCCGATTTTGTTTCTTTTATGGTTGAAAACGAACCTACTTCATACCGAGAAGCGGTTACTTCCTCAGAAGGGCCTCAATGGAAAGAAGCCATTAAAAGTGAAATAGATTCTATTTTACAAAACCATACTTGGGAGCTCGTGGATTTACCTCCTGGTTGTAAACCACTAGGCTATAAATGGATCTTCAAGAAGAAGATGGAATCCGATGGCACCATTGACAAGTATAAAGCAAGATTAGTAATCAAAGGATTTAGACAACGAGAAGGTCTTGATTACTTTGATACATATTCTCCTGTTACGCGAATAACCTCGATTAGGATGATACTTGCTATTGCCGCTTTAAGAAATTTGGAAGTTCACCAAATGGATGTGAAAACGGCATTTCTAAACGGAGATTTAGAAGAAGAAATCTACATGAACCAACCTGAGGGTTTCATGGCTCCTGGACAAGAGAACAAAGTTTGTAGGCTTGTTAAGTCATTATATGGCTTAAAGCAAGCTCCCAAACAATGGCATCAAAAATTTGACCACGCCATGCTAGAGAGTGGATTCAAAATTAATGAATGCGACAAATGTGTTTATGTCAAAGACGTAAATAGTGGATATGTAATCTTGTGTTTATATGTTGATGATATGCTTATCGCTGGCGAACGACAAGATGATCAAATCTACTAAAGACATGTTGAAATCAAAGTTTGACATGAAGGATATGGGTTTGGTGATGTGATCCTTGGAATAAAGATCATACGAACTCGTAATGGACTTGTGTTAAGTCAAGCACATTATGTGGACAAAATTTTAATACTCATAATGCGGGGATTCCGGCCTAGCTAGAACTCCAATTGACACCAAGAAGCATCTATCTAAAATAGAGGCTTAGGTGTTGCCCAATTAGAGTATTCAAGAATTATTGGCATGTTAATGTACTTAATGATGTGTACCGACCGACTTAGCATATGTTGTTAGCAGCTAAGTAGGTATACTAGTAACCCAAGCTATGCACATTGGGCGCCTATGACTAGGTACTTCACTATTTGAGATACAATCGCGATTATGGATCGCATTATGATCGATATCCAACTGTTATCGAGGGATACAATGATGCAAATTGGATATTTGACATAAAAGATTCTAGATCGACTAGTGGATATGTGTTTACACTAGGAGGGCAGCTATATCTTGAAAGTCTTCCAAGCAAACCGTTATAGCTAAGTCCACGATGGAATCGTAATTTATCGCTAGATAAATGCGACAAGAGGCGAAATGGCTACGCCAATTCGTAGAGGACATACCAAGGTGGCCTAAACCGTAAAGGACATTAGTATACATTGTGATAGTCAATCGGCAATTGGAAGAGCTCATAGCATAATGTATAATGGAAAGTCCGACATATCCGTCGTCGACATAATTCGACACGACAACTACTCTCAACAGAGTTATCTCAATTGACTATGTGAAGTCAAAGGATAACATCGCAGATCCGCTACTAAAGGCTTAAGCAGAGTTAGTTAGTAAGTCGTCTAAAGGAATGGGACTAAAGCCCTTGAAGGAATGAGTTTCTATGAAGGAAAACCTAACCCGCTTGACCGGAGATCCCAAGATCCGGGTTCAATAGACAACCTAATCATAGAAATGCGGGGAAGTCACGCCAATGTGGGGAGTTACTAAATATTGTAACTTTCCTAGTCCATTCCTATAACAAATGTGACTTGTTGAGAGGTTAAACATATGGCTTTAATGATTCGTGATGAAATCATAAAGCATAATGATTCAAGATGAAATCACAACACATATGTTTTAATGATTCAAGATGAAATCACCTATGAGAGAGAAGTGGGTCGCTCAAGGGAAATGGGGCGCAATTCCTAAGAGCTCTTGCAGAACCAGTGCTAGTGTTCATGACCATAACGAACATGACTATGAGGACTTGACATTGTCGGGAGAGTCTTGTGTGAAGTGTAATGTCGCTCACGTAAATGGATAATGAGTTCAAGGACATCGCAGATACTCGGATCTAGGAGACTAAGTGCATCTCACAAGGGAAGGTTCAAAGGGTTACACCTACCTATCTTATGCAAGACTTAACAGTAAATTTCACCGAAACTTTCGTGTGTTTTCAATCGATTTCCATTCATGTGGGGATTGTTGAAAATAGTTTTGCAAAATGAGTTTTTGCAAATTTTGGACACTATTTAATATATGTATATTTTATATATATTTATATTTCTTGATAGCTTATGCTCTCCTCGACGAGAGCTTCGCAACGAGCTAAAGTATGTCAAAATGGAGTTAATATGAATGAGATATCGTGTCTCAAAGTGGGACACGTGAAACACAATTGAAAATAAACACATCCCACATCGCCTAGAAAAGGAAGTGGAGTGTGTTTATATAGAAATCTTGATATGAACCTTCAAAATGATTTGTTGGTTTTACTCAACACCTACGCGCGCGCAGGGGGTGCGATTTCGTGATTTTGGGCCAAAATGAGTTCGAAGCTTCGAACTCATGCGAGCCCGCGCGACCGCTGGACACGAATGCAGCTCAAATCAGATACCGCGTATCTTTTGCCGCAGATTTCGTTGTCATTATTTCCGATTTGTATCCATTTATTTTTGAACCGATTTAAAGTTTGTAAACAAGTTAAACATAATCGGTTTAAATAAATGGAAGATAATAAAACCGTGTTTAATATTTTAACAGATTCGCATATCTCAGATATTATTTGGCGATACCTTTCTTGGTGACCAAGATAGGTTTAGCCTATATATTAAACGCCTTATCATTCGGGCCACAGACAGAAACGCAGCCCACCGCAGACGATTCCAAGAACCTTCGATCGAAACACAAAGCTTCGTGATTTTTCGTGCAAGTAAGTTTAGTCCCGTCAGATAATAGCCGAGTACGTTGTACCGAGAAATGTACGGCGAACTGCTTTTAAGGAATCGTGTTCAACACGAGCCTCGTGCAATTTTTTTATCGCTTTCATTTAAATTACGTTGAATAGTGTCTGCTCTTCCGCTTCTACTCCATTCTCGTCTGTTATTTATTTACTGTCGTTTATTTATTGTAATTATAATCTGATTTTCATAAATAAAGTGTACACCGTTTCCCACATACCCATCCTCTAACACCCACAAAATTGACTCTCCATTCAATCGATATGCTCCTCTAACCCAACTTTCAACGATGATGATGAATCCTCGCCTCAGCCTTTGCCACTTACTAATGACTAATGATAGTCGCTGCCTTTGTCTAATTAACCAATTTTTCCACGATACGGCCACCATTGTGCACGTATAGTCAAACTCGCAACTTATCAGGTTGAGGGTTAAATACTACTCTTATCATAAATTGCACATTTCTATACATATATCTTTTTGTACACAGTACTTACAAAATTCTTAAAAGAAATGAATAGTGATATTGTCCTTTCCTTAATTTCCTTTGTGAGCAATTAAAAAATTCCCGAAGGGCTCGTGACTTTAGATAAACTTAAAACTCGAAACTTATAATAATGTTGAAGGGGTCAGATACCACAAACAATAAGAAGCATAAACAAATCTAGACACTAAACACATAAAGTTTAGGTAATAGCGCACATATTAAAATATAAAAAACATTAACCTTTTCAAGATGCGAATTTGAAATACAATCTATTTTGAGTATCGTGGAATTTTGAGATACGAATGATGTTCGTTATTGACCAATTAATAATCTTTTGTTGACACAACTAGGTGAGTGGGAGATTCTTTCACAATCTTCATGTTGAAGTTCCACTTTTATCCTTTTCTAATAATAATTTCTGTAGGTGTTTGATATGATGTCTTTTATGATTTAATGTATTTTCAGGACGAAAGAAATATGCACCTCACACGTGAATCCTCCTTTGCACATAATTTGATTTATTTTAATATGTGTAATTAATAAATCAGAGTAATTAAAAATTTCATCATTAACTAATATCATCAACTTATTTATTGGATATTCTTAACAAGAAAAAGAAGCTAAACATAGCTCACGTAAAGTCACATGTGTCGAAACCAAAAAATAGTACAAGAAAAGATACAACTCCTACAAGAACTATCATAGATTTGTCATATCTTTTGTAATATGTTACATATAGGTAAAGAAATACAAGTTTTTATAAAGTATACTACATATTTGTAAGAACCCGAATCAGATAAAAATATTCTTCCAAATCCGTTCATACAAAACACGTAAACCAGAATCCATAAGTCTCAGCAAATTAACTAAGATTCTGCTGCAACCTTCAAAGTACGCCTTGATATAAACTTATGGAGCAGCAAATGGGTCGTCGATCCATCTCATCTTACAAGGGGAGGAATTACCCGTTGGAGGGGTGGTTTTGGCTGCGAAAAGAGAGTTGATGGTGGATTTCACCAAGTTCATTCTCTTGCGACGACGAATACGCTTGAGGATGACTTGTTTGTCAAAATTTCCGCTAGCATGTATGGGATTCAAGTAAAGGCGCCTGCTAACACCACGGCTAGTTTTATCGTCATCATAATCGTCTTCTAAAAATATGTCGTCTGGATCATTAGAAGTTTGTATGGTAGTCTTGGAATCCGTTAGAGAGTTTTGCTTTTGGGAAGATGCTTTTGACATGGCTACTCACTTCCACACCAGAATGGGCTTAAACTATGATGCTCTTAACTACTATATATAGATACAAATGACCCTTTTTAGGCTTTTATTTGTTTAATCGTTTATATAATGTTTCTCTCTAGATGGGTGCAACTTTTAAGTTCAGTTGTCATACAAGCTAATGTTCATATTATTGGTTATACCGAAGTCAAATCCGTAATTATACGGCCAAAAATTAAGTGAGCTTATTGAGGTATACACGTATATATTTAAAGAACGCTTATTAATATATTTAATATAATTAGTGTATAAGTATTAATTATATTAATATGTCACGAAATGAATTAACATGCGTTAAATAACCGTTAAATGCATATTTAACGAAACGGGCTAACTAATTTAAGTGTGATGGACACGCTAATTTTGGTAGAAGTCCAACACGAGCCCAAAAAGCTCATGGGTTCTTTAGGTCGGCCGAACATAAAGAGGAAGAGGTGGAGTTGGTTTCTAACTTGGATTACAAGTTATGTCTAGTATATATTGAATACATATGATTCATTATTTACTAATCACTAAAACCTAACCCTAAGCAAACACTCGACACCCTCCTCTCCTTCACGTAACCTATCGACACCTAAATCCTTGGGATTTAATCGAACTCAAGAACAAACCAAGCAAGTCTCGTTTGTTCGTTAGTGACAAGGACTATCATCTTACGTTGTTGGTTAACGTTTAGTGTGCATTTGATAGAGATAACCTACTTTGGTTATTAGGGTTTCGATCCAAGGTTGATAACAAATTCAAGATTCAAAATCTACCAATTGTCTTGATAATTCAATTGGTTAAAGGTTAGTAACTTTATGTGGTTTACTTGTTTTCCATAATCATCAAGCTAGATCCAATTCGATGCGTACTCATGGTGAATAACAGTTAATATTGCTTGTCAAATTTCAACAGTGGGATCATGAACCATTCGTTTGATGTTTATGGGTTGCACCACTTAAAAACCGTAAATAGATCTTAAAAACTTGTTTTTATGTGTTTCCTTGAAATTGTTTTTACAACTCTTAGGGTTATTTTTTCTTGCAAAATTTCAACCCTAAAGGTCCTAAACTATAGTTTCTTGAAAACCCTAGATCTAGCATTTACATGGTTAAAATCAAATATCTTTACAAGTTACAAATTTTTTATTTTATTTGGCTTATTTTGTGTTATTTGTTATTATAATCCATGTCAAGTACATACATACTTGTCATGGATGATAAGTCAAGTGAATCTTGTTTTTTTGACATGATATTAATTGGTTAATAACTTAGGGAAGACTTAATCCGATAATCAAGGCTTTCGCAATCGAGTTTCTCTATGCATGTGGCACTACTTGTCTAGATTTATCGACAACATGTAGGGGCCTTTGGTTGCAACAAGAGTTGGGGAAGACTCATAAACGGTCTTTTCGGGTTTTACTTTTTATTGCTTTACTTGTTTACTGCTTTATATAAGAGTTTGTCTTCACCCGATCTTTTCATTTTGTCTGCTTTATTTGCTTATACTTGATTCCTATGACTTGATCTATATGTGCAAAAGATTTTGAAATTAAAACATACATTAAATTATCGTAATTTGATTTGATTAAACTAGTTCTTGCGAGTTTATGTGTCGAAAGTCGTGTTAGGTTTACACTATAATTTTCTCCCACGAAGAACTTGCTTGAATATTGGTTTAATTAACTTTAACTACTAGATAATTTAAGTTTTTGTGCTTTCATTAATGACCAATATTTGATTAACCAAGTGTTTTGTGTGTTTCTAACGCATTTGGTCGGGCTTACATACCGTAATTGTTTCCAGCTACGAACACACAAGTACATTAGTTATCAAAACATGGCCTAGGGTTTGCGTGGCCTTTAATATATTTCTGCCCCAATACATGTTTCGGCATATGAGGGGATTATTGAAAGAACTTGTGTCTTTTGACTCTTGTAGAGTACAATATAGGGTTTGGTAATTCTTTAATATTTTTCCGTGATAATAGTGAACCCAAAAGTTGATTTTTTTCTTTCAAACTTGTGTGTTACGAAGTTGTATGCATGCTTCTTTCTACACGTCTTTATCAAATTATGTGAATACCTAATTTAAATGTAAGTCTTTGCCATCCAATTATGAGGACACTTGCAATTTCCTTTTACTGCGTTAGACGAGGTGAATTGCAACCCAATGTGTCTATGCTCTACGCATGAGACCTAGAGTGATTTACACAAGTTAACAATTGGATGACTTAATCGAGTTAAGCGGGTGAGATCCTTAAGCCTAAGGCAAAAGATGAGACAAAGCATGTATAAAAGTAGTAGCTTGTACTCTAGTGTCATAAGTCTCATAAATCTAAGAGTTGTGTAGGGAATTATATTTTGTAAAACAGATTTAAGTTTGTTTAAGTTTGTTTAGGATTAATTCTGGTAGTGTTAGTGGTTAAGTCTGGTAAGCCAGAATTAAGTCTGTTAGTGGTTAAGTATGCCAGTACTAATGTAGTTAAGTCTGGCAGAACAAATGTTTGATAGTTAAGTCTGTTTATGATAAAAATAGAATTGTTTGTTAGAGTTATATTAGGAATAGATATGTACGCGTAGAGATATCGTAGGAAGAGATATCTTTACTGTTAGCCTTAATAGTTTTTATTAGAAGTGATGGTCATTCACATTTAGGAACTTTGTATCGTGTGTTAGATATCGATTAGAATAGTCAATGTGCTCGTGGATTGGACTAAGCTAATTGGTTAGAAGTTATGTTAAGCTAACCTTGTATAAGTTGTCATCCAATCCAAGTCCAATCCAAGCCCATCCCAAAGCCCATTAGGGTATATGTAAGGAACTATAAATACCCCTCAAAGTCTCATTTGAGGGGTGTGCTTGAGTGTGTGTGTGTGTGTGTGTTTTCTTTGGAATAAAGTTTCCTTTCTTATCTCTTTCTCTCTATACATACACGCCTAACATATATCAAGTCACCAAGTTCTCTCTTAATCTTTCTTCTTATTTACGCCTATATGGTTATGTGTAGCGTGGTATTCGTGTATTAGAAAAGGTTGGTATTCGTGGTAAAGTTGAGTAAAACGAGGTCCTACAATTGGTATCAATCGCCTAACAATGGTTTATGAGTGTTTGTGTTTGTTTTGAAGTTTTGGTACTGTACGCGTAAAGCTCACGTTATACATCTTTGCCACACTTAAAGCTTTGATGTTTACACTTAAAAATTCAAGATTCTTATGGTTTAAGGTTTATTTGGTGTTAAAGTTTCATTTTTTTGCAAAAAGTTCGAAGCTTTACGTGTTTTTCTTCTTTTTTAAACTCGTGTTTGTTTCGTTGTTCATTTCTACGCATAAGCTTAAAAGGCATTTTGGGTGATAAAGGTCAAAACTTTCTTGGTATTTGAGTGTTTTGGAAGCTGTTTGTGCATAAGAAATCATTTGGAAAACTGGAAATTTTTTACGCGTAAGTCAAAACCCTATTCTTACGCGTAAGAAAAGTCAAAACCCTAATCCTACGCGTAAGGTATATGCGTAAGAATTCAGTTTTTACGCATAACTTTTTGGTGCAGATTCTTCGAGCTTCAACGGTTACTCAGTGCTTCCCTCACTTGGATAAGTTTGTGGAACACTTCAACTTTGGATATCTCTTACACTGTGATAGTGTAAAGGATTTTGTGGGCAAAACCCTAGTTTTTACGCATAAGCTAAAACTTACGCGTAGAATTTCTTTTGCCTAAGCATTTTCTTACGCATAAGCTTGACTTACGCATAAGCAAATCCTACGCATAAGGATTCTACGACTAAGCTTTTCGTTTTACGCATAAACTAAGGTTTCTCAAGTCTACTTGTAAGCTAGGCATCCTACGCATAAGAATCCTACGCCTAAGCATTCTACGCGTAACTTCTTCTCCCTACGCCTAAGCTCTTTCTACGCTTATTGGTTTTTTTAAAAAAAAAAAAAAGTTTTTTCGGCGGGAAAACTTGAGTAAAATTTAAATTTTAGGGGAGTCTAAACGCTCAATTTTTACGCGAAATTCAAATTTTGGTATAACTTGGAAAATTTTGGTCAAAAATTCAAATTTTTGGACCCAAAATTTTTTCGGTCAAATTTGGCGTCAAAGTTGTTAAAACTCAAAATTTTCATACAACCTTAGAATTGATTTTTACTGAGAATTTCAAATTTTGGGAGAGAAAAATTTTACGCCTAAGAACCACGTTCACGAGTACGACTTTCAGCAAAACTTCAAACGGTCATAACGGATTAAACACAACTCCTTTATCGTTTAATCGATCCTACATCAACTATATAATATCATACCTTCATCAATGGCAACTCAACAAGACATTCATGCAGCCGGTGCCGAAAACCGTCCTCCTATGTTGGAAAAAGGTTGTTATCTTCAATGGACAAGTCGTATGATTCGTTACATTAAGACCAAACCTAATGGAAAATTGATGATTCAATCCATTCAGAATGGACCTTTCATACCTCGACAAGTCCAAGACCTCGAAATGCCGATGCAACACCTCCCGTCCCACCATTTTTTCGTCTTCAAAAGAATCGGAATACTCAAGAGGATCGAAGCAAGTCAAGCAGATGACATTGCAATTCATATTGTCCAACCGGGTTTACCAAGAGATATCTTTCTTCAGAGACAAGTGGTGAAACCGCTTTCGATATGTGGGAACGTGTTAGACGGCTTTGTCATGGAATGTAAATTGGTCAACAAGATACGGAGAACAAGTCGCTAACCGCATGGGAGAAGTTTACATCTACTCCGTGAGAATCCATTGAATCCTACTATGGAAGGTTCTCGCACTTTAATGAATGAGTCGATCGAAACAAGTTGACACCCGTAACTATCGTGAGCAACATCAAGTTCCCGAACAATCTACCGTAAGAATGGGGCGATATGTCACTATTGTCAACCAAACAAATGACTTACATCAAGTGAACTTTGATCAACTCAACGATTTTTTCAAACAAAACCAAAATGAAGTGAATGAAGTCGGGAAAGAAAGAATGGCAAAGAATCATGATCCATTGGCACTCATTGCAAAGACTCAAACTCCGGTGAATACACAACAAGAAGCTTCATCATCTTCCACCAACAACAACTTGCAAAGAATACATTCCACAACCACAAGTCGGTTTCCTCAACAACAATTCTATCCACCGTAACAACAAGTCATTCAACAACAACAAGATCCACAATACCAGAACAAGGAATCACCGATCATGAAACCGAACAAGAAGTGGCTTTGTCACATGCTTTTGCATTCTTGGGTAAAGCATTTAGAAGTCGCATGGGTAATCAAAGCGGTTCCGTATCGGTAATCATTGGATCGAATGTTGGAAATCGATGGGATGAATGTTGGGAATAGAGCAATGGGTAATCGAATGGGAATGTTGCGCCCAATCATTGGGAATTATGGAAATATGAATCGTGGTAATCGTGTTACGTGTTACAACTATCAAGGAGTGGGTCACATGGCAAGGAATTGTCCTACTAAGCCGAAAAAGAAGGATCTTGCGTTTCTTCAGAAAGCTATGTCGTTGGTACAAAAGGAAAACGCAGGACTTCAGTTGAGTGCTGAGGAACATGACTTTATGGCTATTATGGATGATTTGGAAGACCGAGAGGACATCAAAGCAAACTGCATCTTCATGGCAAATCTTCAGAGACTAAGTACGACATCGATTCGACGCACCTCCGCCTATGACGCAAATGCAGATTCGAGGTACCAATCATTGATCCATGCTATAACAATGTCATATGTGATGTGTTTACTCATGACGAATAGCATTCTCGCGACGCCAACACCTACTTATGATACATACCGACAATCCGAGTTGTAGCAATACGAACTCAAACTCCGGATGTGGATCCTAATGGAGGCCGTGTGTCACAAAATACGAGACCGATGAGGAAACCCGTGCTTATTTTGAAACATTAATCAATAACGTGGCATTGAAATTGAGAAAGTTAGAACGGTCAATCACGAAGTTAAGGCCGCGAATGCTAAATTGACCGCTGAGCTTGAGAGTTACAAAGAGAACGCAAGAGCCTTTGAATTTCATACAAACAAAGTATCAGAATTAGAAATTGGTTATCGAGATTCTGTTTTAAGAGAAAAACAATTGGAAATCAAGTATGACACACTTGATGTGAATTTAAACTTAAAAATAAAATCTTTAAACACGGAAATTTCTGATCTAAAAAATCAACTTTCTAAACAACAAGCAACTTATTCTGATATTGAAAAAGAAAAGAAGAAGTTAATTGCTGATTTTTCAAAACGAGAAGATTCTCTTCTTGATGAAATTCTTGATAAAAATGAGGTGATCAAAAAGTTGGAAAACTTGCTTGTTACAACAGGTCATTCAGCCAAATCATCAAATATGCTAATTAATCAAGTAAATCCGTATTTTTATACTACTCAAAAAATGGCTCTTGGTAACAAACCTCCTTGTTTCCTCAAGATAGGTCAGAAGAATGTTGTGATCAATGGACAAGCGTTGCATGAACCCTTCAAGGTTCATGATTCTCTTGAAACGTTAGAACTATCTGATGAGAGTAGATCAAAAATAAAACAAAAGAATCCAGATCTAAAACCAATTGATTATAACAAATGGAACAAAATTAATGGAATTACTTTTGTTAATCAAAAAGAAAAATCAAAGTTTTCCATCACACCAAGTGTTTCAAACAAAGTGTCATCACTAGTTTCAAAATCAGTTTCAAAACCAATTGTTGTCTCAAAATCTCTTTCGAACATTGAACAAATGTCTTCAAACAATCCTTTTAACACAAGTGATGCGAGAAGTATTTTAGAAAATGTGAAAACTAGAATTGCGGATCTTCAAGAGACCGTTAAAACTAAAACCAATATCACACCTAACAACTAGTTCTCTAGTTTTGACATCGAACAAAGAAAGTTTTTTGAAACTCAAATTGCCCCTCAGCTAAATGCCATCAGTGCAAGGGTAATTCATTTTGAACAAGCATTTTTGAAAGAAACAGTTGACTTTGTCAAGGACCACAAATCCCTGGTAAAGCAAGCTAATGAAAGTTTTGAACACATCAAAGTTTTGGAAAATTTAAATGATTCTCTCTTCGAAGATGTTATAACTACCGATATCATGTCCATTATCTTACAAACATATTCTGTTGAAGACCATGAAAGACTCCAGTTTGAGACCTCCGCAATTGTTTCAAAATATGAAAATGCTCTTGAAAAACTTGAAAAAGAAAACGTGTCCTATTTTAAACAACTTGATCGAAAAACAGAAGAATGCAAGTATGACAAACTGTCGTATGAGCGTGCCTACAAGGACATGAAAGAGCAAAATGATCTTTTGAGAGCTCAGTTGGAATGTCTAAAAGGGAAGGGTGTGGATACTAAGTTTGCAAAACCATTGACCGAGGAGAAAACAAATGTTCCCAAACCGTTTCAAACCAAAATGTCTATTTCTCCGCTTCCTCCAAAAGTCAATGAGAAAATGATTTATCAAAAACAATACCCACGTCTTTGCCTATTAAAAGAGAATTATCAAAGGTTTTGAAAACCTGTTTTGATATAGAAAAGTGTTTACACGGCATTTCTAAGACTAGTACACGGAATGTGACCAAAATCCAGCTTAAAGAATCATCGGTTCTAACGACATGGTCAACAATCACTATCTAGAAGAAGCTAGGAAAAGGCATGACTGAAAAGACGGAATTTTAGGGGCAACATCTAGGGTGATGAATTCTACAAGATTTCAAGGCATCGCTAGTAGTAGTAAACCATTACCTAGGAACACTCTACAAAAGACTAGGGATTGGCTTGCATCTAAGAGTAGTTGCGTTAAAAGAAAATGCTATGCCCTTAGAAAACAACACTAGAATTCTAAGTCTTTTCGAACAAGAATCAATTTCCAAAAGAATGTAGTGACAAAGTTAAAGTCATTGTTTTAAACAAGAATATTGAATTTGTCTGTACTACATGTAAAAATGTGTCTTTTCACTAATCATGATGTATTTATCTCACAATATCTCAAGAAAGATAATTTCGTGCCAAGGCACAATCCACTAAGACACCAAATAGAAACAAGCCCGTTGATAAAAGACAAACAAAAGACACCTAATAGACGATCTCTTCAGACGTAGTTTTTCCAAAATGAGTCTTCCACGATCCGAAAAGAAAACAACTCCTAGATCTTACCTTAGGTGGAAACCCACGGCAAAGTTTTCAACAAAGTAGGTCTTAGATGGATTCCCACAGAAAGATTTTGATACTTGCACCAACACGTATAATAGTGAAAATCATCGGGATAAGGAAGTAGAAACCATTACAACCATTGATAGTGATCACCCTCGCCGTGAGGAATCTTGTACTTCTAACATCGTTATTTGTGAAAACTCTTCTTCTTTGGTTGCAGTGAATCAAATATCTCGAACCCACTCTTGAGAGGGTTCCAATTCAGTAAAATCTTCTTCTTCATTTTCTCTATCTTCTATCTTTGATTTTCCATTTCTTTTATAAAACCAACAAAAGCAAAATATAAAAATATAAAATCTTTCAAAAAATACAAAAACAATATAAAATCAAAAATATTCTTCTTACGACATGTCTCTCGTATAATCGATATTCTGTACGTTTCTAGAAATGTCATTTAACAATGATACGGATATGTACAGATGCTTGAGCGAGAGTTCTTTAAATGTTTTCCAAAACATGTCGTTTCTCAAAATTTCTTAAATAATGGCTTTCGTATACTTCAGTACGAAACCCCGACTTCAAAATAATGGCTTCGGACACATCGGCTCAGACCCGCTTCAAAGAAAGGAAAGTGCTTAACCAAATCAAAGGTTTTAAATATTTTTAAAGCACTATTCCTAAAAACATAATGGCTTGCGCTATTTCTTGATCAGAACCCGATCTTTAAAGAAAGGAAAGTGCTACGCAAAATCGATTTTCATAAATATCGAGCACTTATCCTAAAACAAATGAAGATAATTCTTCTTCAATATCTTCAAAAGATTTTTAAAATCTTCATCTTATGTACCATTGATTCGAAAGTTTTCAAAAGATTTTCAAAATCTCTCACATTTGGTACCAAGATAACTCCTCTAAACCCTTAATTGACTCTAAATTTTTCGTATGAAAATATGCTTTCGTTAAGGGGAGTATTAAACC
Organism: Chrysanthemum lavandulifolium; assembly: GCA_022545495.1. NCBI lineage: Eukaryota > Viridiplantae > Streptophyta > Magnoliopsida > Asterales > Asteraceae > Chrysanthemum > Chrysanthemum lavandulifolium. Next base: position 232,286,600 of record CM040239.1, on the reverse strand, counting down.
AAAATTGTTCCAAAATTCATGCTAAATCGTTTCTATCCAAATGCTTTTCGAAAAACATATCTTTTAATCATTTTGTTTCAAAACATCATATATATGCTATTTTTGAGGGGAGAAACGTGATTAAAATGTGATCAAAAAGGTTTAATGATCGTTGTTTGAATCTCAAAAGAGCTCGACTCAACAGTAACCAATGAATTGACAAGAAATCAAAGTCGAAGTGTACCATTTCGAGAAACTTTCTATGGACTTGACCAGACGAGTAATAATTTCAAGCTAGTTCTCTAGTGATGTAAACGTGTCTCGAATCGGTCTAGCTCATTTAAAGTCGATCAATTCAAAAGTGCGAACTCTACCCTCTATGTGCGATTACAAAACATATAAGCACATGTGAAGGGGAGTGTTTCTGAAAATATAAAACTCACGGAGTGTTTCAAACATGTTTTCAATCATAAACACTTTGAGAGATTTTCAAGAAAAATGGTTTTATGGCAACATGGGATAGTCATGGAGTTAAAAGGTGACTAAGAATAGGAAATTCGTCCTATGATCCGCCAGAGCCGGAGGGATCTACCCAAGGACATCACCAATAGTTTAGAACTAGAAGTCCTTAGGTATGATTGAAAAAAGGAGTAATGTGAGAAAGGAGAAAGAAGGGGTTCAAGAATTAAAAAGAAATGTAATGAAAAAGAGTGAAAAGAAATAGCCTCCATAATCAACCTTAGGGCAAGAACGGGTTCAATTCATATGCTACTGGTTGTCACTAGATGACACTGGTATTGAAGACAAAGACGTCATGGACCCAGTGACGCACTGCACTAAACCTTCTAGCCACTCAATTCCTCTTAAAATGATTTGTTTCATTCTCACTGGGAACCATACATAATCTATCGACTTTCTCTTAGAGATTGTTGGTATTGAAGAAGGAGACCATCTCCCTAGTCTCCGCTTAGGAAACCAAAATGCACTAATTGAGTCTAGAGACACGAGATTCATCAAAAGATCTCATAGGAACACTTGACATGACATCGCTTGTTGTTCATCAATAAGGACACAAGTGATATATTCTAGAGTCCCACGCAGATCTTAGCAATCGCCGTAACATTTATGAGAAGTTTCACATCCGTGATCTTCATGATTGAATGGAAACTCCCGCCGTGGTCAACATCAAGCGCCACGACAGCAGTCACTTAGGTAACTCCCGTGGATTACGCTTAGTGTGTCTCAAACGGTCTACATCGTGGGGTGATGCTTGGTGTACCTCAATGACTCATCCGAACTATAGGTATACCTCGATACATTGTGTTATCTCACTTGTGGGACTCAGTTCAGAACGGCCTTTGTCGAATTAGAGATGTGTTTTCACACTATGTCGTTAACACCCTCGAAATTCAAACTTGTAAGTGCCGGAATCCGCTTATTACTAACCTGTTTTTATGTTTTCTTCTTATGGAAGCTCCGGAGCGGATTGATCGTGCAGATTCTCCACATGCTCATACCAACAACACATGAAAGTTCTCATCAAAATCAAAGGCAACACAAAGTTAAAGATGATTCTTCGTCAATTTCAAAGAATCTACAAAGTTTAAAGACTCGAGAACTACATCATTGGTAATTAAAAGTCAAATAGAAGTGTGTGCATGGTGGAGAATGACGTGGAGACACCTAACCAACGAAGTTGAAAACGACAGACAACACCATTGACTAATCACAAAGCATGAAGGAACAAAGAATCAAGACTATTCTATATCTTCACACAAAGTTCAAGCTCGAGAAAAGTAAAGACCTAATCAAGTGGAGCATCTTTTGAATGACCACCCCTTAGGGGGAGATTGTTAGCCTTAATAGTTTTTATTAGAAGTGATGGTCATTCACATTTAGGAACTTTGTATCGTGTGTTAGATATCGTATTAGAATAGTCAATAGGCTCGTGGATTGGACTAAGCTAATTGGTTAGAAGTTATGTTAAGCTAACCTTATATAAGTTGTCATCCAATCCAAGTCCAATCCAAGCCCATTCCAAAGCCCATTAGGGTATATGTAAGGAACTATAAATACCCCTCAAAGTCTCATTTGAGGGGTGTGCTTGAGTGTGTGTGTGTGTGTGTTTTCTTTGGAATAAAGTTTCCTTTCTTATCTCTTTCTCTCTATACATACACGCCTAACATATATCAAGTCACCAAGTTCTCTCTTAATCTTTCTTCTTATTTACGCATATATGGTTATGTGTAGCGTGGTATTCGTGTATTAGAAAAGGTTGGTATTCGTGGTAAAGTTGAGTAAAACGAGGTCCTACAATTACCCTTTTACAAGTCTTGTAGTCAATTAGGGTTTCCTTAGTGTATAAAAGAATCCTTAAGGTATTAGGTTAAATGTACGAGTTGTAAGCCTTAACCTTTGAGCAAAGTAATTGATAGAATATACGAAGTTAGTTTATTCTTGTGTTCTTCATACTTTGTGTGTTAAGATTCCGCATTAACACATTAAGATCTTGTTAAGAGTTCTTCACATAGTGAATTTGGATTTATTCAAGTTTACTATAAGTCATTCAAGGCTACTTAGATCCATAAACTTTTGGACCTACAAGTGGTATCAGAGCCTGTAGAAGGACTCTGTTGTTGAAGATACACAAAAACAAACACTCATTCCAACCATAAAACATCAAACATGTCAGAGAAACTAAGTGAAAAGGAAATCAAGAAGGAGCAGATAACTCTCAACCCAAACCACCCCAAATCACAAACACCACAAACATCTCCAACATGAAGCTTCCACCACTGAAGAAAGACGAATATGACATATGGGCTATGGAGATGGAGCATTACTTAGAATACACAGACAATGAAGTTTGGAAGGTGATACAGAAGGGAAACTCTAAAAAGAGAGTTACCAAAGGAAAAGATGGCACTTATACTATGTTGCCACCTGCCACTACTGCTGAGATCCTTGCTGTAGAGAAGGAGAGAAAGGCCAAAAGAATCTTGCTAATGGCACTTCCCAAGGAGCATATCAGACGTTTTCATGGGATGGATGATGCAAGGGAAATATGGGAGGCAATCAAGGTAAGATTTGGAGGAAATGCCAACTCCAAAAAGATGAAAAAGGCTGTATACAAACAACAATTGGAGGCCTTTACTGTTTCCAGTTTTGAAGGATTAGAGAAGGGCTATGACTGGTTTCAACAACTTCTGTCACAACTGGAGGCCCATGGTGCTGGTGTTTCTGATGAGGATGCAAACCATAAATTCCTTAGGTCTTTTCCAAAAGAATGGTCAAGTCTAGCAATGACCATGAGGACCAGACCTGAAATTGATACCATATCAATTGATGATATGTACAACAACCTAAGGGTTTTTGAACAGGAGATCAATAATGTGTCAAAACCATCCTCTTCTAGCTCTCAGAATCTTGCTTTTGTATCACATGGCAAGACAATACTAACCAAAGTTAAGTCTGGTAGTTGTTATAGTACTTCTTCAAAATGTACTATAGAAAGAGGGGCACCTGCTGGAGTTGCTGATCAAGTTATCTACTCTCTCTTTGCTAGATCATCAGAAGAAATAGATTTGCTCGATGAAGATCTGGAGCATATCAATGATGCAGATATTGAAGAGATGGATATTAATTGGCAGATAGCCATGATAGCTATCAGGATGAACAGGTTCTTTAAGAGACATGGTGGAAGAGTCTGTTATGATCCAAAGACTCCAGTTGGCTTTGATAAAAAGAAGCTTGAGTGCTATAACTGTCATCAAACTGGGCACTTTGCAAGGGAATGTAAGGCTCCTGATGCAAGTGATAGGAAAAAGAAGGAGTCTCCCTATCAGAAAAAGGAAGCTGAGAAGAAGGAAGATCAAAAGGTTGGGCTGCTGACCATGGATGGAGGTGCTATCAATTGGGGAGAACATGCTGATGAGGAGTCTACCAGTCACTCTGCGTTCATGGCCATTGGCTCTAACAGTGAGGTATCTTTATGTTCAAAACTATGTGTTGATTCATATAATTTTATTAAAACACAAAGTGATGAGCAATTAACTCAGTTGAGAGAATAGGAAGTTCAAATTCTAGCTTATTCCAATGCTGTTAAAACCTTAGAAACACAAATTTCAAACCTTGAAAAGCAAAATTCATCTCTAAATGAAAAATTAATGTTTCAAGCTAATGATAATTTAGCTAAGGATGAAAAGCTAAGGAAATATAGAAGAATATGTATGAAAGCTCAACAAGAAAGAGATGAGTTAAAGAAAATAGTTAAGTCTTGGGGAGAGTCTTCTAAAAATCTACACAGGTTAATTAATTCTGGCATGAGCTCCAACTGTAAAGTGGGTCTAGGCCATGAGATTAAATCAGATAGTGAAGTTTTAAGTTATGAAGAAGAGATGAAACCTGGTATTTTTGGTAGTTCAGAAGAAGACTATGTTGGTAAACCACTTTATAATATATTTGTTAAAACTGATAATTATAAAGGAGTTCCACCACCACTTAATAAGGACTATACACCTAAACCTTAATAGAAGTTTGATGAGTCTTTATTTGATTACAGCAAAAAAAAATCCTGAAATAATTGCTTCTCAAGACTATTCCATTGAATTTTCTGCCTTTCAATTCCATGACAGTAAAGGATTTTGTAAGAAGAGTCTTGGAAGAGAAGACAAAACCAGTGAGTATTCCACCTGTCAATCTAATGACAGTGAGGGATCCACTGAAAATGTCTTTGAATGTTCTCAGAGCTAAAATCTGAACCCATAAAGATTTCTAAACCTACTCTGATAAGCAAGCCTTATGTGTCTAACCCAGAAATAGCTAAACCTAGGCAACAGATTAAACCTGAGATACCTAAAGTAGACAGAAAGAACTGGCATGGGTTAATGCAAAGAGAATTTGGGGATGGGTACTCTTTCACAAAGAAAAGTTGTTTTGTGTGTGGTAGCCTAAGTCATTTGATAAAAGACTGTGACTATTATGAGAAAAGGATGGCTAAGGAGGCTGAGTTAAAAAGAAAATGGCTGCAAACACTGGTAATGGGTTAGTTTGACCAATGTGGAATAATATAAATAGAATTAACCATGCTAATCAGTTTGTCACAAGACCAGTACTTGTTAATACTGGTAGTACTTCTGTTAATTCTGTTAGGCCAAAAGTGGGTACTGGTGTACAAATTAATACTGGTAGGCAAAACATTAATACTGGTAACATGTCTAGGGTTAATACTGGTCATGTTAAATCTGGTCAAGCCAAAGTTAATCCTGGGTATATGAATGTTAAATCAAAACCTACTAGTCCTTCACCCAGTCCCAAGTTTAGAAAACCACAGGTGAACCAATTCAACCAAAGACTTCATTATGGTTCACATTCACCTGTGAGAAAACCCATAGTTCATAATGCAGCTCAAATGTTTCAATCCTATGCTGCAATGGGTAATTGGGGGACTATTGTTAAGCCCTCAGCAGGTTATACTTGGAGACAGACCAAAACACACTCCAAGAATAATAGTGGACCATCTTCAGCTTATACTTTGAATTATCAAGGTCCACAAGGTAGACCCAAGCCTCTACAGGCCTGGGTCCCCAAGAGAAACTAATTTCTCTTTTTAACATGCAGGAACATCCACACCAGAAGCTAGGAAGTAGAGGAATTGTTGATAGTGGATGCTCTGGGCATATTTCTGGTAACAAGGATCACTTGGAGGAGTTTGAGGAAGTCCAAGGAGGTTCTGTTACTTTTGGTGGTAGCAAAGGCTACATTACTGGTAGAGGTAAAATTAAAGTGGGCAATTTAGAATTTGAGAGTGTATATTTTGTGAAAGAACTTGGGCACTTTAACCTTTTCTCAATATCACAAATTTGTGATAAGCATCATAAGGTTCTTTTTACTAAAACTGAATGCTTTGTGTTAACTTCTGACTTTAAGATGCCTAATGAGAATCAGATACTTCTAAAGGTCCCAAGACAACACAACTTATACAGTTTTGATATGAAGACACCTCCTGCTGCCAAAGGTGGTGCTTGTTTGATTGCAAAAGCCTCACTGGATGAGTCTAAATTGTGGCATAGAAGACTTGGTCATATCAATTTTAAAAATCTTAACAAGCTTGTATAGGGAAACCTAGTTAGAGGACTACCTGATAATACTTTTAAGAATGACCACACATGTGTTGCTTGCAACAAGGGAAAGCAGCATAGGGCCTCATGCAAGGCAAAATCTGTTAGATCTCTTACTCACCCACTACATACCTTGCATATGGACTTATTTGGCCCCACTTCTGTTAAAAGCATTAATCATGCTAGCTATTGTCTTGTTATCACTGATGATTGCACCAGGTTTTGTTGGGTATTCTTTATGTCTACTAAGGATGAAACTATAGGAATCCTTCAAGCTTTTATTAGGCAGATAGAGAACCAAAGAATCAAAAGGTTAAGACTATTAGATCGTGCAATGCACGAGTTTAAGAACGTGGAAATGCTTGAATTTTGTGGAAATAAGGGCATTAAACAAGAGTATAATGTTGCAAGAACTCCACAACATAATGAAGTTTTGAAAGAATGAACATGACCTCATTGAGGATGTTAGGACCATGCTAGCAGACTCACACTTACCAACAACTTTTGGGTCAAGCATTTGAATTTTGCTTCTTATGTTTTCAATAGGGTAAGGGTGACTAAACCTCCACTCAAGACTCCTTATGAGCTTATGTTTGGACATAAACCTGTCATTAGCTATCTAAGACCTTTTGGGTGCCATGTTACCATTCCAGATACTCTTAGTGTCCTTGGAAAATTTGATGGTAAATCTGATGAAGGTTTCTTGATAGGGTATTCCCTAACCAGTAAGGCCTTTAGGGTATACAACTTAGTGACCAAAAGTACAAGTTGTGATTGGGAGATCTACAGGGACAATTTTGGAAAAGATTGGAAGGTAATCAGATTTAGTAGAAAGTTTGCTATAGTCAAGAATCTTGAAGATATGATAAAATCTTGTAATCGACAAGACTTGGATACTCTGTGGAGTTTGGTTGCATAATGCACGAGTTTTCCTTGGTCTCCAATAGTTAGATTCATCCGAGAGATATTGATGAGACTGGTGAAGAATTTTTGTATATTCCCGAAATTTTAACGAAGAAATCCAAAGCTGCAACTATGTGAATTTGGGAAATCTTGAGTCAGGCTGATGACTCGGTAATAAAACAAGCGCTTCTCAGGAGGCAACCCGTGTTGTTTTCAGATTCGATTCTCATTTTTTCGTGGTCACACCCCAAAGTTTAAACCTTTGGTTGAACTTAAGTGTGGGGGGTGACACGCTTTAATAAAACTGTTCTTTTTGTTTGTGTGTAAGATTACTGCATGTAATGATTACTTCCGTGGACACTTGGATCAAAGATGTTAAGCTGGAAACTCATTCAAAAAATCTGGTTTTATCCCTATTTCCCTAGTTTCTATACTTTGATATTCGTTATTTTTCACATTGAGGACAATGTTTAACTTAAGTGTGGGGGGTGAATAGGAAAATTAGAGTTTTTGAGCTTAAATTTTAATTTTTTTTGCCCTTGTGATCTAGTTATTTTCACGCTTTTAGGATAATACATTAGAATAACTGGATCAATCCACTGGTAAAATCTGTAATTTTGAAAAAAATTGATATGTGTTCCGATTAATATTGCAATCCATTCTGGGATCGATAACATTTGCTAGCACACATTATATAAGCCCTTTCCCCAAATTGTGAGGATTTGAGCCTATATCATATATATATATATATATATATATATATATATATATATATATATATATATATATATATATATATATATATATATATATAGCATACATCTTTATGCTTAGATGTTTTCATGTGTGTGATGGTGATTTTATTTATTGTAGAACTTGTGCTTGTAAATCATTACTGCACCACAAAGTGAGATTGGATTCGTGTGATATAAGTGTATTCGTGTGATAAAGAGGCACCTTAGGATTTAAACACAAATGGCCTTCCATTTTACATCTAATGATACATTAGCTAACCACATCGGTTAGTTAACCACCCATATGGACCCATTTGTAGCACTCACTTTTAGTGCTAGATACCCTTAGTAAACCCTCTGAGCCAATCTTTTCATTCTTGTTAAATCCAGAAAAATACAAAAATATTTTACACTTTAAGCCTTAGCCTAACCTTTGTCAAATGTCTAATTGGTTGGTTGCTTGGTACGATTGGATTGTCTTGATGATTATGAGTAACTGCACTTTGTCATTCGTATGTGCCATTTCGAAGAAAGAATTATGTTTAAAAAAAAAGTTAGTTATGTAATAAGTATTAGCCAATGTGCTATGTATGAAGAATATTGTTATGGCGAATCGATGTGAAGATTTGTGGAAGTCCAAGAAAAGAAAGAATGCATCTATAATCATTTACTGGTTTGCGGATTGTCCGGTAACTAGCAACATGGGTATTAGACTTGACTTTATTTTTCTTTTAAAACCAATTAAATAAATAATCCCATGCCTCATCCATATCCTTTAATCACCCGAAGCCTAATATTTCAACCCGAATAAAATCCCTCTTTAGACGTTTACACTTGGTGCTCACCCCACGTCGATGGAGTTTTGTTTCTTGTACAAGCTTATGGTAATAAATGAATAATAACTGAGCAATGAGTGTGATTTCTCTTGTTTACTCTACCTAAAAAATTGAGTGATTGAGTGAATTATATTTTGTTCCTTTTTCATGAGGTGTTTTGAAATGTTAATCGTGCAAGAAAATCATTGGATATTGTCAAACATCTTGATTCTTTCATCATTAAAGCTAACACGATGGATCTTATCTTGTACTTGTACTTGGTAGATTTGCAGCGCATTTTTCTCAATCATATTTCTGTACCATGTGGATATTTTATTCAATTCTAGATTTCTTGAGGGCAAGCAAAGTTTAAGTGTGGGGAATTTGATAACGCTCAGATTGAACATGTTTTCTGTAGCATTATTCATGCTTTTATATATGTTATTTGGCTATATTTATATGCTTATAGTACTTAATCGTATCAAAGAACGTTTGTCTAGTATATGTAACCAAGTGCATGGAAATGGAAGGACAAGTAAAAGAATATTAGATAAAAGAAGATGCGTATGCATACAAGAAGATTTCCGTTCCATGGAGGCATTTCAAGCACATATGTTCCATTGGTTCAGCATTCCAAGTGTCGAAGCAATGAAAGAGATCCACTTTGGATGAAGAATCAAGAGCTATGAACTAGAATCGAACAAACAAACAAGTCACATGCTGTGGAAAACCAGCCGATCGGTTGCCACCCGCAACCGATTCGGTTGGAGGTTAGTAAAGAATGCCAGCCGATCGGTTGCCACCCGCAACCGATTCGGCTGGAAAGTCATGTATGCCATTTCTTCATCACTAAGACTCCTCACTTATATCTAAACGATTCTAGGTCCTTCCTTGGTGTATTCTAGTCCCTTCCAAGCTCCTTGGAGGCCAAGTTCAGCATTAATAACCCTAGGCCTTGAGATTAGTATAAATAGAGCCTTTTGTGATCATTTGAGAATAAAAACACTAAATACAACTCTCTACTCATCAAACCATTCTCAAATAGCTCTCAAATTCATCATTAGAAGTTCAGGAAAGTTTGGCGGTCCAAGAAGTCAACAATTGGAAGTCAAACCCCCCGAGAAGTCAACACCAATACTTTGGGTAACATTACTCAATCATTTTTAATCTAATTCCAATCATTGTAAGACTCTTAATCATGCTTTCTAATGTTCAAAGTTCTGAGTTTATGTTAATGTTTGCTATGAGTGGCTAATTCCTTTATGCACTTGCTTAAACAATGTTAATTATCTAATGATTAGTTTATGATTGTGTTAACTGTTTTAATTCAATTTCAAGTTAATTCTAAAATCCAATTGTGCTTTAAGTTTCATAGTGACATTTGTTAATCAAGATTGACTAGTTGTTAGTAATTTTAAGGGTCGAAAGGACTTATTTTTATTCAACTAGTTATAATCAGTTGTCTATGAATGATTGTTTTTACCAATTATTCTTGGTCAAACAAAGAAAATAAAGTGTGGTTGTAATAAGAATACTTTTTTATTATCAAATTGGATTGATTGGAAACACCTCAAAGGTCATAAGATTAGTTGTTTACAATCAATTGTGACCCTTTTTCTATAATCGGTTACCTTTTACATTGACCATTTCTTAAGCAAATTTGATAAGGTAAATGGATGTTTTGTTGTTTAAGTTTATGAATATAAACTTATGAAACTTAAATTTATCTTGAATTGATTGGTTAAACTTAATGCTTGTTTTTATAAACTAAAATCTTGACGAAGTTTTAACTTGTAAGAGCAATAGATTAGTATACCAACTAATTATCATAACCAACATGTTAAGAAGAGGTTAACACAATCATACTTTTCAAGGATAAGGGACTAGTTTAAGCAAGTGTAGTTTTAATCACCTGAATCTCAATTTTCATTATTATTTACTTTTGGATTGCTATAGTAGATTTTATACTTGTTTCTTGATTCACTCACAAATCCCTGTGAACGATCCCGACTTACCATCATAATCTTGCTATAACGGACGAGTTCACTTGCTCGTATGTGTTATTGATAGACTTGGTAAATCACCCTTTTATAAATTTAAAACTTGTACACACGTAGCACATCACATATCTTACCCAGATTACATTTGATATGTTGAGTGACAATCTAAAGAAAATATCCAAGAAATCTTCCAGGGATTTCTATGATGATGCAAGACAATATGTAATATGCATTTTCATTTTTAATTTTATATGTTTATGTAAATAACCATTGTAATGTACATGTTAGTAAACTAAATGAATTTAATTAGATGAGTGAAAAACAATGTTTGATCACATATGTTTTATAAGATACATTTTTGTTTTATTGTGAAAACTAATTTACTCGTGAAAGATTAAAAATGTAATGTGTCTTTTAATTTAACATCTAATAGTGACATTTTTCTTAAAATGACAAACTACCATTTTGTGAATAAATTTTGAAAACATTTTGTGTTTAAGAAAAACTTGTAGATATATGTAAAAGTCTTGACAAGATTTATACTTTTGCTAAAATGAAATTTTTTATTGTTAACAACAAAATATAGCAAAGATCGTAAAATATAAATAACGGTTTTAGACGATATTTGTATTAACAATCTCCCCTATTTGTTGAGGACAAAACATAAATATTGTTTTTAATGATGGTATAAATATTTTCAAGAATTATAAAAATATGTCTTTTAACTTGAAATTTTTGATGAACTAACTAGTTGAAGAATAAAATATAACAATCTTTACTTTCAAGTTATAATTAATTTCTCCCACTTTTTGTCGAAACAAAAAAGAAGAGGCGAGGCGGATAATGCAATGAGCCCGAGCCAAATGCTCCCCCTTAATTGGGTGCTAAGAGAAAGATACATGAATTATGAAAAGATACAAAATAAATGTTAGTGAATTTAAACATGATACAATCCAAAATAATTATCACAACCAACATACAATCACTTAGAGTAACCAACAACATTATAACAAACATCATTCATTAGTAAAATTTTTATGACTAAAAGTCATAAAATGGACAATAATGGAGATGTGTTAGAATAAGAAAGAAAATAAATCCTAGAAAATAAAAAAAATAAAATAGAAAAAAAATGACTTATAAAATGAAGGTCCTAAAATAACTAATAAACATCCTATTGTGGTGGAGGATGGGAAAGAGCGTTAATACGCTCAAGAATGTGGTTTAGAATGAACCTCATTTCATCTTGAAGTTCATGGACCATAATGCAAGTCCTTTCACTTAGATGAGAGGTTCGCCACAATGTGAGCAACCATGGCGAGGTTGGTTTGGTGGTAGAATAGGTTCATTGTTTGTTAGTGGTGGTGGTGAAGCATTGGTTGATTGATGGTTGGGATTGGGTGGAGCAATGAGGGAAGTGAGCAAAGCGGTTTGCATTTGCATTGCCTCATTAAGATGCGAATCCACCATGTTAGAGAAGGCTTGAAAATTGTCTAGGTGAGCTTGGATCTCTATTTGAGATTGTGGGTGGTCTTCCCACATTGACTCATCAATATCCTCAATATGTGGGGAAAATGAGTGAGGTGGTTAAGCATGATCTCCATAGAGGGGCCCATGGATTTCTTTGTGGATTGGGTGAAAAAGTAGAGGTCTAGGTTCATCTTGAAAAGGATCATTTGGCATAAAGGATGCCCTTGGAGATTCATGAGCAATACGCTCAATGGAGCCAAAAGATAGAAGAGGTGGTGGATTTGTTGGTCTAGGTGGTAAGTCATCCAAATCATCCAAAAATGGATGAGGGGATGTTGGTGGTGTTGTAAAAAGTTCAAGTGGTATAAGTTTTAGAGACTTTGGTGGTGAAGGTATTTTGGATGGTTGTGATGGAGCCGGTGGTGGTGAGGTGACAATTGGTGTTTTTGTTGGTGGTGGAGTAGTCACAATGATGGTTGATTTTGGTGATGGAGTTGGAGTACTTAAGTTTAGGAAGTTCTCATCTTTAATGGGTGATGAGATGTTGAGCGGTGTAGAGTCGGATGATCAGGAGTTCAAGTTGACGAAGCAACATGGATGTACGCTAATTCTAGCGGTTTTCTTAAGTGGCTTGTTTGAAGGAGATGACGTTGAAGATTTAGTCATTTTTACTTTGCTTAGGAGATGCTAAGGAGTAGTAGGGAAGATGTGAAAAATACTATCCTGGAAGTGAGTAATTTATAGAACTAAGGATTCATGGAGAATTGTGTTTGATTTGATGTTAATCCATACAAAGATGGTGGTTTCTAATCATTTGAAGGTGTTTAATAACATTTCAAGTCATCCTAAGTCAATCCATTGAGAATGTGTGAGTGAGATATGAAAGATATGCAATAAATGAACTTCAATCATTGCAAAATCCTGGAAAAAGATAGCCACGGATTGCAAGGAACCAAATTTTTGGTTCCTTCCTTTATGCAGAAAGGTAACTTGAGTGAATTTTGATAAATTTTGAATTATGGTGGGAAATGCATGTCCTATTGGTCTAATTAAGTTCAAGACATTCTAATGTGATTAAGTATCAGTAAAGACTATCCTAGTAACAAAAGTGAATGATCTAGAGTGCGGGATTGGAACAAAAGTTTAAAGTATTTTCTACAGGCCCGCGGCACCAAATAGATACACAGACGGAACCCTGTTTTTGGTTCGTCGTCGATCGCCTATTGGATTTGGCGGCACCAAAAATCATAAGCACGGAACCAAATTTTTGGTTCCGTGGTATCCGCGGGTGCAAAAAAGTTAACAAATGGCTTTTTCGAAAGCCCGAACCTCGTTCAAATTTTGTAATTTTGCTTTAAACATGTGTAACTAATTAGTTGTGATTAGGAAATAACAATAACACATATATTAACATACGTATAGGCATAGATTGAGCAGGGGCTAACAATTTCACTACTAATGTGAAAAGGGGGTGAAAATTGATAACACATAGTAAATTTTTATTCCACCTATCTCATAGATTCCAGTCAAAGATTCATAGAATCCAAATTCCATCATTGTTATCTCCCGAACGCCATGGTTAGTTCACAATTGTTCATAGTTTAGTTATAATCCTAGGAGAATAAACATACAACATTGTTTTAACATATTGTACCAAACGCTCATACAAACCTCTCACCGTCTGTCCAACTTCTTGTTCATCTTCGTAAGGTACCGCCAATGCATTTGAACATCCTCTTGTTTGCTTGAACTCTCTGATTGGTTCTCCAACTCGGGAAGTTGTAGTAGGTACTCAAGTGGAGGAAGCCTAGAGTTCGAATACCATCATCTTCGCTCATTGAGGATGATGAAGAAGAGGAGGTTGAGGACATTTTCTTTGAGCCTTTGCAACCCTTTTGTCACTTAGAGGGACAAAGATGTGATCAACAAGAGTAGTCCGACATATCCCTTTAGGATTTGGTAGAATTGGTGCAAAGCCCTATAAAGACGGGTGAGAAGCATCCCGTAGGAAGGCGGTGGTTCCTAGCAAGAGTATATCCTCCATCCTCTTGGCGATGTAGTAGGCTAGGTTGAATGGTTGGCGGGTTAACAAACTATAAAGCATGTAACGAATGCAGACATTGATGTGATCCCGATTACCTATAGTGCACAAGACATTTGCCCTTAGAATCTCTTCCCACTTTTTGAATTATGGCTTAAGCTCATTGAGCTCCATGCCAAAGGGATCCTTTTTGATTTCATTACATGTACGGGTTGTCCTAGTGGTTTGAGTTTTCGGAAGAAAAAGATGTTCTCGGATTATTTCCTTTGCAACAAGAGGAGTATCGTATGGAGGCATACGATCAAAAACTGAATCAAGGATTGGAAGGGACCACTTATCTGTGTAAAGGCATGTACCTTCACATGGAATGTCGAGGACTTCTGCAAATTGACGGAGAGGAATGTTGAGGTGATATTGGTAGATTTTGAAGCAAAGTGACAAAAGTCCATGATCATTGTTTACAAGCATTACACTAGCATAGAACTGTAGAACGAACCTAGGACAAATTTGTTCATTTATGTCTAGGAGACCATCAAAGTATATGGTGGCAAGTTCTTCACGAATTTTTGTGCCTTCAAGGAAGGATGGGTCAATGGTTCTACCCTTATGTTAATATCATTTTTCTAGTACCTTAAAGATTTTCACTTCTTCCTTAGAGAGACCCTTAGTTTTGTGGTGTTTGGGAATGTAGTTGGGAGTATCTTTATGATCATAGAAGGTTGCGGGGGACATGTTTGATCCTAGATACAAAACAATTCACATTTTAGTCAAAACGAAAGAGAATTTCGATATTGTGTTCTAGTGTGTGTCTATATGAAAAAAATGTGGAGGTACCGTTATCTCGACTCCTTTTAATGCATAAAAATAAATTCTTTAGTAGTTTAGTAACAAAACGGGAGATAACCCAAATGCTCCTAATTCAATGTAACTTCAATTGAATGTATCCGAGAATACGTATTAATTATGTACTTTCTTTAGCATTCAAGATACATCATGCAAGTGATGAAATAACGTTTTTATTTGTATGAACAATGAGAAATTGTTTGTCCTAAACTGAGAAGTTTTTCATAAGTTTGACATGGGGTTTTTAGCTAATTATGATAATGCCTTATGAGATGCAATTCCTAACTAAGGGAAACATGATTAGTTAAGTAATTTAACAAATGTACTTCATGATTTGTCTAAGAAGAATGCATAATCCCAATGTTTGGTTTTGTGCATAAATTAGAAGCCCTAGACTCAGAATCAAGAAAAGAAAAGTATAAGGAGACTTACAATGTTGATTAAAGTTGAGATTGCTTGAAGAGAATACCTCAATTGTGAGTTAGGTGTGTTTTTGGATGAGTTTTAGTCGTTTGTAGGTTATGAGAGAAGAAGTGTCCATTAAATATTTTAAAAACTATTCCAGGGAACCACGGACTGGACGGAACCAAAACAAGGGTTCCGTCCTTGTTGTCGTTTGGTTACGTGGGACCAGATTGACCTTGGTCAATTTTTGTTGTGTTTGGTTAAACTAAGGTTTGGGTTAAGGTTTCAATTATAGGTTTGGTTCCATTAGTCCTAATCCAAGTCTAAGAAGATTAAATGGTGCTCGTTTAAGAGGTTTTGTTAGGATGTCGGCAATGTTTTCTTTAGATGATACTTTCTCGATTGAGATGTTTCCTTTTTGAACATTGTCAGGAAGGAAGTGATGACGGATTTTAAAATGTTTGGTTCGAGCATGTTGGACTGTATTTTTGCTAAGATCAATAGCTCCTTTGTTGTCACAAATGATAGAGATGTCGTTGAGTAGAATTTCGTAGTCCATGAGAGCTTGCTTCATCCAAAGAGCTTGTTGACATGCTTTTTTGGCTGATATGTACTCGACTTCGGTTGTTGAAATAGCGAGGGATGTTTGTTTCTTAGAGAACCATGAGGTGAGACATTGTCCAACAAAAGTACAAAATACCACTTGTGCTTTTTCTATCAACATAGTCACCGGAATGGTCCAAGTCGGCATACACTATGGTTTCTACACTCATTACTTTGGGATATCATAATCCTAAGTGTGTAGTGCTTTTAATGTATCTAAATATTCGTTTCACAGCTTCACGATGTGATGTTTTAGGATCTTCTTGAAAGCGAGCACATAGACAAACACTAAACATAATGTTGGGTCTACTAGCCATGAGATAGAGTAGACTACCAATCATTCCTCTATATTTAGTGTTATCTACAGATTATCCTTCTTCATCCTTGGTGAGCTTGGTTTCCGAGGACATAGGTGTTTTGATAGGTTTAGAGTCTTCAAGACCAAATTTCTTAAGCATATCCTTTTCGTATTTAGATTGGTTAAAGAATATACCATCTTCTAATTGTTTAATTTGAAGTCCTAAAAAGAAGCTTAGTTCTCCCATCATACTCGTCTCAAACTCGTCGTACATGATTTTTGTGAATCATCACAAAGCTCTTGACAAGTTGATCCGAATATGATGTCATCTACATATATTTGGATGATAATAATATGTGAATCCTTTTTCTTGGTAAAGAGAGTATTATCTACTAAACCCATGGTGTACTTATGTTCAACTAAGAAAGTTTTAAGTCGATCATACCATGCTTTTGGTGCTTGCTTAAGTCCGTATAATGCCTTTTTAAGTTTGTAAACGTGATTTGGTTTTTCAAAATCGGTGAAAGCGGGAGGTTGTGCAACATAGACTTCTTCATTAATGAAACCATTCAAAAATGCACTTTTAACATCCATTTGAAAAAGTTTGAAATCATGTGCACATGCATATGCAAGTAAAATTCTAATTGACTCGAGCCTAGAAATAGGAGCAAAAGTTTCATCGTAGTCAATACCTTCTTGTTGATTGTAACCTTGTGCTACTAGTCTAGCTTTGTTTCTAGATACTACACCATTTTTGTCCATCGATTTTGAAAACCCATTTTGTTCCAATTATAGTATGATTTTTAGGTTGAGGCGCTAGTGTCTAAACATCATTTATAATAAATTGGTTTAATTCTTCTTGCATTGCAATGACCCAAGATTCATCTTTAATTGTTTCACTTATATTTTCGGTTCAATAGATGATACAAAACAAAATAATTACTTTGATTTTGAGCTTGTGATCTTAAGGTTCTTTGATTTAATTATCCTATGACTTTATCCAAAGGATGACTTTTAGGTTCTTTGATATTGATAACTTCTTCATTTAATAGTTCATCTTCCTTGTTATTATCATTGTTTTCTTGATTAACAAGTTGATTTTCAACTAAGCCATCATCTACCAAAGGTGATGTCTAAGAGGTAGGTGGACTTTCATCAAATGTTACGTTTAACGATTCCTCGCTCTCATTCTTTCTTTGTTTAAAACAATATATGCTTTGCTAGTTTGTGAATAACCAAGAAACATACCTTCATAAGACTTTAGGTCAAATTTGGTGAGATAATCTTTAGTATTTAAAATAAAACATTTACACCCAAACACCCTGAAGTATCCTAAAGTAGGCTTCTTGCATTTATAAAGTTCATAAGGTGTTTTGTTCAAGAATGGACGTATTAAGACTCTATTTAAAATGTAAGTAGATGTTTCAACGCCGTTACACCAAAACTTTTGATGTATGTTTTGTTCACTAAGCATTGCTCTACTCATTTCTTGAAAAGTACAATTTTTACTTTCTACTACACCATTAGATTGGGGAGTTCGAGGAGCCGAAAAATTATGTGTTATACCATTAGTATCACAAAAAGTTCCAAATTGTGTTTCCTTATTGAATTCACGACCATGATCTGTTCGAATCGACACAATGTTACTACCTAGTTAGTTTTGAATTTTATTACTAAGTATTTCGAATTGATCAAAAGCTTCATTTTTGGTTTTCAAAAACTTTGTCCAAGTGTATCGTGAATAGTCATCTACTATAACCAAAGTGTAGAAGTTGCCTCCATAACTTTGTATAGCGGATGGGCCAAACAAATCCATATGCAAAAGTTCTAGACACCTAGTTGTAGGATTCTTCATTATGTTTAGGGGACCTTAGATTTTGGTTTACATCTATTTGCAACTTCTGGATCTTCTTTTGTGGCTTACTTATGCTGCTTGGGTTGGTTTCCCAGCTACTCGTTGATCTACATCCGGGTATTGTGTATTTTTCATTAACAATCTTTTATCATGGTCTTCTAAGAGACAACAAACTCTCTCACGTTCTAGTGCTGAAGTTGAATATTGGTGTATTGCTAACGTTGTTGCCGAGAGAGCATGGGTACACATCTCCTTTGAGAACAATACACACCATTACTAACTGCTCCTTTTGTGTATTGTCATAATGTCAGTGTTGTTTATTTATCTGCTAATCTGGTGCAACATCAACGAACCAAACACATTGAGATTGACATTCATTTTGTTCGTGATATTGCCATGGGCCATGTGCGTGTTCTTCATGTTCCATCTCACTACTAGTATGCCGATATCTTCACCAAAGGTCTTCCTTTAGCGTTGTTTGAAGAGTTTCGCATTAATTTGAGTGTTCGGTCTCCTACCACTCAAACTGCGAGTGATTTTTAGTTGATGTATGTGTTACTAGTTTAGTGTGGGTTATCACTACCAGATTTTAACATATGGTGGATGAGCTGACGACACAGGGCCTCCATTTTTTAGGGGCACCACGATTTTGGACATATGGACTGGTTTAATTAGATTTCGAGAAAAGAAATGATAATAATGTGTTAAGAAACGTAAAAATAATTGAATTTCATAAAAGATATCGATTAGTAGCAAGTAATATTAGAAAAATAGGGTGCACGCAAGGTTGTAGTCGTGTGTTTGGATCTCAGTTGTGTGACTAAGAAAGATGAGTACTTTGGGTTATCTATATGTTTCCCCCTAGAAGTTTTAGCTTTTACAGAATTGTCCACTTGTTGAACATTTATTATTAAGTAAGTATAAGTTTATTACAAAATTAGTAAGTACAAGTATAAGTTTTTTGTAATTAGCATTTTCAGTATGAATGGTAAAAGGATCGTTTGAAAAGTGTCCCAAACTTTAAAATTTGCTATTACTTCTATAGACTTTAATTTTACTTCTTTTGAAAACATATATATCCTTTTACACATCGAAGCTATTTTCGCTTTTAGAAAAGCTCGAGTGTAAATATTGCACGGGTCTCGAAATTCACGAGATGGCCCAGCTATCACTTGTAGATTATTGTCCAAACCCATATTCTAAACCATTCCATATAATTATATATTGTTGGTTGATTAATGAATGAGACAAGGCGATTACTTATCTAATATTAAGTTGATCATTTCTTTTACAGAATTTAAGTGACTTATGATACTTCGTAGCAATAGACATGATCCAAGCAATCAGATAACCTCTTAGCGGGAACGAACAAAAGATTTAATGTGGTTTTATAAGGCGTTGAGTGCTTGATTCAAACCATAGACCAATAAAAAATTTCAAATGCTACCAATCAAGTTTGGTTCTAATGTATATCCAGAATTTCAATTTTTTATAGATAAACTAACTATATTTGTAGGTAAATTGCTCTTATAATGGAAACCCTAAAACTTATTACAAACATATTAAATGATGATATATTCGGCCTTTATCAAAGTGTCTCTATAAACCTACACCTATACGTAACCCAATAGTATTTATATTTATTATGTTTAGCTTGGCCCAATAAGGGTTTTGTAGTCACACGCCATATACACGACCTTGTTATGTATATGTTTTTCGTGTTTAATAAGATGATTATGGTGATTATACCATTTAATATGGATAATCCCTGTTATAGCATCATGATTGGATCTGCTATCTCTCCCAAACAACTTATCCATAAATCTTATTCAATAGCTAGTATCAAGGCATGCATCCCCACCCACTTAATCTAGTTAAACTAAACTGCAACTCTTGAAAAAACCTTTTTAAACGAGTTTGTAAGACCTACGATGTCATTCATCATCTCGATAAACCGGCATCTGAAAGCACCTCACAACCTGACCCGCATCATGATACCAATGACTCTCTAGTCTTCATGTGGATGTACTTCACCATCACCTTTTGCGTCTTTTGTCTCAAGCGACTATGCTTCCTCAAGCCTTTTAGACAATGACTCTTTGGGATCCCGTATGGAATATGGACATTGGTGCTTCCTCTCACTTGGTTGACAACACATGTATCCTCACTTCTATTAGTAATTCATTCATTTATCCATCTGTGTATGTTGGAAAAAGTACTTCTATGCACGATACTCATACTGCACATAGCTTCTTGTATACTGCTGATAAACCACTGCATTTTAATCATATACTTATCACCCCTCACATAATTAAAATTTGATTTATGTTCATAAATTTAAGCGTGATAATGACGTGTGTGTTGAATTTGATGCTTATGGTTTTTCTGTGAAGGATTACCAGACGGGCATACTTCTTCTCTGTTGTGATAGCACGGGCGATCTTTACCCGGTTACGCAACCCTCATCCACGCATTCTCCTTTGGATTTGCTTTCATTCAGTCATACTACATGGCACAGATGCCTCGGGCATCCCAGTTAAGATGTGCTTCATCGTTTGGTGTCTCTTAATTTAAGTTTTGGTAATAAGTCAAAGTCGTCCACTTTGTGTCATGCTTGTTAGTTAGGAGAACAGGTCAAGCTTCCATTTTATAGTTCAGAGTCGCATGTTTCTTCTATTTTTGATATTATCCACTCGGATTTATGGACATCCCCTATTCTGTGTGAGAGTGGTATTAAATACTATGCTATCTTTTTAGATCATTTCTCGCATTTTGTTTGGGTTTATCCATTGCATAAAAAATCTTATTTGTATGATAATTTTGTTGCTTTTCATGCTTATATTAATCAACAATTTGGTGTAGATATAAAGGCTTTACAATGTGATCATGGGGGTGAATATGACAATACCCATTTCCATGACCTTTTTCGCAAAAGTGGCATTCAATTTTGCTTTTCTTGCCCGCACACATATCAACAAAATGGAAAGTCTGAGCATATGTTGCGTACCATAAACAACCTTATACGTACCTTGCTTTTTCAGGCACACATACCCTCTTCCTATTGGGTGGAAGCCCTTAACATGGTTGATTATATTTTGAACATTATCCCTTTGACTGCGATTCATGAGGTGCCGTTCACCAAATTATAATACAAACTATCCTGTTACAATAATTTGCGGGTCTTTGGGTGTATTTGCTATCCCACTTAACTGTTGATCACAAGCTTCAATCACGATCCACTCCTTGTGTGTTTCTTGGTTACCCTGCCAACCATCGTGGGTATAGGTGCCTTGACTTATCCTCCGAAAAAATAATACTTTCCCAACACGTTCAATTTGATGAGAACGTTTTTTCGTTCGCCTCAATACACGAGTACGCATCTCACACTTATGATTTTTTGTCAACCACCCCTACAATATCTTTACCTATTTCTCCCACAGTAGCCCATGATCTGCCTTCGCCCATATTGCCCTATACAATGCAATCTATCCCATTACCACACCACACATCCGAGCCCAATATACCCCAGCCCGATACTCCTATTGTACAGCCCGATTCAATACCCGAGCCCATCGCTACTACCATGCAGCCCATTACCCCCATCACATCCCATACTCAACAACCCGCCACGACCCAAATACAAGCTGCAACACCTCACCCACTCCCCAGTACTCATCACATGGTCACATATGCTAAAGCTGGTATTTCTAAACCTCTTGAGTGTATGAATTGTCATGTTACTGCTGTTTCTCCATTTCCTCGATCTCATGTGCATGCTCTTCGTGATCCTTAGTGGAAACAAGCTATGTTAGATGAATATGCTTTAATTACTAACGGTATGTTAGATGAATAAGTTTCATGTAGATGGTTCCTTAAGCAGGTATAAGGCATGTCTTATGGCCAATGGTCACAGTCAACAACATGCAATTGATTGTGATGAGACTTTTAGTCCCGTGGTCAAACCAGCTACTATTCGCAAAATCTTGAGTCTCGCAGTGTCTCGTAATTGGCCTATTCATCAGATTGACGGGAAGAATGCTTTTCTTCACGGTCACTTAGCTGAGACAGTTTACATGCATCGACCTCCGGGTTTGTATATTATGCTCATCCAGATTATGTTTTTCATTTGCAGCGTTCATTATATGGGCTTAAGCAAGCCCCTCGAGCTTGGTTTTAGAGGTTTCTAGGATTTGTTACTCGCATTGGTTTTCACCATAGCAAAACTGATGCATCGCTTTTTATGTTTCATCGTGGATCTGACACGGCCTACTTGTTATTGTATGTGGATGATCATATATTGACTGCTTCTTCTACTGCATTTTTACATTGGGTTATCACTACTCTTCATGGTAAGTTTTCAATGACGTATCTTGAGCCTCTTAATTAATTTCTTGGTATTTCTGCTACACGCACATCATCTGGCTTATTTTTATCACAATCCAACTTTCTAAAGAAATTCTTAAGAGAGCTCTTATGCAGAAATGTAATATGTGTCCCACTCCTGGTGATACGGAGTCCAAGCTTGGACTTGATGGTATGCCTTTTGATGATCCCACCTTATATCGGAGCTTAGCTGGTGCCCTTCAGTATTTTACATTTATGCACCCGGACAATTCATACGCGGTTCAGTAGGTTTGTCTATGTATGCATGACCCTCGTGATACACATTTTCATGCTTTGAAGTGTATATTACACTATATTCGTGGTACTCTTGATCATGGTCTTTAGTCGCATGTTTTACCATCGCCGCCTTTTTCTTACACGATGCGATTGGGTGGGTTGCCGGTCACGAATTGGTCCACTTCGTGTTATTGTGTTTTCTCTCGGATAATCGATATCTTGGTCTACTAAACGTTAGGTGATGTTGTCTTGGTCCGATGTTGAGGCTGAATATTGTGGTGTCGCTAATGTGGTGGCGAGACCGCTTGGGTTGAAACCATCGAGAGTTGCATGCTCCTTTGTCTACTACTACTATTGTCTATTGTGATATGTTAGTCTCGTATATTTATCTGCTAATCCTGCTCAACATCAATGTACGAAACACATTGAGATTAACATTCATTTCATTCGTGATTTTGTTACTTCAGGACAGGTTCGTGTGATTATGTTCCTTCTCGCTTTCAGTATGCTGATGTTTTTACTAAGGGACATCTTGGCTGCATTGTTTATGGATTTTCGTTTCACTTTGAACGTTCGAATGTCTCCCGCTCAAACTGCGAGGGAGTATTAACCAGAACCTATACTTAGCCTAATAGTATTTACATTTATTATGTTTAGCTTGGCCCATTCAGGGTTTTGTACTCAAACGCCATGTATACAACATTGTTATGTATATATGTTTCGGATGTTCAATAAGATAATTATGGGGATTAAACCATTTAATAGCTTCTTTGTTCTTCTATCATGCACCAATGAATATCAATAAATTAAATCGTTATTTTGTGCTTATAGAGTTGAGATCTCATATTTTTCATAGATCCAATGAAGTAATCATATCCATCTATTTGACATCAAAATTAATAAAAAATCATTTTCACCCTTTTTAAAAAATAAAATATCTTGCAAACAATAAATCATTAAGGGATGAAAAACACAACATCGTGACGAGAATTGTTTTATCTATCAGTAGACGGGCACTTCGATATACTTTCGACAAACATTTTCTTTTCAAGTTTTGTTTTGGTTATAAAATTTCAAAAATCACATGTGCTTTTTATGTTAGGAATCACGTGTGATTTCAAAATTCACATGTGTTTTCATGAAATCATATGTGATTTCAAAATAGCAAATCACATGTGATTTCTTCAGACGTAAATTTCAACACTTACAAAAAATTGTCGAAAATAATTCTTCGAAAGTATATAGAAGTGTCCATCTATAGATAGATGATTTAATGTTTGTCGTTATGCTATGATTTTTTCGCCTAACGATTAACGGTTTGCAAGATATTTAATTTTTAAAAAAATGATGAAAGTTTATTATTATTATTATTATTATTATTATTATTATTATTATTATTATTATTATTATTATTATTATTATTATTATTATTATTATTATTATTATTATTATTATTATATTTTTTTTTTAATAAAAACACCACTTTATTAAAAACTCAAAGGATTTACAAAAAATTAGTGGGAAGCCGAGAGACTAACTGGGCCCCCACACCTCTAGCAATAACAAAACCAATCCTATTAAAAATATGAACCGCAACACGTGCCCCAATATCTTGAGTCATAGAGAATCGTCGAATGAGCTTCAGTAAGGTTACTGCATCCTTCTCAAGTTCTCCAAAAGAAGAAAATGAAAAGGGGAGAAACCCATACCCAATATCCGCACATTTAGCATCATACTTGACACGCTTCCGTTATGCGGCATCAATGACCGCATACCGGCATAAAATCACCATCCCAGACAAGCGTCAAGGCGACGATCCCGAAAGATCAACCCATACATCCCGCCCACCATCCCAAGAGTAAAGTAATATGTCAGCTGGTCGTAAGGATATGTCTCTATCTCCATGAAGCCCAATATCCACCTCCTTACGAGCCGAAATTCCGGACCGAGAACATATATCAACAAGAACATCATGCACAAGGTTATGCCGATGTTTAATGCCAACAATACCCGCGCATGAAACAGCGTGATCCCCATAAATATCTCCAGTAAAAACCTTAGAACAGGCTGAACACGGTACCTGAACAGTGAAAAGAGGAACACCCAATCGATAGCATAGCACACAGCGGTAAGCCCTAGCACTCATAGTTTGTCCCAGCCCAGATATCGGAACCACCCTAAGCCAATCAAGTATGATCCTCCTTTAGAGAACTCCATAACGCCATATATCGAGGAGAAAGATGGAATGTAGATTCAACAGTTTGGGTAACCCGATCGAAATATATATCGCCAATTTCTTCATAAGTTTGGGGCGCAACGACCTCGCTAGGGTTACTCAAAAGGTCAACATCCATATTCACATTAAAAGTACATAGAGCATCATCAAAAGACGGACCATCGGTGACAATACCGTAACTATGGAGAAGCTTAGTGCAGTGCTAGCGATTGAAGTCTAGAAGCAAGGAAGGCATAATTCAAGACATCACCGCAGAATATACACCAAGTCCTACAAAAGCAAAGGGTAAGGTGGCGAGTCTCCATTGCCAATCACCAAAACCAGCCCGATAAAGGACAATATGCTCCAAGGAAGAACGGCGTCGCATCAAAAGAAACATGAGCACACTCAAAGACCCGAGGGAACATGTGCGCATAAAAAATACAACTTGAAATACCAAGACATGCACGGAGTAACAACAACTCGCATTGAGGGTCATTAAGTTTGGCAACAAGATCCATAAGTTCAATCGATTTAGCGGCCCTTTTCGAACAAGGTTGCCGCCAAACTCAAAATCCACACTACTGTGTCCACCCAATAATTTAACACCATGTAAGGGACGAGAAATATTGGGGAAAACACCGATAAATATGCTTCAGGGTCCTCCCGTGGTAAAAACTTCGCTTTATCAACATTGAGGTGTAAGCCACGAGCAGGTCCATCCATCATAATCAACTCTAAAACCTTACCCACAACCAAGGTATCACCAATAATAGTACCATCATCCAGATACCATGCTTGAAAGGAAAGGTCAAAAGAATCTTTAATCTTACATGCCAGGGGATGTAAAACTAAAGCAAAAAGAAGAGGCCCAAGCGGACCACCATGTTGCACACCTTGATGAGACCAAAGAGTATGCTCACCATAATATAATCTGGCAGGACTGGAGTAACAGAATTCAACCCACTGCGAGATAGCCGGGAAATGAAGTCGAACCTTACGCAACATAACCGCCCGATCTACCATGTTGAAGGCGTTTTTGAAATCAACCAACAACATAGACAGACCAACATCACCCCCGATCCTCAACTAGCCGGTTCACAGCATGAAGAATAGCCTCACCTCCCCCCGATACCCCAACACCAAATTGTAAATCAAAAATTGGATGACTAGAATTGGTTTATTAGATCTTTAAAAAAATATTGGGTTTATATCAAACCTTATTTTGTACTTATATGTTAGAGTAAATTACATGGATAGTCCTTAAGGTTTGTCCAAAGTTTCACCCACAGTCCTTAAAAGTTGATAGTGTGGCAGGGAAGCCGCCATCACTTGCTCAATAATTTTGAAAGTGAATAAGGTAACGTTTCGTGCAACACTTTTTAATGAAGGTAACACATTATAATTTTTTTCACTTTATGGTAAACATTTTAATTGGGTAATCATTGTAAAATCATCATACTTATCAAAAAATACTTTTAAAAACAGCAAATAAAAAAATAAAAAAAATACTTTTGTGTACAATAATGTTTATTTTTTTGTCTTTATGTGTAGCGATGACCATTTACCCTTTTAAATTAGAGAAATGGTCCTTGTGGGTTTGCGAAAATTGCATTCACCGTCCCTAGGATAAATTACATAAATGAACCCTGTGGTTTGGAGAAAATTGCATCCATCGTCCCTAAACATTTTTATTTTTTTTATCCATTCCTTAAACGTTTTAGTCAGTTTTTATACGTTTTCAACTGTTTTTATACGTTTTCCTCTGTTTTATACGTTTAGATTCGTTTTTATATATTTCCGTCCGTTTTTATATGTTTTCATACATTTTTATACACTTCCGTTTTTATATGTTTCTGATGTTTTTATACGTTTTCATCCGTTTTTATATGGTTTCATACGTTTTTATCCGTTTTTTACGTTTTTATTTGGTTTAATACGTTTTCGTCCATTTTGATACGATTTCATCCGATTTTATACGCTTCATTCGTTTTTATATGTTTTGGTCCGTTTTATACGTTTTTCATCCAGTTTTATACATTCTCGTTTATTTTTCTTCCATTTTCATACGTTTTATCCGTTTTATACGTTTCGTTCTCATACGTTTTTATTTATTTTTATATGTTTTTGTCCATTTTTCTTACGTTTTCAAAGTTTTTTATCCGTTTTTATATGTTTTCTTACGTTTTCATACGGTTTTTTTCTTTTTTATACGTTTTCACCCGTTTTTATACGTTTTCTTATGTTTTTATTCGTTTTCTTACATGTTCATATGTTTTAATCTCTTTTTATACGTTTTAATCAGATGAAAACGTATGAAAACGGACGAAAACGTATAAAAACGGATAAACCCGTATGTAAAAAATAAGAAACCATATAAAAATGGATAAGAATGTAAGAAAAACAAATGAAAATGCATAAAAATGGATGAAAACGTATAAAAAATAGACGAAAACATATAATATTAGATAAAAACATATAAAAACGGACAAAAACGTATCAAAACGAATAAAAACATATGAAAACGTATCAAAACGGATAAAAACGCATGAAAACATATGAAAATAGGCAAAAACATATAAACACGGATGAAAACCTACAAAACGGGCAAAAACGTATATAAAAACTGATGAAAACGTATAAAAATAGACGAAAACATGTAAAATCGGGACGGACAAAAACGTATATAAAAACTTAGATACAAACGTAAATAAAAACATAATGGATCAAAACCATAAAAAGCGGATCCCAAAAAATAGGGACAGTGGATGCAATTTTCGCTAAACCACAGGGACCATTTATGTGATTTATCCTAGGGACAGTGGATGCAATTTTTGCAAACCCACAGGATAAAATGGTCATCAAAGGTTTACACTACACAAAAAAAAAAGTAAACATTAATGTACACAAAAGTATTTTTTTTATTCGCTGCCTATAAAAGTATTTTTTGACAAGTATAATAATTTTTAGGGTAAATTACAAATTTTGTCCCTAATATTTATCAAAAACGCAAGGATTATACCGAGATGAATTTTGTTGCAAATAAATCATTAATGTTTACGTTTTTTTCAAAACAGCCACTGAGAGGCATTGTTCACTAACTCTCGTTAGTTTTCTCGTTAACTTGTCTCGTCCTTGAGGGGAGTATTGTCATTTCATTGTTTTGTTCTTGACGTCTCTCTCTTCCGCCAATTATAATTCATTTCCCGCAACTTATTTAAAGGACAATATTTGCAAAATCTAAAATAAATCAACTAGAGTAGGCTTTTATAGTATTAGGAACGAATGTATGGATGATTTGGTGAATCGGAGGTCTAGGAAGATGTAAGAACACCATCTTCAAGTTAGAGAGAGAAAAGAGAGAGAAGGAAACTAGTGTGTGTTTTATTAATGAAAAGATGAAAATTACACTAAGAGTCCCACCCTCCTAGGAAAGTCTAGGAGGGTATTTATACCTAAACACATACAACTATGACTAAATGACATAACAAGCCCTTGTGTTTTAGGTAACAAAGATAGAAAATGTAATCCCGTCAATGTCGTTCCATTTACGAGTTATGAGCGATTCCAACAATCTTCCTCCAATGGGAAGACATAAGGGATTACTTACAACATTTACTACAAATATAGAAAACAAATAAAGAAAAGTCTTCATAAGCTCTTCAAGTGCCGAGGATGATGAAAGTTTACGCTCTTTGTCTTCTTCTTGTACTTTGACTTGAGAACCGTTTTCTTCACTTGTAGGAAAATGATGTAATATGCATGAATTGGATTAACTTCCCCAATTCATGATGCGTGTCTTTAGACTTCTCCGTACACTCCTTTTGGCGAAGTTTCAATCGACTTCCCCAAACCGACAACCGTCTTCACAGATTCAAAACTTTGATGTAGTAGACATTTCTTCTAACTTTTGAAGTTTTCAGTACGCAGCAGAATTTGTAGATGAGCAGTAAACCACACAAGGTAAATCTGCCTTAGTGTGGAAAATCCATTCGGGGGTAACATGCAAGAAATCAACAAGATCTTCTCACAAATGTAGATGTTTCACACTAAACAAACCGTGAAAAATGAAATGAAATGACTTCCCCCTGAATGTTGCGGTTCATCGAATAATAATCACTTGTGAATATGCGCATTACTATATAAATGACCGTGTGAGGCATCACAACATCATATTTAGGTAACTTCACACACGATAACTCGTGAAAGTGAGACGATAACACCAAAGTAAGAAATTTGAACCACGATCGTCTCATTTGTTCCCCGATTGAAGAAATTCATGAAGGGAAACGGGTTTTCGAAAAAAAATCCAAAAACATCAAAGGAAGCAGACACCACCTATACTCTCCCCGATGTTTTCAATGAATCGAATCATACACCACGTATGTTGATGATGAATTGGAGACAACGAAACCATGTATGTTCAACTAATCGAACAAGTGTGAAGTACCATAAATATCTCGTGAGAATCAGCTGGCGATAAGACTTCTCGCTCGCTTATACTCTTCTCATCTAACTCTTTACCGACCCCATTATCATTCTCGACGGCTTTTTGTAGTGACTCTGATGGAGAAAATCCAATATGACGAACTTGAGACCAAGTAGTATAACCCGAACTTGTGACTTAAACTTGCACTATTTTCAGACGAAGAACCCTTTTTCTTAACACCATCGAAAAAAAGGTAAACTTAAAGTTTCTCAATTTATCCACACCTTAGTGTGACACTTGAGCACAACAACGTAACTCCTTAAAAGTGATAGTTATACACTGTGAGCACAACAACGTAACTCCTTACATCAGGTACAACTAGACAACTCAAGTCTTTGTCATTCGTAACGGTTAAAGCTCGAACAAGAATCTCGAAGAATCATGCATCCAACGAACCTCGATATCTTCAGATACTAAGTACACGCACCCGTGATATCCCACTTCAACCTCAAATCAATAATAAAGAATTCACGCCATAGTCACATCTTACGGTTAAATGCCCAAAATTAGCCTTCATTAACGGTTAAAATGAAACTTTGATAATGGTTTCCCGATTCTTGTCAAAAATGTATCCCCATGAAAATTTGTAACACCAACATACCATACGATTTACCAAATATTGTACCAAGAATTTAGCATAATGTATAAAATTTCAGCTCAACTCATACATTATTCGGATCTAATCGCGTATGGTTTGATATACCATTAAGCCCAACTTTAGTGTATAGACCAAGCCCAAAAAAACAATCAACCAACCTTGTCCACCCAATAATAATCCCTCCAATCAGATAATGAGGCCCAGTCAATGTTAAACCCATGTAAGCCCAAACCAAATACCTAATCACGGGTATCAGCCCAAATAGAATCCAACTTCACACACCCTAAATTTTTCGTTATATAACGTTAAAAATACTCACAACCCTAATTACCACAACATAATAACACTTATCTCATATGCCCCTCTCTCACACCTAAACTCTATCTTGTATCAACAAAAATAGATCTGACATAATCACCATCATCCAAACCGTATCACATAACATCTCAATCTCAGTATACAACAATCACCATCTAATCCGAGTGCTAAACTATTACCACAAACACTCCCAACCGTACCTTTACCTTGATGTCTTCAATTACTTCTCAACACGAATTAATAATTCATGTAAAGTCTTCAAGATCCAATGGTGGTCTCGGGTAGGTGTAAGTTGTTATGTATTTTAGTTTGAACGAACGAGGAGTGGGAGTAACATACTTGTTATCTCCCTTATCTTGTTGTTTCGGATAATTAATTGAAGTATAAATTTCAAACATAGATTGATGATGCAAATTTTTTTTGTGTTGAGTCTTGATATACTATTGAGAACTACGAAAAAAATCAAACTGAGATCATGTATTAATTAGCCTTTACCGTTTTGAGTTATTGTTATAGAGTCTTAGATCAATGATGGGATGGATATCTTTCGTATGGCTTGACCTCCAAAAGTTTGATAAAACTTTTAATGGAACGAGAGATTTGATTCTGAGATATATATTGTTGATAGTAGATGTAGATTTGAGAGTTGGGGAGTGTATGTGAGGGTTCATTGTTGAGTCTAGATTATGGTTTGTTTAGTGATTGTTAATGGTTTTGGATCGAGTCTGATATTCATCTTCAAAAGTATTCAAAATAATTATGCTCCATGGACCAATGATGGTTGAAACACATTGAGGTCGAGTGTAGTTTGGTATTTGGTTTTGTTTGTGGTCGAGGTCAAAATCAGTTTACGCATAGTCATTATCTTATCATGCTCGTTCTTCTCTTACGCGTAACTTTCTTTTACTCGTAACCATTTCTTATGCGTAAGCCCAGGCTTTATGCGTAAACATTAGGCTTATGCGTAAAAACGAATTCCTACTCGTAAGTCCTTATGCGTAAAGCAATACGCGTAAGGTCTTACTCGTAAGGTAAATCCTACGCGTAAACTTACACGTAAGATGAGTTTCTTACGAGTAACTTTCCAAGTTACTCGTAAACAGGCTGTAGATGACCCCTTAGGCGTAAAACTAGGGTTTTGACATTCGTTGACTTTTTCCGGCAAAGTATTCCGACCACTTTTCCGTTCATTCTTGATATACTCAGAAACACTTTGCAGAAAAAACGCATCAATGTTACCCATTTGACCACACAAGATGACCAGTTGACCACAACTTCCACGAGATTGGTACAAAAGTCACAAAAGTTATTTTTTTATAGAAACTGAATCTTGGATATAAAGGAACAAGAAACAGAATGATGAAACCTTTAATTTGTTGACTTTTTAGACCAAAAATGATACAATACACTTGAATAAAAAAATTGTTAACCCAAAAAACTTGTGAAACGTTAAGATCAAAACAGATTTTAAAACAAGTTTTTGACAAGAAAACATCACCAAAATCAACCACAAATAAAAAAAACTGACCTTGCTCTTGATACTAATCTTAACTATATAAAATGGAAAAAAGGTCAAAGTTGAATGTTGAATTTTTCAACAATGGTCAAATGTGAGAGAAAATGATTGTTGAAAATTAAATGATGAAATTTAAAGGTCATTAGAGTGCTGACTTTTTTGAAAATGAAAATATTGAAACTTGTTCTACAAACTTAATAGTCATTAAAGGAAAAAGGAAATATTAAATAGATTCTGAAGATTTTTATTTTTATTTTATTTCTTTATTATTATTTTTTTTGTAATTTCATTTATCTCTTCTGTCACATGTAAAATAAATAAAAAAATATCGGAAAAAAATTGTTTTTGAAAAAAAAAGGTTTTTGGCACATGTTCGAATTTGATTTGAAGCAAAAACAATTTAGAAAAAGATTTCTCTTTTTTTTTTTTTTCCGAAAATCATTTGACACATGTGACGAAGAAAATTCAAATTTTTTACACACGTGACAAAAATAAAATTCTAAAACGTAATAAAATAGACGAAAGCGTATAAAGCGAATAAAAACGTATGAAAACATATAAAATGTATATCCGCTTTTATATGTTTTCGTCTATTTTTATATCCGTTTTTGTACCCTAAAAATTTATGTCCGTTTTTATACTACGTTTTTAGGGTATAAAAACATACGAAAACGTATATATGTTTTCAGGGTATAAAAACGGATATAAAAAACGATAAAATTTGATATACGTTTTTTTTATATATTTTCATATGTTTCGCCCTGCTTTTTATACGTTTTTATTTGTTTTCATACATTTTTATATGGTTTCATACGTTTTTTATGCGTTTTTATACGCTTTCGTTCGTTTTTATGCATTTTTTTCAGAAACATTTTATTTAGAAAGTTATTTTTCGTCACATGTGAAAAAAAAAATCTTATTTTTTTTTCGTCACATGTGAAAATGATTTTCGGAAAAAAAAATCGAGAATTGTTTTCCTAAATTTTTTTGTTTCAAATAAAATTTGAACAAGTGCCAAAAAAGTTTTTTTTCTAAAAACAAACTTTTTCTGATAAAAAATGTTTACATGTGACAAAAAAAAAGTTTCCGAAAAAAAAGTTTCCAAAAAAAATCGAAAAAAATGCACGTGACGAAAAATAATTTCAAAAAAATATTTAAAAAAAAACGGACGAAAAAAATTTCAAAAAAAAATCGAAAAAAAACTTAAATTATAAACGCCGTTAGTGTAACGGATGGGCGCTACAACGATCATTAGCCAAAAGGGCTAACGTGTAACTGCTAACGAAACTCACTTAACGCCGGTTAAAATGGTGGACCAAAACTGGACGTAACAGTGCAAAATACGGACGATTTTTGCACTTAATGAACCACAAGGACGAAAATGCAATTTAGCCAAACTACAAGGACGATTTTTGCAATTTACTCTAATACCTACTACTAAACCATCATATACTAATCCAAAAGATATCACGACACATTATATTCGAGTTATATTGTTTCCATTGCCTTTCATAGTTTCATCTTTCACAAATTTGTATATTAACACAATAACAAAATTACTTTTAACCTCACGTCATTAGAAAGAAAATGAAGATTAGTATTATTTTCATATTACTATCAAAATTAACAAATGAAGAGCATCCTCATATGAGTAGATTGACCTTGGATTCACGTGACGTGGCACAAATTAGTACATGTGCACAATAAAGGTCTCACGTTATTTCAAGAAAACACCACAATAAAAGTACATCAACAAATTTATTCGCTCATTAAAATAAAAGCGTCTCACAAAATATGTTCACCGAATACAAATTACCACCCGTTACATCGCGTGTAATAGAGTATATATGTCGTCGCTACTAGGCGCGAGGTTTACTTTACCACAGTTGTTATTTGAGCCTTACAATGAAAAGAACACACAAAAATATCGATCTATCTAAACTTTGCTACACAAAACCATTATCTCTAAGCCTCGAAACAAGGATAAAAGAACACGCAAAATAATTGATCTAACCGGAGTTTGTCGAAGACTATACATCACGCCGCTAGGCCCGGTACTAAGTCTAGTGTTAGGAATGAATGTATGGATGATTTGGTGAATCGGGAGGTCTAGGAAGATGGAAGAACACCATCTTCAAGTTTAGAGAGAAGGAAACTAGTGTGTGTTTTATTAATGAAAAGATGAAAATAACACTAATCGTCTCACCCTCATAGGAAAGTCTAGGAGGGTATTTATACCTAAACACATACAACTATGACTAAATGACATAACAAGCCCTTGTGTTTAAGGTAACAAAGATAGAAAATGTAATCCCGTCAATGTCGTTCCATTTACGAGTTAGGAGCGATTCCAACAAATAGAAAACAATAAGTGTCAAAACAACCCCATTTAACATACTTTCAAACCAATAATCAACAGTAAAACCCTAGATTAAGCATAAAATGAAATCGACCTAACCAGCTATTGCAAATAACGATAAAGGAAAGTCGTTGTTAACTAGGGGAGGAATCATGATAACGCTACACGCGTCGTTCGGGGTCAAAGGAACTTCCTTTCGTCGAGCAAGTTTTTCAACACCCTATGCGGTGAACCTAATCGTTGTAGTGTAGTATTAGGGTAAGCCACGGAATTGATATCATTCTCAGGGAATAGGAATGCTAGTGAGAAGTTACTACGCTAAGGTTGGGGTTGAGGAAGATTATTTTTTATCTTTTCATGTTTTTTAGGAATTAGAAAGGTACGAATCTCGGGGTTTGGATTTGGGGGTTGGTATTTCTACCGATTACTCTACTTATCTAATTATCTAATCTAAGGTATATGTAGTCTATGTCTAATTATTGTGTGCTCGTATGATGGTTTAAAGATGTGTTCACTTAGGTTTTATTACTCCTTAATTATCTCCTATTGATTGTTGAATTGTCACGTCCTTATTCTTAATCGCGTTGGGTGTCTAAAGTCGTAGGGTATGCGTTTGTCCCTAACTCTTTGAAACTACCAAAGGGTCTCGTCTACAAAATCTCAAGGAATTAGAAACTCTAACTCTAAGGTATTCTTTAGATGGTTTAGCCTACAACTACTCTAGGTGTTATAGTCTAAGGTTAACAAAGATTAATCAAGCATTAACTACACAACGAATGATCTATCGCATTACTAGATCATTAACAATTAAGATAAGAGACAACCAATCAATATTCAATAATTAAGTTTCATATTCCTAAGCAAACACACAAGTAAATTAGCCGGACATGGAGAACATGCAAGCATACATACAAGTAATTGAAGACATAATTGAATTAATGAAGTAAAACACTTATCTTGATGTAAGATAGGGTTTGGAACCCTAAAATCTTGTACAAGATGACCTTGTTTCGCTTTAGGTTTTACCCAAAAGACTACACAATAAAACCGAAAAATTTGGATTCTATATATAAGATTACAATCGCGACGGCGCCACCTTTGATTTGTGACGCCGTCGAGGAGCTGTCATTAGGGTTTCGTCTTGGCCACGTTAGTCTTATGACGGCGCCACCTTATGCTTGTGACGCCGTCCCTTTCGATCTCGACACCGTCGGATCAAATCTAAGCCGTCGAGTTGCGACGACCTACTCTTTTAAAGCGACACCGTCACTTGAAAATAAACAATTTGGCTCTTGAGTCACAAAAGTGATGCGACGGCGTCAGAATAACACCGACCGCCCCTTGTATTTCAAAGAACTTGAGTGTCTCGATTCTTGAATTTGGCCATTTTCGTCAGATATCCGCCTTTTCGTCCAAATAAGTGCCATTCCAAACAATTTGCCTTGAGAGACCTAAATAGTGAAAAGGAACGATATTAAGTAATAACGGATACAAAGTGATCAAATAAGGGCTTAAACGACCCTCAAAAAGGTACATTTTAAAACCTTATCAAATATCCCTACACTTGGTATTTGCTTGTCCCCAAGCAAATGTGCTTTTAGCCAATTAATTTATAAGTTAGGGGTCAGGAAGCATTGGTTTAAAACAATCCACAACACATATAAGCCCTGCAAAAGTCATAACAAGCACGGAAATTACATACTAGCACCTCACATGGGGTGTTTGGGTACTCACATCTCTCGGGTGTATATGAAATATAACAAGTTGGAAATAGAAGATAAACACTCATTAACCGGTCCTAGTACATAGATTACCATAGGCTTGAGAATAGATCAAACCTCCATCTCTTTGGCATAAGCACCTAGGAAAGACTATCAAAGAGGTCTTTAAAGGGTTGTAATGTTAGGCTTACGGTAGGGAAACAAAGGGTTTGGTGGGATAGGCTATTTAGTGGTGGCAAGTCAAAAATCTTTATGTTACAAGCATACGAAGAATGGCATTGCTAAGCCAAGACTCGACACTCTAAACTCTAGGTAATCAAACAAACAAACATAAATTTAAAGATAGATGTAGGATGGTAGCCGAATGTTTTTTTTTCCTCTTACACTTTTACTCTACCATCCTCTACGATAACATCAAAATGATAGGGATTTATAGGCACATCCCTACACTTGAGTTTTATTACTCTAACACTAATTTGACCCGAATTGAAAAGATCAAAACACTTGGAGTACATTA
Source organism: Chrysanthemum lavandulifolium (assembly GCA_022545495.1). Taxonomy (NCBI): domain Eukaryota; kingdom Viridiplantae; phylum Streptophyta; class Magnoliopsida; order Asterales; family Asteraceae; genus Chrysanthemum; species Chrysanthemum lavandulifolium. The sequence continues at coordinate 232,250,182 of CM040239.1, read as the reverse complement.
TTACGCAAATAAAGGAATTTGAATTTAACGTTCCCTTCCCATCATTTCATAAACTTTAACTTTTCCCATGAGTCCCAATCGTCCCAAAATCGTATAAAAGGATATGACTCGACTTAGCAACTTATGCAAGCAACTAGATAATTGAACTAAGGGTTTTTAGGATGATAACAATAATGCACTAAAAGTGAGTGCATACAAGGTAGGCTAAGGCGATTTGGGTGTACATTTGGGGTGGGCGTAAACAATGCTCTTCATTGATATTCCGGAAAACCGAAACATCATGAGAACCGCGAAAAGGATAGGCTCTGAGTGGTTAACTAGGGGTATCGTGTACTAAAGATGAGTACAACGCAAAGGTGTGGGGGAATTATTCAACCGATGTGGAAGAAGTAATTATATTACAGGTATCAAACAAGGGTTATCCTAATGCCTCTTATCATTTAGTTATTCCTAACTACACAAGTGTAGTCTTACTAGCGATCTCGGGATGAATCACAAAACAAGTTCTAGAACTATTATACTATCGGTTCACACTCTAAGAATTAAAGATGAATGCTTTAATTCCTACTAATCTAAGGGCGATCCTCACATTTTGGGTGGAATTTAAGTGGTAAAGGGTTTTGTGCTAGTCATATAACTTCCTATCCGTGAGACGCTTTTGTTAAGACTAATGGCCCACCCTATATGTCATAAAAATTTTAAATTTGGTGCCAAAATTACCCTAACCGACATTTTCTCATGGTTTATTACACAAATACAATTGGACAAAGATAATAGTCAAGGATAAGCATAGTTTCAAAGTTCCGCTTTATTTTCCCTCCTACATTTAAACCGAACATTGTGCCCAATGTTCCCGAAAGTATCAAAGTTATGATAATAGAAGGTAATTAAAACGAAGAAACTAATACTCCCCCGATTAGCTCGGTAGGATCCGTAAAGTGGTGGTTAAATCCTTTTCAAGAAGAATGTATGCGTGAAAAGCTCCTTCCAATCTTATTTATCTTCTTCTTAATAAATTAAACTGCACACTTGAAGAAAACAAATGAAACCTTCGCGTAAAATCGGCGGTAATAATATATATAAGACTCTATTAAACTAGGATATAATGCCTGTGGAATGGATGTTTTGCAATTTCTAGAAAATTCCAAAATTTTATAAGTAGCTCGAAAACGAGAAAAAGTAATGTTGTTTTTACTCCTTGTCGACACCGTCAGTTGCGATCTGACGCCGTCAGTTATCCCGACAAAAAGCGGTCTGCGATTTTTGGAAAAAATTCGGAAAATTTACATCTTTAGAATCGGAAATTTTTTGCAAAACATCCATTATGACTCGATACAAGCATTTGACTCGAACAAACACACATATATATCTTTTAATTAATTGTTATTCTCATGTTTACGTTTCTTTTGAAAACGTGTGTAATCCTCCCTACACTTATCCTTTATGTAAAATACCTTTATATGCAATTAAGACGAGGTTAAAAACAAAATAAAGCATTTTTAAAAATTTAAACATGAGAATAAGCAATCAATAAAAGATATATGACACTAACAAGCAAACAATTAAGCATGGGTTGCCTCCCACGAAGCGCTTTTCTTTATTTATGAGTCTTGTAGCTAGACTCGTAGTCGTGCCCTTACGTAACTTCATTACCGTCATCTCCTTCCTCAAGACGGTCTCTATTGGGGGATTCCATGTTGTAAGAGTGCCCTATGATGCACCTTTCTCAGAGGTCGTCCTCTCCCCAATTGGTTCTATATTTCGGTCCTAAGTTCAAGCAATCCTTATAGAATCCGAAAATCTTAGCCATAACATAATCTACTCCTTTTTCCTTATCCTCATTATTCCTATAATAGACCGATAGTTTAAGTTCCTTTTCATCATTGGAGAGTGATGAAAACTTCTCAATCTTAAACGGCATTTGGTAAGCTACATCATCGATCTTATATTTGAATCGCACTATTCCTAATGAGGGATCATAAGTCATCCCGGTGTTTTCTATGAAAGGTTTTCCTAGAATAACGTGGGACAAGCTAGGATCTATGGCCATTCTAATATCATCTACAATTATGAAGTCCGTAGGAAACGTGAAACTACCTACATAAACAGGGAATCCCTTAATTCTACCAATAAAATTGCACCTAACTCTAGGATTATCGGGGTCTTGCCTAGTTGGGATAGGCTTCTTCATTACCCACTTATAGTAGGTGCTAGTCATTATGTTTATTGGTGATTTTCGGTCAATGTAGGCCTTTGCCACGAAAAGGTGTCCTATGCAACATGGTATGTTAAGATTCCAAGGAATCCTAAACTTGATTCTAGGGCTTTTCCTAACATACATGTGACGGAGGTCACGACTAGGTGAGGGTGGCGAGATAGCTCTTCTTCCGTAGGAAATTTATTGAAATAGTCATTGTCTACTTCATCTACTTCCTCGGTTGTTTCATTATCCTCAAGTATATGGTCCTCTTCGTCATTTGTTCTATTAGGTTTCTCTAAGGTGATGGTATTGACGAATTGGACGTGTTTAGCTAACTTAGTTGGGTCCTTAATCTCTACACCGGAAGGCTCGGGAGTTGAGATAGCATTAACCTTCCTATGACTATTGGTCATGGCTTTTAAGAGGTTATCTATCTTCCTATCCATCTCGGCTTGTTGTTGGTTAAAACGGTCCGAGAGCTTAGCTATTTGAGCTTCTTGAGATGCGACTAGGTGTTGCAACATCCCTTCAATGTTTTGTTGGTTAGGAACATGAGAAATCATTGGAAGTGAATTCTTTGGTTTGTCCCCAATAGAAGTCGGGCTTGCTCTTCCAAGCTTCTCGGGTATCATTGAAATTCCTAGATTCGGGTGTTGTAGGGAATCTTCCTCCCGTTCCATTAATACGCGAGGATGCGTAGTCAACAGAAGCATGTTCGGGAAATCGGGTGCAAGTGCGCGTGTTATGAGGATCACTACACGGCTCACACGAGGAAGATACTTTGTTTACATGGCGTGAAGACTTAGGATTTTCGTAGGAACTCATTAGGAATTTAACTTGATCTTAAAGTTCGAACATCCTACGGTCGGAAGGTTGTGACTCAATGGGAGGCAAGGATATTGCCTTAACGGTTTTGGGCAGCTCACGGGGGTCATTCCAACTTTCGTTGTCATAGAGAGCAAGGTCCTCTATTATACCCCATGATTCTTCCGCGGTGAGATCACTAAGTTTTCCACCGCCGCTTGGTCAATGGATCGCTTGGTGGGAAGTTGACATGATCATAAAGAGTTGGACTTGGAGCCAAAGATCAATGTCGTGATGAGGACTTTATGAAGTAAGTCCTTGAATCGATTCCATGCTTCAGAGAGATTCACCTTGACGTTGTTGGAACATCAAGATGTCATTCCTAAGCTTAATGGTTATCCCGGTGGAAAAATTGACCAAGGAAGAGAGGTGAGATCATCCCAACTTAAGATGGAGCCGTGGAAGTCGCTCAAGCCAATTACTAGCTTGGTCCCGTGAGAGAAATGGAAGAGACGCAGACACGTGGTCTCGAGTAGTAGCATCAAGGTCGATGGAATCGACAATTTTAAGGAAATCCTTAAGATGTCGATTAGGATCTTGAACGAAGTCCATGGAATGCACATCCGCTTTGCACCAACCGGATGGTGTCGGATCGCAGGGCCGTAGTTTGGGCTTGATCGAGAAGCTCAATGGTGTTCCTATAGCCTAGGTGGCTTGGTCTCGAGTATTTACCAAGAGTACGGGCTCTTGGCGGGTCATTTGGTGGTAGGTTGATGAATGGTGGTTGGTTATCACCTTCCATGATGAAAAGTGATGGGGTTATGAACAAAGGTCACGAAGAAGGGGGATAGACTATGAGGAAGCTAAAAATTGAGAAAAAATTTTACTTGATAGGAATCAAGCAAAGAAACCTAAACGAGGTGGACTACTAACTAGCTATTCTATTCCCCGGCAGCGGCGCCAAAAACTTGATAATGCTACACGCGTCGTTCGGGGTCAAAGGAACTTCCTTTTCGTCGAGCAAGTTTTTCAACACCCTAGGCAGTGAACCTAATCGTTGTAGTGTAGTATTAGGGTAAGCCACGGGAATTGATATCGTTCTCTATGGGAATAGGAATGCTAGTGAGAAGTTACTACGCTAAGGTTGGGGTTGAGGAAGATTATTTTTTATCTTTTCATGTTTTTTAGGAATTAGAAAGGTACGAATCTCGGGGTTTGGATTTGGGGGTTGGTATTTCTACCGATTACTCTACTTATCTAATTATCTAATCTAAGGTATATGTAGTCTATGTCTAATTATTGTGTGCTTGTACGATGGTTTAAAGATGTGTTCACTTAGGTTTTATTACTCCTTAATTATCTCCTATTGATGGTTGAATTGTCACGTCCTTATTCTTAATCGCGTTGTATGTCTAAAGTCGTAGGGTATGCGTTTGTCCCTAACTCTTTGAAACTACCAAAGGGTCTCGTCTACAAAATCTCTAGGAATTATAAACTCTAACTCTAAGGTACTCTTTGGATGGTTTAGCCTACAACTACTCTAGGTGTTATAGTCTAAGGTTCACAAAGATTAATCAAGCATTAACTACACAACAAATGATCTATCGCATTACTAGATCATTAACAATTAAGATAAGAGACAACCAATCAATATTCAATAATTAAGTTTCATATTCCCTAAGCAAACACACAAGTAAATTAGCCGGACATGGAGAACATGCAAGCATACACACAAGTAATTGAAGACATAATTGAATTAATGAAGTAAAACACTTATCTTGATGCAAGATAGGGTTTGGAACCCTAAAATATGAAACACTAAACCGAAAAATTCGGATTCTATATATAAGATTACAATCGCGACGGCGTCACCTTTGATTTGTGACGCCGCCGTCGGTCATTCGTGGGGTTTCGTCTTGGCCATGTTAGTCTTGCGACGGCGTCACCTTATGCTTGTGACGCCGTCCCTTCAGCTCTCGACGCCGTCTGGATCAAATCTAGGCCGTTTGAGTTGCGACGACCTACTCTTTTAAAGCCCGACACCGTCACTTGAAAATAAGCAATTTGTCTCATCGAGTCACAAAAGTGATGCGACGGCGTCATAAATAACACCGACGCCGTCCCTTGTATTTCAAAGAACTCGAGTGTCTCGATTCTTGACTTTGGCCATTTTCTTCAGATATCCACGCCTTTTCGTCCAAATAAGTGCCATTCCAAAGAATTTGCCTTCGAGAGACCTAAAAGTGAAAAGGAACGATATTAAGTAATAACGGATACAAAAGTGATCAAATAAGGGATTAAACGACCCCTCAAAAAGGTACATTTTAAAACCTTATCAAATCATCAAAAAAGTCGTGGTATGTTAATGTATTATACTTCATTTATGTTTCCTTTTTAATTTGGTTATATTGATAGGTTTAGGATAAACAGAGTATTATGGTTCTAATTAAGCCATTAGAATAGGAAATGTAGTTAATTCAATAGAGTTGTAGTGATAATGGAAAATGTAGTTGTTAGCAGTGGTTGATGTGTTTGCTTGAGTTGAAACTGTTTTAGTGTTGGTTCAGTAAGAGATCTAATTCAGTAAAATGTCCTTAGATCAGTCAACTGAGGTTGAAGTTGCTTGCTTGATTATAGGGGTGAATGGCTAGAAAATGTAACTATGTTATTTATAACCCTTCTCTTAGTGTGACTGGGGGCTATATCCTTCTTGATAATGCCTTCTAAATCTCAACTCAAACTATTTTGGATGTGGGTTGAATGGTTGAGTTTGAATTGAGTTTTAGAAATGTAATCAAGAGGATATGGTGTTTGGTGCATCCTAAAAGGTGAATAAAGTGTGTAGGATCATAAAATATGTATAATTTATGTGGTTCGAGAGATCGAGGTTGATCAAACATGATGAAACAATACATAGTTCTAGTGAGAGAAAGTAGAGAAATTATGAAGAAAAACTATGTGTTTTTTAGATTAAAAGATGAAGCATACACAATGATTTCCCACACCTCTCATGAAGAGTCATGAGGGGTATTTATAGACACATTTCAACATAAGTATCCTACTTGTACAATAGTAGTCCCTGCGGGCACAACAAATTACGTATGTAGTCCATTTCACGTGTAAGACGTTATCTTTATAAAAAGCGAGGCTAAAATATCCTCCAAAATATCGCCACACGTGAATGGTTACAATGAGACCTTTAAAAAGTAAATTAAAATAAGAATAAAAATGTTGACGTTGTTGAAGCGCAGAGTCTCTGTAGTCTAGATACTGAGGATAACATGAAGTGCTCTCTTTCGACGATCTCGGCATTTGATCTTTATATCTCTGAACTTCAACTGTAATGGTCTAGTTAGGTTGTTACTCCCTCCTAACTAGTGAGCCTTTTTCCTTTTATCTGCTCCCTCTTGAACTGACAACTCTCTTTCATAAAATCTCTTTAGTCTTATAACACGCAACGGATAAAGTAGACTCTTGATTGTAGCACCATGGATGTCTTTCGAGGAACATCATAACAACATAAATCACTTAGTATTGTATCCAAGTTGGTAAAAATTCCCGATATACACACATTACTTCTCCTTCTTCGGTGTTAAGCAGGTTCCTCAATCAATCCAATCACAGAAGATGAAACACTACTTTTTCTTCATGTACTTCTCCCTCCTGATGGTTGCGATCTATCGGAATCATCATAATGTTGCGTACATGCCGTAGAATTACCTTTTTCTTGATGCAATATTAAAGCCATATCTTGTTTAAGCAAAATTTTGTAAGAATATGTTGCAAAAATACTCTCAATACTTCTCTCAAACCAACCTGTAATCGAACCTCCTTGTAACACCCCAACCCGACAAGGGTCTGAATGTCACATTATGGAGTCATATCAGAACATACTAATAAAAATGCAAGCGGACGTCTTATTAAATGAAATATCAAGTCATAAAAATGAATGACTTACAAAGGAAAAAAATAAATAATCCAATATGCCTAAAAGATAAGAAATATCAAAGCAAATACTCTTCCAAAAGAGCCCAAAATAATAAGGGAAACTAGGGTCAGTTCACTAAAATGCTCCTACTCTCACCCCATCAAAGCCCAACATCCCGCTTGATACCTGCCGCATCGAAAAGAAATGTGGCTGAGCTTAAAAAGCCCAGTGAACAGATATAACAAAACAAAATCTAAACATAGTCAAAAATACAAAACGAATCAAAGGAGACTGATAACAAAGTCGTAACGAATGATCATAATGAGTCAATGAGGAACCTGCATAACACAGTATTAACAGATAACCAGAAGAATAGAAATCAAAGGAGACCAGAGCAAAGTAGCGCATCAGCGAACGTATATACGTGTTAGGAATTAGAAATTCCATAGTGAAGAGTCGGTCACCCCAAATATAATCTAGCATAAGTTAGCTCGTAGACAAATCGTTATTTACTTGTTTATTAGTTAGTTATTAGCGTAGTTTAGTTTAGAGCAACATCGTGGAGGAAGGACGGGTCTTTACTCATCAGATGCCCGATCTGACCCGACGTGAGGGCGTTTAGTTTGTAACTATAAATACCCTTCCCACTAAGGAAAAGGTGGTACTTCTTTGACAATCTAACCTTTTCTATTTTTGTTTATCTCTCTAGAATGACCCTCTCTACTCTCTTCATCTCTCTAACATGGCATACTTGTATAATCATCTCCCTAGACCACCCGAATCATCAAACAACATAAAATATACGATCCTAAAATTGGTATCAGAGCCAAGGTTGTGTTGTTTGTGTTGATTCTCGTGTTCGACTCATGGTGTTATGCGGTTTTTCATGCGGTTCTTTGAATGCGGTTTGAGGTTGGTTGATTCGTATGGGTTGTGATAACAAATCTTTGTGTTGTTTGTTGGTCAACTCTTGTGTTGTCAAGTTTGTTGAGTGTGGTATTGAGAAGTTTCGGTGTTGTTTGATTGATGTGTGTTGCAGTTTGTTGTTGTTCTTGATATTAGTCACTGGTTTTTCACTTGATATGGTCAAAACGTTTTTATCCAATTTTAACAGATTTTATCAGCTTTGGTTTTATCAGTTTCAGATTATGCTTCGTAGTCAAAACGTTCCTTTTATCAGTCTCATCTGGTTCTGGATCAGTTTTGCTTTGATTCTTAGCTGCGGTTTGCATCAGATATAAGTATTCATACATGCGGTTTGATATTGAATATGTCCAGTTTCATTGGATCTGGAAGCGATTTGTACCTATATGCGGTTTAACAGAAGTGCGTTTTGACGCCTTTGTCTATGCGATTTGTCAATTAAACTCATGAAGCAATTTGTGAATTAAAGGTCAAATGGTCAACTGCGATTTGTTGACTCGGTCAAAAGTGATTTGGGTATAAAGAAGCGTTTTGTCATAAAACAAATTAAGCGGTTTGATTGATAATCTGTTGATGCGTTTTGACACTTCAACAAAATGCGGTTTGATACTTAGTATGATGCGGTTTATTTCTATCAGTACCATCATTCATATGCAAACATCAATACTATCATCACTATACATCAAACACAACATAAACTTTTTCATGACCTGATCAAGATTCGAACCTATACTAACCATCAACAAGTTAATTTATTCAATCTACAACAAACGAATCACAACAATATCATCACACACAACATCAACAAATCACAATCTTTCAAATCTCTATCATCTCTATATCACAAATCACATCACTTCACTTTCATTTCTTGAAACCAATAGAAATTAAAGATATTCGATATATCATTTATGTCTAAACATCCGACCTCAGTTTCATGTTTGTGAATGGTTTATGAAACACATAGATATCAAAGAATCTATTCACAAACAAATGAATCCATCACTGATCCGAATCAAGAATTAAAGGAAAAAGAATATGAAATGGTTTTAAAGGATCTCAGATTCATAGTGTGTTCCTTTTTATCCGATCTCCAAGGTTCAGTCACACTATTTATCCATCATTGATCCATGTTAATATCCGAAAACATTGAAATAAGGACAAAACCTTTCATAGGTTCATCCTTTTTCTTTTTCGGTTAAATAAGAACAAAATGAAGAAATCGAATGATTGACAATCAAATCAAAACCATTTAATTTATCTTACCATTCGTCAGGTTGTTTGGTCTCAATATCTCTAACCATCCCTGTGTCTAAGTCAAAACATGTCCCTCGAGCCATCCTTGTGGCGAGGTCATATTGTACATCAACGATCTAAGTTTTTCCTGGGAGCATATGAGTTTGATGTTTTAAGATTTGTTGATTATTGGAGGGGGCGGACTGATTATAAGGATAGGGTTAGAGGAATAATTTTGGAGATGGAGAATTATTTAGAGTGGTAGGCGTTTGATATTACGGTAGAACATTAGGGTTATGTGTGAGATTTGTCTATGTTTTATACATCGAATGTTAAGGAAAGGTCGTGCGTGGATCTAATGTGGATCAAGTAACTATTTATCAAAATTGGGCCTAACAGATGGGTATTTAATTAGGCCGAGTGCTTTGGGTTTGAAATTACAACATCACAAATTTAGTAATTATGCATTCCAAGAGTTAATGTGACATGTGATATCTCTTGACAACTTTTAATTGGTCAAGTATTCGCATTTGTGATATGTGATCTTAATAATGTATTCTCATTTGTTAATGGTCGAGTATGAATTAATTGAGTGATCAGCTGGGATAAATGATTTCAATGGACCGTGTGATTAATGATACTAATCTTGGAACGGGTTATGTAATAATTTTTGGGCCTCGGTTCTTATTGATTGAATCAGATACTCATGGACTCATACTCTTAACATTAAGTAATGATGTGAAATGGACTTTATAATTCGGATACACCACATGAGTTAGTGCAATGTCTTGGATTTTAAGAGAACTTGAATTTTGAGTTAAATTAATTCTGGATGTGCTTTTAATATCTATTGTACTAATTTTAAAGTGGGCTTGAGTTAGACCTGACGATGTGTTGAGTTGGATTGGATATTATGTCTTGGGCTAAATTTTAGAACGGATTAAACCGGGTTTAATGGATCTGAGATCGGATGATTATTGGTGATAATGAGCTTTGATTATTCAAAGAGACTTGATGCAAGTTGATGATGAAAGGTGTTGTGTTACACTGTTAGATACCTTGGTTTATACATGTTTACGGAGAATATTATGTCACGGCTTGAATTGATCATTGAACAAGGTTGGCTACAGAGTTGTTTGTACGATATTTCCCATTTGGATTTGAATTGAGGTTTTCCGGGCACGTTTACTTATTTTCGTCTTCTTTCTTTCTACCCTTCCGTGAAGATGACTTGTTTGGGCGTTTATTGAGTGTGATAAAGACTTGGAGATTTAGTTACGATTGTGATTCCTTCTTGCTTAACCCACAACATAGCTATCACTTTGGTGTCTCACGCAGTTGAGGATACGTCAAGAGGTTTTGTACATTGGGTACACCGGTTCTTCTTCACAAGGATTAGTGCAAGCTTAAGTAACAAATCTGGGGAATTTTACGTCATGTTCAAGTTTGGCATATCGGGTCTATTTCTCCAAGTGGTCATTGCTATAGCCGTCAGAATACGTGAATGGTGTGTTCACCAAAGTGTTTAATGGTTGAGATGTAATCAGCAATTCTCATAGGTTACTCAATGCTACAGCATGTCTATGATACTTCACAGTCTAAGCAAAATCTTTAAAAATCCTCAACGACATTCATGATCTTTCAAGATATTTGCTTATGACAAGAACTTCTCGGGCTAATGGTCATACATGTTATGATGCTTCCGAAGGTTCGAAACTATCATGGGGGAGAAACGTGCACTTTGATGCTTTACGGTCAACTTCAGGGGGAAGTAGTGTATACTACTCGACTTAGTATGGTTTGTGAAGGTGTCTACATATGGGTAAAGAATTGTTGATGATGTTGTTGATGTTGGAGAATGAATCGTTGATGAACCGCTGCATGTTCCCCTAAAACAGATATTCACCAAAACCAAAGTTGTCATAACACATTCAAGATAACATTGTTTACGGTTTTGTCTTGATTTTGTAAAATCCCGCAAAAGAATCTATTTCTCGAATTGAATCATAGACTTGTAAAATCCCATGACAATGGAAACATCTTGGTAATAGCAAAGTGCATTTCCGGATCTATTTTATGGTTTATTCTTGGTTTTGTAAAATCCCGCGAAAGAAACTATTTCTGTTTAAACCATAGAATTGTAAAATCCCGTATTGATAGAACCATCCTGGAGAAAAGAAAGTGTATTTCGGGATCTGATTTGATGATGGTGCTACGGTTTCTGTTTCGAAGAAGAGATAAAAGGGTGTACTTCATGAATTGGGTGTTTGTTTGGATTGTCCTTATGGCAGTTTGGTAATTACTTGGTTTTACGGGGTAATATGTGTTTAACCATGATCGGGATGAAACCATTATCATAGTTCACTTAAATCGTCAAAGGAGGCTAGATTTGAGCTTTTAACCAGAAAATGTGACATCGGCGTTAAGTCAGTATTATTTATTTGAGGTTGAAGTGAAATATCACGGGCAAGTGTACTTAGTATCTGAAGGTATCGGGGATGGTTGGATGAAGATTCTTCGAGATCCTTGTTCGAGCCTTTAATATTTTCAAAAACGAAGACTTGGAAATCTAGTTATTTTTGGGTGACTTTTTCCTTTTCTTTTACCACTTGGGGGAATTGGGCTCTTACCACCACAAAATAACTATCACTTTAAGGAGTTACGTTGTAGTGCTCAGTGTCACATTGAATTGTGGATTTTCAAGAGGTGATGTACGTCTAATACTTGATGGTTGGTTGGTTGGTTGAAGAGTATATAGTACTTAGAGATTCAAATGGGCTTGAATTCTCGGCACCGCTCTTTGTTACATATGTGCAAGTTTAAGTCACGAGTTCGGGTTAGTTTACTTCAGGGTCAAATTCATCATATTGGGTTTTCTCCATCAGCTGTCACAATAAAGAGCCTACTGAATGATAATGGGATTGATAACAAGTTTGCCAAGAGTAGTTGAAAAGAGAGAGATTATGACGTTTGAACACAACAATTCAAGCCTCGTACCTCAAAGAAAAGAAATGTGTAAGCTTCATGCATTATCTTCAAAAGAAGAGAAATCTTCTCATTAATGACCATTCTCATCAACATGCTTCATACTTTTACCATGCGCTTTCGGTTATCAAGTGAACAGATTATCGTTACTAGTCTTACTCCACTTGCTCAATTATAATGGCGATGGCGACATCATATGCAAACTTTGCGGGGGAGAAGTGTGAATAGACTACATTCTGAAAATATTCACTTGAATCAAGAATGGCATCTCAGTATGCAGTTCTTGAGGGGGAGAAGAAATGTGATACTTCTGCATGTTGAGTTATATCTGAGAATATATGGTCATATGGCTCCTAACTCATGTAAGAACCGAGCTTCTTCTTATCGGGTTATCTTTACATGGAGTTTCTTCTAAGAGCCGTTGGTTGACATCTTCACATGGGTTGATGAGTTTATCGACAAAGTGTTTTCCAGTTAATGCTTCACGTACACATCAAGATGATGATTCCGAACAACCTTTTGTTCTTGTTTGATGTGATTGTTTGTTTGGTGTTACCATTCCAAGTGTTCGTTGTGGGCTGATTGCTGATTTCCTTGATGAACATCTTTATGTTCTTGTTTGATTGGGAGAGATTTTAGTTAAGGGGAATTGCAAGATGTAAGTTAATTGGGGTGCTTTTTGGTGAGATGAAGATGTTAACTATCTATTCCCAACCGGACAACGGAAGAAGGTCGAGTCTGATGCATTCTACATTTTTCGATGCATGTTAAAAGACTAAAGACAAGTTGCATTTAACGATCTAAAGACTTCTTCTTAATTCGGCATTTATCTAATGATTGTCGGTTTAGGGAGAGCACTAATGGGGGAGGTGAAATGTCCGATTTAATCCCCAATTAGACTTGCTCACACTGTACTTCAAAGAAGTTGATTCTCACAAAGACTTCAAGCGATCTTCTCAAAAGATTTCTAGTACATGAGCTTACAATGTGTTGTCGATTTCAAGTGTCAAAACCACAAGGGGAAGGAGACACACATCTAAAAGCACAACGAGTACACTTGACAAACTTAATTCTTCTAAGTGATTGAAGATATCTCGAAGACAAATGTCATGACCGCAGAGAAACTCGATGTTTGACTCGTGGCTTCTAGTGTTCTAATTCCAACTATGTGGGGAAGAGATGGAAGAGTTAGTTTCGGGTTAAAAGAGGTACACAAGTATGACATATTCTGGGAGATAAATGTGTAACATGAGGGAGGTGTTATCGATTATTCTCTCTTTGGGAATGTGTGTACTCAATTCTTGAGCTTCATACACGATCATCGTGGAAGAAAATGTGAACATTGGGAGGTGTTTTCATTCCTTCATGATGTGTATTCGGAGAGCTCTTGGGTATTGGTGTACTGGTTCTTGAGCTTCATACACGATCATCGTGGAAGAAAAATGTGAACATTGGGGAGGTGTTTTCATTCCCCTCATGATGTGTAATCGGGAGAGTTCTTGAGCATTATACAAAGAGATTGACTGCATTAATTCAACTACTTGGGGGAATTGTTCTCTTGACACCTTTTGGAATGGATCGCTTTAGACTTCAGTGGCAAAGGAATTTGAGAAGAGTCATTCAAGCATGGGATGATACGTTGCTGTTCTATTGGATGATATAACCCCGAACAAAGAATCACAAAGAGCATTTAAAAGGAGCAGCAAGATCGATGATAATGGTGTGCTTCTTTGTGCACCTCACTAAGGCAAGCTTGAAATAGAGCTTCGAATCTGCTCAACAAAAGGATTTTCGGTTTGGGGGGAAGCTGCCAAAGTCTCACTTTTAGATGGTTCAATTTCTCTCAATTCAAGAGCCTCGAAAGCTTTGGTGGTGAATGCTTAAGAGATGATGACTTCTATCTTCTACAACGGGGCTGCTCGATATCCTTATCTCGGTACTCGTATCATCATCGTCTTAAACTATATCATCTATACTAACTTTGTAAATATTTATCAAAAACCAAAATACAAAAATATAAAACCAACAAAAAGAAAATAGAAAAATATAAAACCAACAAAAATCCATAAAAATCAGAAAATTTAAAAACTCCAAAAATATGTTTTCTCAAGACATGTCTTCTGGTATCGATAACATCTACGGTCTTAGAAATTTCATTCAATAATGGCACGGGACCATAGATGAAGTTCGAGCAGGAGGTGTAAATATTCTTTTCAAAGCATGTCTAAAATTATGGCTTGCAGTTACTTCAAACTGTAACCCGTGTGATAACGCTACACGCTTCGTTCGGGGTCAAAGGAACTTCCTTTTCGTCGAGCAAGTTTTTCAACACCCTAGGCAGTGAACCTAATCGTTGTAGTGTAGTATTAGGGTAAGCCACGGGAATTGATATCGTTCTCTAGGGGAATAGGAATGCTAGTAAGAAGTTACTACGCTAAGGTTGGGGTTGAGGAAGATTATTTCTTATCTTTTTATGTTTTTTTAGGAAATGGAAAGGTACGAATCTCGAGGTTTGGATTTGGGGGTTGGTATTTCTATCGATTACTCTACTTATCTAATTATCTAATCTAGTGGTGTATGTAGTCTATGTCTAATTATTGTGTGCTCGTATGATGATTTAAAGATTTGTTTACTTAGGTTTTATTACTCCTTAATTATCTCCTATCGATGGTTGAATTGTCACGTCCTTATTCTTAATCGCGTTGTGTGTCTAAGGTCGTAGGGTATGCGTTTATCCCTAACTCTTTGAAACTACCAAAGTGTATCGCCTACAAAATCTCTAGGATTTATAAACTTTAACTCTAAGGTACTCTTCGGATGGTTTAGCCTACAACAACTCTAGGTATTATAGACTAAGGTTCACAAAGATTAATCAAGCATTAACTACACAACGGATGACCTATCGCATTACTAGATCATTAACAATTAAGATAAGAGACAACCAAAAAATATTCAATAATTAAGTTTCATATTCCCTAAGCAAACACACAAGTAAATTAGCCGGACATGGGGAACATGAAAGCATACAAACAAGTAATTGAAGACATAATTAAATTAATGAAATAAAACACTTATCTTGATGTAAGATAGGGTTTGGAACCCTAAAATACCGTATAAGATGCCTTTGGTTCGGTTTAGGTTTTACTCCAAAAGAATACACACCGAAAACTAAAAATTCGGTTCCATATATAAGATTACATCCGCGACGGCGTCACCTTTGATTTGTGACGCCGCCGAGTCGCCATCATTAGGGTTTCGTCTTGGCCACGTTAGTCTTGCGACGACGCCACCTTATGCTTGTGACGCCGTCCCTTTAGTCTCGGACGCCGTCGATCAAATCTAGGCCGCCCGAGTTGCGACGACCTACTCTTTTAAAACCCGACACCGCCACTTGTAAATAAGCAATTTGTCTCATGAGCTGTCTCAAAGTGATGCGACGGCGTCGCAGATAACACCGACGCCGCCCCTTCGGCCCAAAGACTGAGTGTCTCTATTCTTGACTTTGGCCATTTTCTTCGTATATTCGCGCCTTTTCGTCCGAATAAGTGTCATTCCAGCATTTTGCCTTCAAGATACCTTAAAAGTGAAAAGGAACTGTGGAAAACTAGAAGGGGGGGTTGAATAGTTTTGCCGATTTTAAGCTGATTTCAAAAACTTTAGATTCGATATTATGTGAAATCGTATGGATGTTGAGAACTTATAGATCTAATGATAATGCAAGCAAATAAATAAAGATAAAGGATAGAAATGACACAACCGATTTATAGTGGTTCGCCACAAGGACACCTTCCTTGCCCTACTCCACTCCCCCGAGTCACCTACTCGAGAGTTCAAGCACTATGTCAACAAACTCCTTCACTTGGCGTAGAAGCCTTCACAACGTTGCTTACACTTTTTCGGTGACAAAGCTAGATACCGAGTCCGTAGTACGGTGGACCAAACCAACACAACTATTACACAACAAATATGTGAACTATCAAATACAAGATCTTCGCCATGTAAATATTGCGGAGTGGCAAATCAATCAAGGACCCTTGCTTGGATGACTTGTAGAATGCTCGTGATTTCGCCTTAGAGAAGGACCTATATGAGGATCACAAATAGAAAGAAAAGAAGACAACTCTCTAGATCTAGTGATCTATATGTTAGAAGAGAATGAGAGTGTATGAGAGATTTAGTAAGAAGAGGGTGAGTTAGAATGAAGAAATGGCTCTCATTTATAGGCAAATTTCCTCACTGTTCTCACGGATCCCACGGATCCTTCCACTTGGGATCCGCTAGCACAAAGCTAGGGATCCGTGGAACGCTCCTCTTTGCCATGGGTTTTCATGGGTTGGTCCATGGGTTTTCTTTTAGATTCAATGTATCTAAGTATACATTGTATCAAGTCTCTTTGGGTATGGGTTAAGATCCATGGGTTGTGATTTTTACCCATCCTAATTAACTATTACAACAAATGCTTTAGTTACTACATTTTGTATTTAAAAGATTATATGTAAATGCTTTACAAAATAACATGTATCCTTATAATTATACTTAAGACACCATTATATATGTTATCAACAAAACACAAAGAGATCGCAAAATATTAATAAACGCTTTTACGGTTTATTTGTATTAACAATCTCCCTTTTGTTGATGACAAAATATAATGTTATGATGAGTAAAACTTAAGAATAGATGTAAGTTTTGAAAGCTCCCAAGTTTTACTTCTTCTCCCCTTTTGTCGAAACAAAAGTTAACCCTGGAGGAAAAAGTAGTTCACGATTTTTTACTCCCCTACACGTAGCTCCCCTAGTTTGGGCGCCAAGAGAAGAAAAAAATCCTACAAAAGAAAGTTAGTAACATGCTTAAATGATCTTATGGTTGTCGAGAATCAAGATAGGGAGCCAAGGTATGTAAACAAGGCCTTGTAATAAAACGACAAATTGTAGTGGTAGTTAAGCCACTTACAAGCATGTAAAAATAAGAACAAGACTTGTTCTTGAAAATGACAAAAAATTTTAATACTAAAAGTGAAAAATAGTAGTAGAGATTCCTTCCATGCTTGCATAAGGTTATGGATGGAGGTTTTGATGAGTAATGGTATTGATGCGATCAAGGATGAGGTTGAGTATGAAGCGCATTTCTTCCTAACTTCTATTGCAATTTCCTAGTGGATTGGCAATGTTCACAATGTAAATGATGTAGGTAATGAGTGCGGAAGTTTTCGGGTTGTTTTGATTTGAGTTATGCGGAAGTTGTGGTGGAAAAATAGGAAAATATGGATCAAAATCCGGAATGTTTGTACGTGGTGGTGGAAAAGAACCTAGATGTTCTTGGAATGTGATGGGAGCTAGAGGTGGTGATGTTTCAAGATCTTGAAAATAGTATTTGGTGATGTGGGGTGTGGAAAAGACTATTTCTTTTCTTTAGGTAGGGTAGATCTTGTTGGAGTCCTAAGGAGTTCCAAAAGAGTTATTTTAGGTGGTGATGAAGTTGGTGTACTTGTTGGTGATGAGGGTGGTGCTATAATGGAAGCATCTTGTGGTGAGTTATTTGAGGATGAATCATTTGAGGTTGGTTTTGCTAAACAACAAGATCGGATACTAATCCGCATGGATATCCTAGCATTTGATTGTGGTATTTTGGATGATGGAAGTACAAAGGTTTGGATATCATGATTGTTTGTACTAGATGTTTCTCCTAAAGGGTTTTGGATGACATGATGAAGTGTGTTTGTGAGAAGGAGATGGAGTATGCAAGCATTTTGGGAGTTATATATATAGAAAACCAACACATTGTAATGAATGCTTGACCCAAAATGTGGATTAAAATCTAATGATTAGATATGAATTCAAGGCATGTGATCATGAGAACCCAAGCATTAAATAGCATACTCCCAAAAATGAAGCAAATGTGGATTTTACATCCAAAGTGACAAAATAGAAGTTGAAAACACTTATGTATACACGGATCCCACGGATCCTTCCTTGAGGGATCCGTCCAGCATGAAGGCCGGGATCCGTGGGTCCGTGATTCAGCAAAGACAAAATTTTTCTTTTGAAAACATTTTTGCCGATTGTGTGCCTATATGCAAACTATTTGAGTTGCGGTTTTCTCGACCTCTAAAAGGAAAAGAAAATAACTAGAGAAAAATAAATCCTAATTGAGATAACCCGAAAACAAACATTTGGTACATAAGTACGTAACATTGTGTTATCAATGCTCCTAATTCATTTTTGCTTAAATGAATGTACCCGAAAACACATATTAGTTATGTGTCCCTTTAGCATTCAAAAGACATGAGATGCTATGAAAACGGGTTTTACTTTGTATTAATAATGAAAAGCGATTTGTCCTAGACGTGAGAAATTGCTTTTGTGAAATTGATCTGGAAGGTATCATCCTTTAGAAAACATTGTGAAAGTAGGTTTTCTTTGAAAATGTGTATATAAAAAGTAGGAAAGCTATAAGTAAAAAACTTATCTTTGGGTTTTGAAAATTCCGTATTGTTTGTGAGTTGTGCGTGAAATAGAGATCCTAGACTCGGAAGGAAGAAGGCTAGTGTTTACATACCTTGTAGAGTCAAAATAAATTACGACGTGTGTTCCATTAAACCAAGACCAAGACGAAGTAGGTTGAATTGTTCCCGCTTCAACGGTTTGGTGAGGACGCGGCTATGTTATCTTCGGATGCTACCTTCTCAATAGAAATGTTCCCTTTGAACATTGTCTCTTAAGAAGTGATGACGAATCTCTATATGCTTGGTGCGAGAATGCAATACCGGATTCTTGCTTAAGTCGATAGCACCTTTGTTGTCACATAGAATGGCTATGTCGCTAGATGAATGTCGAGTCTACTAACGCTTGTTTCATCCATAGTGCTTGTTGGCATGCTTTCACGGCGGAGACGTACTCGGCCGGTTGTTGATATTGCTAGAGCCGTTTGTTTCTTAGAAAACCATGATGTTAAACAACATCCCATGAAAGTACACACCCCACTTGTACTTTTCTATCAACGTAATCCCTACATGGTCGAATCTGCATATACAATTGTTTCTACACCCGTGCCCTTAGGATACCATAATCCTAATTGTGTTGTACCCTTAATGTATCTAAAAATTCTTTTACGGCTTCTAGGTGTGAAGTTTTGGGGTTTTCTTGAAACCTAGCACATAAGCAAACACTAAACATGATATCCGCCTACTTGCCGTGAGGTAGAGAAGACTACCTATCATGCCACGATATTTAGTATTATCTACGGATTCGCCGCCTTCATCTTTTGTGAGTTTGGTGTCGGATGACATGGGTGTCCTAATTGGTTTCGACTCTTCTAGACCAAATTTCTTTAACATCTCCTTGATGTATTTAGATTGATTGAAGAAGATACCATCTTCTACTTGTTTAATTTGTAGACCAAGAAAGAAACTAAGTTCTCCCATCATACTCATCTCGAACTCGTCATGCATGATTTTAGAGAAATCATCACACATGTCTTGACAAGTGGATCCGAATATAATATCATCTACGATATTTGTACTATGATTATGTGTGACTCCTTTTCTTAGTAAAAGTGTGTTGTCAACTAACCCCATGGTATAGTTATGTTTGATTAAAAGGACTTGAGTCTATCATACCAAGCTTTTGGAGCTTGTTTAAGACCATAAAGGGCTTTCTTTAATTTATAAACGTGTTTGGGTTTTTCAAAATCGATGAAGCCCGGAGGTTGAGCTACATATACTTCTTCATTAATAAGACCATTTAGAAAAGCGCTTTTGACATCCATTTGATAAAGCTTTAGATCATTAGCACAAGCATACGCAAGAAGTATTCTTATAGACTCTAATCTAGCCACGGGGCATAGGTCTCATCAAAGTCTATTCCTTCTTGTTGGTTATACCCTTGGGCAACGAGTCTAGCCTTGTTCCTAGATACTACTCCGCTTGCATCTAATTTGTTTTATACACCCATTTTGTTCCTATTACGGTTTGATTACTAGGTGGAGGACAAGTGTCCAAACATCATTAGAAACAAATTGATTTA
Organism: Chrysanthemum lavandulifolium; assembly: GCA_022545495.1. Classification (NCBI taxonomy): domain Eukaryota; kingdom Viridiplantae; phylum Streptophyta; class Magnoliopsida; order Asterales; family Asteraceae; genus Chrysanthemum; species Chrysanthemum lavandulifolium. The sequence continues at coordinate 232,230,081 of CM040239.1, read as the reverse complement.
ATTCTTCTTGCATAGCCATTACCCAACTTTCATCTTTTATGGCTTCTTGTGTGTTCTTAGGTTCTATAGTTGAAACAAAACAAAATAAGCTACTTTGGTTTTGAACTTGAGACCTTAATGTTCGCTCATTTTAGCTTTCCTATGACCTTATCTACGGGTGATCTTTGGACTCTTTAATGTTTGTGATTTCACTAATTGAAGGTTCTTCTTCTTCATTTATCTTTTCTTAATTACAATAGCTTCACTTTCTATGATCTCGCCATCGACAAGAGGTGGAGAGGGTTTGGGTGGACTTTCATCAAATTTTATGTTTAATGACTCTTCTACCTTCATTGTTTCTTAGTTTAATATGACGTAAGCTTTTCTATTAGGCGAGTAACCTAGAAAGATACCTTCGTTGATTTAGGATCAAATTTTGTAAGGTAATCTTTAGTGTTAAGAATGAAGCATTTGCTTCCAAAGACTCTAAAATGATTTAAAGTAGGCTTTTTGCCTCTGAGTAACTCATATGGAGTTTTACCTAAGATTGGTCTAATTAAGACTCGATTGAGTATGTACGTTGAAGTATCAACAAAGATTACACCAAAATTTTGAGGTATGGATTGTTCGTTAAGCATGGTTCTACTCATTTCTTGAAGGGTTCTATTCTTTCTTTCTACTACCCCATTCGATTGTGGAGTGCGTGGAGCCGAGAAGTTGTGAGTAATACCATTAGCGCCACAAAAGCTCCGAATTGCACTTCATTATCGAATTCCCTACCATGATCCGTCCTAATAGACACTATGGGTTTTCCTAGTTGTCTTTGGATCTTTTGCTTAATATTTCAAAATAGTTAAAGGTTTCGTTTTGTTCTTTAAAAATTTTGTCCAAGTATACCTAGAGTAGTCATCCACTATTACCAAAGTATAGTAGTTGCCTCCATAACTTTGGATAGCGGATGGACCAAATAAATCCATATGAAGTAATTCTAGACACCTAGTTGTGGACACCATGTTTTTAGCTTTATGACTCGAATGAGCTTGTTTTCCTATATTACAAGCATCACAAAATGATGTTCATATTTTAACTTAGGTAGATCTCTTACTAGATCTTTGGATGATAGCGATTGAAGAAGTCGCATGTTGGCGTGACCCAATCTTGATGCCATAAGGTCAAGTATCATCCATAGAGGTAAGACATAGTTTGTCTTTATGTTCATTACCGATTTTAATGACATAGACTCCATGTTTCCTAATTCCTCTTCCTATGGTTATGCCATATTTAAGTATCTTACTACGGTTTGGTAAAAGTACATTGCACTTTTTATCACATATTTGTCCTATACTTAAGAGATTAAAGTTTAGGTTTTCTACGTGACACACATCGTTAATGGTTAGAGATTTGTTAGAAACCGTACCTTTACCGATGATTCTACTTTTGCTATTTCCAAACACCACATTACCTCCATTTACGGATTCATATGTGGAGAATAGATCCCTATTGCGGTCATGTGCCTCGTGCACCCGCTATCCTTGACCCATTCATCGGGGTCTAGGTCGACCTTTAAGCACACCTAAAACAATAATAAACTCAAAGTTTGGTCCCCATTTATTCATGGGTCCATTAGTGTTAAACATTCCATTCATGTTAGACATGTATGGATAAGATGAGTATGCATTCCATGGAGCAAAGTTTTGAAAGAGAAACCGTTTTGCATATTAGGGTTCCATCCCATTTGATGGTTACTTCTTGGATAAACGTTATTAGGTCTCCTAGATGCATTATGTTTTGAAAAGATGGTGCTTTGTTTCTTGCAAAAGTAGGATTATTTTTGAGGTGGATGTTGATCTGCACGAGCAGTCAAGTCCGAAAGACTTAAACCGCCGTACACAAATGCAATGAAGATCGGGGAATATAGGGATTCCCGGTCGTTATGTCCCACGGAGACTCAATGGTGTGTTAAACACATGATCGACGATAGATTGATCACTAAAGATAGCGATCGAAAGGATTTGGATAGATAATTATACTCTTGAAAAGGTTATAAATAAAAGCGACTTAAATGCAAATTAAGAAAATTAAAAGATAAAAGATAATAAATAAACGCTATCACTATTTTTAAAGTGATGAACGTTTAAAACCTAAAACTTAAAACTTACGTTTAAAATAAAAATACGTAAACGTACAAATAAAAATGTGAAACTTATACAATATAAATCCTAAAAATATGAAAAATACATTTTTACAAACCTAATGATAAAAGAAAATTTATAGAAAAAGAAAATCATTTTTACAACTATTTATCTAATTATTATTAATTAAAAACTATTTAAAACTATTTAATAATTACCTAAAATAAAAGAAAATATGAAATAAGACTAGAAAAATAAAATTAACATTTAGAAAAATCTAAAATATGATAAAACTAATTTTAAAACTGAAAATATATTTTTTAGACTTTTTATGTAATTATTATTAATTTAAAACTATTTAAAACTAATTAAAATTATTAAAAATACCAAATAAAAGGAGAAAAATAGGGAAAAATACTTTTTAAGCTTTTACATTTATCTAAACTTAAGAAAATGAAAATTATTTTTTGAACTTTTTCTTAATTTTTTGTATTAAAAGCTATTTAAAAATACTTAAAAACTAGATAAAATGCAGAAAAATACTAAACAAGCTAGGAAAAATCTGAAAAATTCAGGCAATGCTTAAAATAAAGTTAGGAAGATATGAAAAATAGAAAAACATAGGGTTGTGTGGGAGGAATTAGGATCTGATGTGGAAAAGCTTATGAAATAAGCACTTCCAATAAGCAAATGAAGTCCAAAAGCTACCAACCCAAAACAGAAGCTCTAATAAGCTATAATAATAGAAATGGAACTAGTTTAAACAAGCAACAACCTCTGGCTAGCTAGATGCAAAGATTTGAGTTATGAACTATAAGCTAGAAAACAGTTAAGATGGCACCAAGTTTGAGCCTAAAAACAAGCACCTAAATAAGTTGGAAACAGAAAAGCAAATGAAAGGACCTAGAGATGACCTGGCTAGGATCATGCAAACCACAGCTCAGATCCTAATGAGCTCACATGAGCTTATGACAAGCTTATTAAAAACTCTACAAACCTGCATGTGATGATATATGTAATGGGGTCCTAAATAAGCCATCAAATAAGCACTCTATAAGTCGATAAACAGAGAACTAATATTTTGTATTTTCTTCACCAACCAAACTTTAATTTCCCAAAAGATTATAAGCTAAAGCTTATTAATAAACACACAATGAAAATATTAGTTTTATTCAAAAACGACCTAGTTGGAAATTTTGACTTTTTCACAAAACTTGAAAAGTTGACTTAAATGAAATTTGAAGCTAATTTATGGATTGATTTGGATGTATTAAGATGAAATAAAGCTGAAACAAGCAAGTTCTATGAATTTGTGACACAAAACAAGCTTTGGATAAGCAAGAACCCAACAAAATGCTAAGACAAGAAGCTATGGGATTTTGACTTAAAGCTCAGTAGCACATGAAATTGACTCAAATGAGCTCAATAGGACTAAACAAGAATGACCAAACAGATATTAACCATTATAAACTCCTCTAAGATGATTTTACACTTTAACCAAACACCACTGAAAACTACTTATTTGTAATTAAAATGAACTAAACACCAATCCAACTTAAATGAATGATTAAACCGAGATAATAAGACCTAAATAAAACTATGTAAATGTGTTTTAGCAGTTTAAGACCACGAAACACAAACAACCATAAAATGCAAATTAGCTAGAAAAGTGAAAAAGGAAGGACTCACTCACATGAGTTCCAGCTTTATTGCAAGCCAAAACCAAACCCAAAGAACCACTACACTAACCTATTTAAACCCACATCCATCCTCTGCATCACCAAATTCATCACCATTTCCAACTTGAGCCTAACAGTTGACTTTTGTTGACTATTGATCAAATTAACTTGAAAATGATTCAAAAGCTTTTCAAAAGCTATAAATGACTTAAGTGAGCTTGTTTAAGCTTACAATGAAACTAATGGAAGCTTGTCTAATAGAAAATGAAACCGAATTCTCAACGGTGAATTAGAAAATTGGAACTTATATGAAAACTTGATATTGATACTTAAAATAACTTACAAAGATTAGTAAACTTGAAACCGATAAAATAAAACCGAAATTACACAATTTAAACTTAAACTAAGACAATAATAAAAAAAAACGACATAAGTAAAAATTTTATGAACTAACTACTACTTTTCTTCTTTCTTCTCTCCTTTTTATACTCCAAATGCTTCCACTAGACTTGATTGATTCCACTGAATTGGGGCCGTTGGATGAGTCAAGTGGTTTTTGGCCGTTTGATTGTTTTTGGCGCCAAAGTCTTTTAGCCAGGTGTAGGGGTTGAGTGGAATGGGTAAAGGGTCATTTAATGATTCTTGGTATATTGTGGAGGTGGAGGAGACAGGAAAAGGTTTTGGTGAGGAGGGGGGATGGTGTAGCAGGGCAGTTGGGAGGAAGGAGACAAGTGGAGGGAAAAACGGGGGTGATTGTTTGACTTGGGTGGTATTGGTTGACCGGGTCTAATAACACAAAGGGCGGGTTGGATTTGGATGGGTAAAAGGGTGTTGGTTTGGGCTTATATTGGGCTAAGGTAATAACAAAAGTCCATATGGTATAAATAATAACACAAGGACTAGAAATGTAATTATGCCAAAGTTAAGGACCAAAATTACTTCGAAAATGTTATCCAAGGGCCAAACTTGTCTTTCTCAAATAATTAAAGGACCATATTTGCCATTTTCGAATTTTCCAAGGACTAAACATGACATTTTCAAAGATTAAGGACCAAAGTTGTAATTTTGCAAATTTACATTTCAAAGGTTTGTTTTGACAACTTTGGAATCCCATGGACCTTAAATGACATTTTTCTTGATTTTAAATACCGTGGACTGCTTTTGACAAATTTTGAAACTTGGGGACTAAAGCGCAATTTTGTAAATTTGATACGTTTTCATCCGATTTTGATATTTTGAATTTAAAACACATAAAACACGATTTGTGATATTTTGATCATTTTGATGTGTTTCGAGTGTTTTCGATGATTTTGCGTTTAAATGGTATAAAATGATGAGTATTTAGACACTCATCAATCCCCACATCGAGATATTGCTAGTCCCTAGCAATGATTTGAGAAAACATAATGGATTTTAATCTCTTTACCAAAAGCCATTACTTGGAGTAGCCAAATGTTTCAGTTCAAGTAAGAACCATGGTACACCGATAACCATGTGATTTTGAGCAAACCACCGACTTTCAACGGATTTGATTTTGTCTTTACCGAGCCGTGCCCATACGGACTAGCCAACTCTTAGATAAATTATCAATATTATCTTTGGTGAGTCGATTACCAATTATGGTTTTCCATCGCCTTTACCACAAGCCATAATCTTGCGGGCTAGCCAACTCATTATCTTTTGAGGATATGGTGAGTGAATACCATACAATTTGGGCAAATTGCAAGCCATATAAACGGATTTGATATATCTTTACCAAGAGCCGTTTGCTCTGGATTAGCTAATCCTTTTGTCTTCTGCACAAGGCGGATCGATAACTCGATGAGAAAGTGTAGAACACTTACTCCAAAAAATTTTTTTTTTGGTCAAAACGGGAATTGGGTGGATAATACATATGAAATTCGTGAGAATCCCCCACACTTAGAAATGAATATCGCCTCGATATTCAAAGTACCGCGGTTATGCGAAACAAAGAACGAAAAGGAAATACTACGACCATTATTTAGAAGGAAGATTTTTTTTTTTTTTTTTTTTTTTTTTTTTTTTTAAACATGTGGGCAACCCCACACTAGGGTGGTAGAAAGGGGTAAGAAGACGAAATATGGGTGAAAACCCATATAGTGTGTGCTCTTGTTTTTGGTTACCGAGTCGCTAGCTTGACTCGACCCAATTCATTGGTTCATGGGAAGCAAAGTGGAAGAAACAATCTCCATCGGACTTTCATTCAAAATGTTTGGATAAACATGAAGCACGTGAAAGTTCCACACCGATGAGATATAGAGAACCGCTCAAAAATTATAATTGAAAATGCCGGGATCAAAATAGTGTCTTCATTCCGAAGGAGTGAAGAAGAGAGGAAGTCACCGAGTAGGTGAAGAAAAGAAGGAAGATCATGATAACGATCATGATAAGATCTTCTTCCTCAGGATCAAGTGCAGTTGCACTTATTTGGATTTTCTTGGTAGAGCTCTTTGGTTTGGAAGGCATCTCGGTGGGGAGGGTGGAAGGATTTGTCATAAATATGCAAATTGAGATTCTCTCCCCCCGATCATGATTTTTGCCATCCAAACAATCATACTCCAGCGGAGATATGATATGAGTGAGTTCACCGGAGAACTCCTCATGAAGAGAATCATTCACATGATGTGAATTTGTGAACTCTTGTTCCATTATGGGCTCATCACTATCCTCAGTCTGAGTATCAAAGAGTGGATTCTCAGAAATTGAAGTGAATTCAGAGTTGAATTCAAATAGAGGATTAGTGAAAGTAGCTTTAAATGTTTCGGGAACTAAGTGATCAACATTCTCATTTGGATTGTTGGGATAAGAAGTGAGTGAACGATCATTATTAATGAGACTTTCGCCTCCCGGATCGGCTCGAAATCAAAGAGTGGATTGATGTGAGTGAGTTCACCGGAGAACTCCTCAAGAAAGGGATCGACATCGATTGAGGAAGTGATGCCTCAACGTACTCGATGTCTCCATAGGAAGCACAATCGTCGCTAAGATCGAGAAAGTTTCAAAATGATCTTGAGAACACTCAAGAGGAAAGGGATATCACACGGATGATCGAAATTCCTGTGACTCTCTTGGGATTGAGACAAGGTTCTCAACACTAGACGATTCCATTTCGGAATAGTGCTAAGCTCATCCCCATGTTTAGAGAGTGAGTGGGAATATCAAGTGTGATAACAACAGATCGAGGAGATTAGATGGACTAGCATACATGTGTTTAATGCTTAACATTTGTTCTTACGCTAGTAATTCCATCATAGTCTTTTCTCCCCGATTCTTCATGGAAGGAGTTTCAACCGATGAACTTGATGAACCATTATAAAATTGTAGGATATCAAGGATATCTTCATCATCATCGTCATCGTGAATGAAACGGAATCGAGAGCTAGATTTGGCCGCTTTCTCTTTTGCAATTGATTCCCAATGCATTGTTCAAAGGCAATTTGGGAATCTAATTTAGCGCCCGCTCTTGACTAACAAAACTTCCATGGATTTCTCATTTGGATTATCTTGGGAGGACATAGCCGACTCCTCCTTAAGTTCTTTTAATAACCCGAGTCTTGATGAGAAGGTCCATCGTAGTTTCATGAGGAGTTGCTTGAATCATTTGGTCTTGTGGAGGTTTGTCTTGATCTGAAGAGTCGAATTGTTACAAGGAAATGGATTCCTTGTTTGACAATCCGAGCTAGAGTGAGGACCTCCACAATACTCACAACAAGAAAGCGATGTGGTTGTGAGTGGTATGTGTTGTAGTCATAATCGTTATCGTGAATCGCTCATAGACAAGCGTGTTTCACGATTGACAATCGAATCTGGAATGTGAACCACCACAAGACTCACAACAAGAAATCGCTGAGTCTCACGGTGTGGTAGCCGATGGAATAAATCGATCGTGTTATGGTAGGAATAGGGATCTTGGTTATAGATGCACCCGCTTCGACTCCACCATGCCACAACCGGGGCAATTGCCACCATTATAAGGACCACCACACCATTGACAACCAAGAGGGTGAGGATAAGACATAGAAAGAATCAAAGGTTATCGAGGGTAAGAAATGAAGAATCAAAAGGTGAGAGGGTAAAGATGAATATTTTGGTGTTTTGAAAACATGATGATAAAACAAAGAATGAAAATATTTTGGCGTTTTAACACTTTAGGAAAAGCGTTAATGAACTTTTGGATTTTTGAAAACTTTACAAAAACTTTTACAAATGATGGAATATGTGCAAGAATGGATCGAAAAGGCTAAACACACGCTAAAGCCCCCCGCAATGGCGCTAAAATTTTGATCTCATATGAACAGTCAAGTCGAAAGACTTAAACCGCTCGAGACACAAATGCAATGAAGATCGTGGAATATAGGGATTCCCGGTCGTTATGTCCCACGGAGACTCAATGGTGTGTTAAACACATGATCAGACGATAGATTGATCACTAAAGATAGCGATCAGAAAGGATTTGGATAGATAATTATACTACTGAAAAAGGTTATAAATAAAAGCGACTTAAATGCAAATTAAGAAAATTAAAAAGATAAAAGATAATAAATAAACGCTATCACTATTTTTAAAGTGATGAACGTTTAAAACCTAAAACTTAAAACTTACGTTTAAAATAAAAATACGTAAACGTACAAATAAAAATGTGAAACTTATACAATATAAATCCTAAAAATATGAAAAATACATTTTTACAAACCTAATGATAAAAGAAAATTTATAGAAAAGAAAATCATTTTACAACTATTTATCTAATTATTATTAATTAAAAACTATTTAAAACTATTTAATAATTACCTAAAATAAAAGAAAATATGAAATAAGACTAGAAAAATAAAATTAACATTTAGAAAAATCTAAAATATGATAAAACTAATTTTAAAACTGAAAATATATTTTTAGACTTTTATGTAATTATTATTAATTTAAAACTATTTATAACTAATTAAAATTATTAAAAATACCAAATAAAAGGAGAAAAATAGGAAAAATACTTTTTAAGCTTTTTACATTTATCTAAACTTAAGAAAAATGAAAAATTATTTTTTTGAACTTTTAAAAATACTTAAAATACTCTTAATTTTTTGTATTAAAAGCTATTTAAAAATACTTAAAAACTAGATAAAATGCAGAAAAATACTAAACAAGCTAGGAAAAATCTGAAAAATTCAGGCAATGCTTAAAATAAAGTTAGGAAGCTATGAAAAATAGAAAAACATAGGGTTGTGTGGGAGGAATTAGGATCTGATGTGGAAAAGCTTATGAAATAAGCACTTCCAATAAGCAAATGAAGTCCAAAAGCTACCAACCCAAAACAGAAGCTCTAATAAGCTATAATAATGAAATGGAACTAGTTTAAACAAGCAACAACCTCGGCTAGCTAGATGCAAAGATTTGAGTTATGAACTATAAGCTAGAAAGCAGTTAAGATGGCACCAAGTTTGAGCCTAAAACAAGCACCTAAATAAGCCGGAAACAGAAAAGCAAATGAAAGGACCTAGAGATGACTGGCTAGGATCATGCAAACCACAGCTCGGATCCTAATGAGCTCACATGAGCTTATGACAAGCTTATTAAAAACTCTACAAACCTGTGCACAGGACTGATATGCAGAACAGGGGTCCTAAATAAGCCATCAAATAAGCACTCTATAAGCTGATAAACAGAGAACTAATATTTTTGTATTTTTCTTCACCAACCAAACTTTAATTTCCCAAAAGATTATAAGCTAAAGCTTATTAATAAACACACAATGAAAATATTAGTTTTATTCAAAAACGACCTAGTTGGAAATTTTGACTTTTTCACAAAACTTGAAAAGTTGACTTAAATGAAATTTGAAGCTAATTTATGGATTGATTTGGATGTATTAAGATGAAATAAAGCTGAAACAAGCAAGTTCTATGAATTTGTGACACAAAACAAGCTTTGGATAAGCAGTAAACCCAACAGTAGGCTGCTAAGACAGTAAGCTATGGGATTTTGACTTAAAGCTCTTGCAGGCACATGAAATTGACTCAAATGAGCTCAATAGGACTAAACAAGAATGACCAAACAGATATTAACCATTATAAACTCCTCTAAGACAGATTTTACACTTTAACCAAACACCACTTGAAAACTACTTATTTGTAATTAAAATGAACTAAACACCAATCCAACTTAAATGAATGATTAAACTGAGATAATAAGACCTAAATAAAACTATGTAAACAGGTTTTAGCAGTTTAAGACCACAGAAACACAAACAACCATAAAATGCAAATTAGCTAGAAAAGTGAAAAAGGAAGGACTCACTCACATGAGTTCCAGCTTTATTGCAAGCCAAAACCAAACCCAAAGAACCACTACACTAACCTATTTAAACCCACATCCATCCTCTGCATCACCAAATTCATCACCATTTCCAACTTGAGCCTAACAATTGACTTTTGTTGACTATTGATCAAATTAACTTGAAAATGATTCAAAAGCTTTTCAAAAGCTATAAATGACTTAAGTGAGCTTGTTTAAGCTTACAATGAAACTAATGGAAGCTTGTCTAATAGAAAATGAAACTGGAATTCTCAACAGTGAATTAGAAAATTGGAACTTATATGAAAACTTGATATTGATACTTAAAAATAACTTACAAAGATTAGTAAACTTGAAACTGATAAAATAAAACTGAAATTACACAATTTAAACTTAAACTAAGACAATAATAAAAAAAAACGACATAAGTAGAAATTTTATGAACTAACTACTACTTTTCTTCTTTCTTCTCTCCTTTTTATACTCCAAATGCTTCCCACTAGACTTGATTGATTCCCACTGAATTGGGGCGTTGGATGAGTCAGTGGTTTTGGCCGTTGATTGTTTTGGCGCCAAAGTCTTTTAGCAGTGTAGGGGTTGAGTGGAATGGGTAAAGGGTCATTTAATGATTCTTGGTATATTGTGGAGGTGGAGGAGACAGGAAAAGGTTTTGGTGAGGAGGGGATGGTGTAGCAGGCGGTTGGGAGGAAGGAGACAAGTGGAGGGAAAAGCAGGGGTGATTGTTTGACTTGGGTGGTATTGGTTGACCGGGTCTAATAACACAAAGGCGGGTTGGATTTGGATGGGTAAAGGGTGTTGGTTTGGGCTTATATTGGGCTAAGGTAATAACAAAAGTCCATATGGTATAAATAATAACACAAGGACTAGAAATGTAATTATGCCAAAGTTAAGGACCAAAATCTATTTCGAAAATGTTATCCAAGGGCCAAACTTGTCTTTCTCAAATAATTAAAGGACCATATTTGCCATTTTTCGAATTTTCCAAGGACTAAACATGACATTTTCAAAGATTAAGGACCAAAGTTGTAATTTTGCAAATTTACATTTCAAAGGTTTGTTTGACAACTTTGGAATCCCATGGACCTTAAATGACATTTTTCTTGATTTTTAAATACCGTGGACTGCTTTTGACAAATTTTGAAACTTGGGGACTAAAGCGCAATTTTGTAAATTTGATACGTTTTCATCCGATTTTGATATTTTGAATTTAAAACACATAAAACAACGATTTGTGATATTTTGATCATTTTGATGTGTTTCGAGTGTTTTCGGATGATTTTGCGTTTAAATGGTATAAAATGATGAGTATTTAGACACTCATCGATGTCTAGTGGTGACATGAGTTGGTTTCTTCCTATTTACGATAACGAACTCGGTTCTAGATGATGAGGCTATGTTATTACCACTAGTTGTCACAGCAGATCCACGGATCCGGTTTGTACACTAGCCGGTTCCCTTTTAGGGGATCCGTGGGATCCGCCACAACAACATGGTCGGTTTTTCTAATTCTTTAACAAATTTTGTTTCTTTACTTTCACTAGTTGATGGATCAAGTTGTTGTATGCCTAGACCCTTTTGGTTGTTGCGGTTTAACACCATCGAGTATTGTATCTAAGGTGTTTGTACTCATTCTAGCAATTTTAGAATCTAAATGATCAACTAGTGTTTGAAGTTGAACACAAAGTTCACATTCACCACTTGCTATTTTACCCTTTTCCAAACGTTTTAGTTTTGCTTTTAATTCTATGACTTCTTTATCTAAACGTTGGTTTTGACTCTTTAAAAGCTTGTTTTTGTTAATTAGTTTTAAGCTAATATTGCATAGTTTATCATATTCATTATGCAATGAGTCGTCATCAGTGATGAACTACTATAGTATTCGCGACATACCTCGTCATTTGCCATGAGACAAATTTCTTCGTCCTCCTCGTCGCTCATTCCCCACGTGCAGCTCACGAATGCCTTTTGATCATCCCGTTTGGGACACTTACTAATAAAGTGGTTTGGGTCCCCACATTTAAAGCAAGTACGATCATCCTTTGGCTTCTCGTCCTCTTTGCTTTTCCGAAATCCTTTCTTATCGTCATACGGTTGTTTGACGATCTACCTTTCTTCTAAAGAACTTTTAAAGTCCCTTACCGCCATAGCGTACTCTTCGTCGTCACTACTCAAGATGAGTTCTCTCATCGTCAAGCCTTTTTGGCTTTAAGGGCAAGAGATTTGTGTTTCTCTTTCACCTTTGAGGCTTCGGAATCTTTAGCAAGGACAAGCTCGTAGACTTTTAGGTTGCCTATGAGTTCATCGAGGGTGAGGATTGTCAAAATTTTTGATTCTTCGATTGCCGTCATGAGGTATGTGAACTAAATTTCCTTTATCATCATTTGAGGTAGCCTCAAAATCACCTTCAACAATAATGTACCAAAGATCAATATCTTTAGACTTCACATATGTTTCGAATCTATTTTTCCAATATATAAAACCATTAGTTTCAAGTAGTGGTGGTCGTTGCATAGATTGCCCTTCCTTATAATTTTTAGAACCCATAGTGATCGAAAAGTTTTTAAAATACGCTTTATTTTAAAACTTTTATAAACTTAGCTCTTGATGCCAATTGTGGAAAACTAGAAGGGGGTTGAATAGTTTTGCCGATTTTAAGTTGATTTCAAAACTTTAGATTCGATATTATGTGAAATCGTATGGATGTTGAGAACGATAGATCTAATGATAATGCAAGCAAATAAATAAAGATAAAGGATAGAAATGACACAACCGATTTATAGTGGTTCGGCTACAAGGACACCTTCCTTGCCCTACTCCACTCCCCGAGTCACCTACTCGAGAGTTCAAGCACTATTTCAACAAACTCCATCACTTGGCGGAGAAGCCTTCACAACGTTGCTTACACTTTTCGGTACAAAGCTAGATACCGAGTCCGTAGCACGGTGGACCAAACCAACACAACTATTACACAACAAATATGTGAAATATCAAATACAAGATCTTCGCTATGTAAATCTTGCGGAGTGACAAATCAATCTAGGACCCCTTGCTTGGATGACTTGTAGAATGCTCGTGATCTCGCCTTAGAGAAGGACCTATATGAGGATCACAAATAGAAAGAAAAGAAGAACAACTCTCTAGATCTAGTGATCTATATGTTAGAAGAGAATGAGAGTGTATGAGAGATTTAGTAAGAAGAGGGGTGAGTTAGAATGAAGAAATGGCTCTCTATTTATAGGCAAATTTCCTCACTGTTCTCACGGATCCCACGGATCCCTTCCACTTGGGATCCGGCTAGCACAAAGCTAGGGATCCGTGGAACGCTCCTCTTTGCCCATGGGTTTTTGGTTATGGGTCATGGGTTGGTCCATGGGTTTTCTTTAGATTCAATGTATCTAAGTATACATTGTATCAAGTCTCTTTGGGTATGGGTTAAGATCCATGGGTTGTGATTTTTACCCATCCTAATTAACTATTACAACAAATGCTTTAGTTACTACATTTTTGTATTTAAAAGATTATATGTAAATGCTTTACAAAAATAACATGTATCCTTATAATTATACTTAAGACAACATTATATATGTTATCAACAAAACACAAAGAGATCGCAAAATATTAATAAACGTTTTACGGTTTATTTGTATTAACAGAACGATATTAAGTAATAACGGATACAAAAGTGATCAAACAATGGCTTAAATGACCCTCAAATGGTACATTTTAAAACCTTATCAAATATCCCTACACTTGGTATTTGCTTTTCCTCAAGCAAATGTGCTTTTAGCCAATTAATTTATAAGTTAGAGGTCATGAAGCATTGGTTTAGAACAATCCACAACACATATAAGCCCCAAAAAGTCATAACAAACACGGAAATTACATACTAGCACCTCACATGGGGTGTTTGAATACTCACATCTCTCGGTGTATATGAAATATAACAAGTTGGAAATGGAAGATAAACACTCATTAACCGGTCCTAGTACATAGATTACCATAGGCTTGAGACTAGATCAAACCTCCATTGCTTTGGCGTAAACACCTAGGAAAGACTATCAAAGAGGTTTTTAAAGGGTTGTAATGTTAGGTTTCTGGTAGGAAACAAAGGGTTTGGTGGGATAGGCTATTTAGTGGTGGCAAGTCAAAAATCTTTATGTTACAAGCATGTGAAGAATGGCGTTGCTAAGCTAAGACTCAACACTCAAGACTCTAGATAACTGAAACAAACAAACATAAATTAAAGATAGATGTAGGATGGTAGCCCGTATGTTTTTTTTTTTCAACACTCTATTTTTTCTTTTTCTACTTTTTTTATTTTTTTCGATTTTTTTTTTCATACACTTTTACTCTACCATCCTCTATGATAACATCAAAATGATGGGGATTTATAGGCACATCCCTACACTTGAGTTTTTATTACTCTAACGCTAATTTGACCCGAATTGAAAAGATCAAAACACTTGGAGTCTTGGAGTACATAATTACGCAAATAAAGAGAATTTGAATTTAACGTTCCCTTCCCGCCATTTCATATACTTTAACTTTTCCCATGAGTCCCAATCGTCCCAAAACTGTATACAAAGGATATGACTCGACTTAGCAACTTATGCAAGCAACTAGATAATTGAACTAAGGGTTTTAGGGTGATAACAATAATGCACTAAAAGTGAGAGCATACAAGGTAGGCTAAGGCGATTTGGGTGTACATTTGGGGTGGGGTGTAAACAATGCTCTTCATTGATATTCGAAAACCGAAACATCACGAGAACCGCGAAAAGGATAGGCTCTAAGGGGTTAACTAGGGGTATCGTGTACTAAAGATGAGTACAACGCAAAGGTGTGGGGGAATTACTCAACCGATGTGGAAGAAGTAACTATATTACGGGTATCAAACAAGGGTTATCCTAATGCCTCTTATCATTTAGTTATTCCTAACTACACAAGTGTAGTCTTACTAGCGATCTCGGAATGCATCACAAACCAAGTTCTAGAATCTATTATACTACTGGTTCACACACTAAGTATTAAAGATGAATGCTTTAATTCCTACTAATATAAGGCGATCCTCACATTTTGGGTGAAATTTAAGTGGTAAATTTTGTGCTAGTCATATAAATATTAAGACTAATGGCCCACTCCTATATGTCATGAAAAAATTTAAATTTGGTGCCAAAATTACCCTAATGAGACATTTTCTCATGGTTTATTACACAAATGCAATTGGACAAAGCAAATAATCAAGGATAAGCATAGTTTCAAAGTTCCGCTTTATTTTCCCTCCCTACACTTAAAATGAACATTGTCCCCAATGTTCCCGAAAGTATCAAAGTTATGATAATGGAAGGTAATAAAGATGGAAGAAACTAGTACTCCCCGATTAGCTCGGTAGGATCCGTGTAAAGTGGTGGTTACATCTTTCTTCAAGAAGAACGTTTGCGTGAAAAGCTCCTTCTCATCTTATGTATCTTCTTCTTGATAAATTAAACCTGCACACTTGAAGAAAACAAACGAAACCTTCGCATAAACACGCACACTAAGATATAATGCTTGTGGAATGGATGTTTACTGAATTTTGGAAAATTAAGACCGGAAAATTCCAAAAATTATAAGTAGCTCGTAAAACGAGAAAAGTAATCGATTGTTTTGCTCCTTCCCGACGCCGTTAGGTTGCGATCTGACGCCGTCCAGTTATCTGACAAAAGCGGTGCGATTTTCTAGAAAATTTACATCTTTAGAATCGGAAAAATTTCACGCAAAACATCCATTATGACTCGATACAAGCATTTGACTCGAACAACACACATGTATATCTTTTAATTAATTGAAATTCTCATGTTTACGTTTCTTTTGAAAACGTGTGTAATCCTCCCTACACTTATCCTTTATGTAAAATACCTTTATATGTAATTAAGACGAGGTTAAAAACAAAATAAAGCATTTTACAAATTTAAACATGAGAATAAACAATCAATAAAAGATATATGACACAAACAAGCAAACAATTAAGCATGGGTTGCCTCCACTAAGCGCTTTTCTTTATTTATGAGTCTTGTAGCTAGACTCGTAGTCGTGCCCTACGTGACTTTATTACCGCCACCTTCTTCCTCATGACGGTCTTTATTGGGGATTCCATGTTGTAAAGTGCCCTATGATGCACATTTCTAAGAGGTCGTCCTTTCCCCAATCGGTTCTATATTCCGGTCCTAAGTTCATGCAATCCTTATAGAATCCAAAATCTTGGCCATAACATAATCTACTCCTTTCTCCTTATCCTCCTCATTCCTATAATAGACCGATAGTTTAAGTTCCTTTTCATCATTGAGAGTGATGAAAACTTCTCAATCTTAAACGGCATTTGGTAAGCTACATCATCGGTTTCATCCTTGAATCGCAATATTCCTAATGAGGGATCATAAGTCATCCCGGTGTTTTCTATGAAAGGTTTTCCTAGAATAACGTGGGACAAGCTAGGATCTATGGCCGTACTAATATCATCCACAATTATGAAGTCCATTGGAAATGTGAAACTACCTACATAAACGGGCAATCCCTTAACTCTACCAAGAAAATTGCACCTAACCCTAGGATTATCGGGGTCTTCCCTAGTTGGGAAAGGGTTCTTCATTACCCAATTATAGTAGGTCTTGGTCATTATGTTTATTGGGGACTTGCGGTCAAGGTAGGCCTTTGCCACGAAAAGGTGTCCTATACAATATGGTATGTTAATATTCCAAGGGTTCCCAAACTTGATCCTAGGGCTTCTCCTAACATACATGTGACGGAGGTCACGCACTAAGTGAGAGTGGCGAGATAGTTCTTCTTCCATAGGAAACTTATTGAAATAGTCATTGTCTACTTCATCTACTTCCTCGGTTGTTTCTTTCCTCGGTGTTTCACTAACCTCAAGTATAGTTTCATGGTCCGCTTCGTCATTTGTTCTATTAGGTTTCACTAAGGAGATGGTATTGACGAATTGAATGTGCTTAGCTAACTTACTTGGGTCCTTAATCTCTACACCGGAAGGTTCGGGAACGTGCTTAGCTAACTTTCTATTCCCCGGCAGCGGCGCCAAAAACTTGATAACGCTACACGCGTCGCTCGGGTCAAAGGAACTTCCTTTTCGTCGATCAAGTTTTTCAACACCTAGGCAATGAACCTAATCGTTGTAGTGTAGTATTAGGGTAAGCCACGGAATTGATATCGTTCTCTAGGGAATAGGAATGCTAGTGAGAAGTTACTACGCTAAGGTTGGGGTTGAGGAAGATTATTTTTATCTTTTATGTTTTTAGGAAATGGAAAGGTACGAATCTCGGGGTTTGGATTTGGGGTTGGTATTTCTACCGATTACTCTACTTATCTAATTATCTAATCTAGTGGTGTATGTAGTCTATGTCTAATTATTGTGTGCTCGTATGATGATTTAAAGATGTGTTTACTTAGGTTTTATTACTCCTTAATTGTCTCCTATTGATGGTTGAATTGTCACGTCCTTATTCTTAATCGCGTTGTGTGTCTAAGGTCGTAGGGTATGCGTTTATCCCTAACTCTTTGAAACTACCAAAGTGTATCGCCTACAAAATCTCTAGGATTTATAAACTTTAACTCTAAGGTACTCTTCGGATGGTTTAGCGTACAACAACTCTAGGTATTATAGACTAAGGTTCACAAAGATTAATCAAGCATTAACTACACAACGGATGACCTATCGCATTACTAGATCATTAACAATTAAGATAAGAGACAACCAATCAATATTCAATAATTAAGTTTCATATTCCCTAAGCAAACACACAAGTAAATTAGCCGGACATGGGGAACATGCAAGCATACACACAAGTAATTGAAGAAATAATTAAATTAATGAAGTAAAACACTTATCTTGATGTAAGATAGGGTTTGGAACCCTAAAATACTGTTCAAGACAGCCTTGGTTAGGTTTAGGTTTTTACTCCAAAAGACTACACACTGAAAACTAAAAAATTTGGATTCTATATATAAGATTACATATGCGACGGCGTCACCCTTTGATTTGTGATGCCGTCGGGTCGCCGTCATTAGGGTTTCGTCTTGGTCACGTTAGTCTTGCGACGGCGTTACCTTATGCTTGTGACGCCATCCCCTTTAGTCTCTGACGTCGTCTGGATCAAATCTAGGCCGTCTGAGTTGCGACGACCTACTCTTTTAAAACCTGACACCGTCACTTGTAAATAAGCAATTTGGCTCTGAGCCGTCACAAAAGTGATGCGAGGCGTCGCAGATAACACGATGCCGTCCCCCTTCGCCCCAAAGACTGAGTGTCTCGATTCTTGACTTTGGCCATTTTCTTCGTATATTCGCGCCTTCAAGAAGGAAAGTGCTGCGCTAAACCAATTTTCAAAAATTTCGTGCACTTATCCTAAAAACAATATGAGGAAAGTATGTCGAAGGACTGTTGTTCCTATACAAATGTTTTTCTTTCTATAAATTCTTCAGAAAAATATTTGGTGTTTTCAAAATGGTGGTAAATGAGTTGCTTAAAAATCTATCAGATTCAGTGTTTTCGTAAAAATTTGAAAACTCAATCAATGACTTTAGCGCTTTTTAAACTTTTCAGAAAATGAGTCATTGATTGAGGGGGAGAATGTTTTCAAATCTATATCATCTAACAGGCTTATCTAATTATCCTACATACTTAAATGTAAAACATGTTAACCTACGTTGAAGGACTAGGTGCCTAGGATATGATTGTTAGGATTAGATGATTAGAGTTTGATAAACACATTATTCCCATGCCTTACATGATATGATTGATATGTTGAATTGACTTTTATTAGTTGATTGTTGTTTGGGTGATGTCGACTACCATATATCTGTTTGTATGTACACTAACGTATGCAGATAGATGGTTTATAAGAATGTTCCCGATCCAGATCCCACAAATGCAGATGATTGGATGCCGAAAGGAAAGGGTAACTATTTCTTGGTTTGACAAAAGAAGATACAGAGCTTAATTAGATCTCTTTATGGATAGTTGGCACGATAGATGCAACTTAAGAGGTCTCACTGCATCAGCAGATGGTTTTCTTCCAGCCCAACAACAACAACAACAACAACAACAACAACAACAACAACAAAAGCTTCTCAACCACCTAACGTATCTTTGTGCAGGACAAGTAGTGGATGATACCATTTTTCTTTAAAAAAATTTGAAATTGATGTTTTTGAAAATGGAAAAATATTGTTTTGAAAATAAATTGGACTAAATTTTGGAAATCACCGGACTTCATTTTTTTTCAAAACTTAAGTCACTCAATCAACGACTACGGTCATCGATTGAGGGGGAGAGTGATTTAAAATAAAATATTTTCAAACGATATTTCATCTATCAAGTTCGTTTGTGCTAAATAAGTGGTGATCTAAAGATTTAATGTTATGTCATGGTATGATTTTCTTTAAAACTCAAAGATCTTTCAAAATGAGACTTTTTCTGTTCTTGTTTGATTGTGAAACTGTTTTATTTTTACCTTAGGATATGTTAAAATAATCATACCTGACACTAACAATCTTTATTGTCTAAAATTAATCCTTATCAGTCTATTTCAAAATTAAATTATGCCACGTATTTCCCCAAAATCTTTTAAATGATTTAAATCAATTGGGATCACAAATCTCAAAAGGTTTGAAATTTTTTATCGGGGGAGAGATCGTGATTTAAATCTCAAATCTTTTTAAAGGGTAATTGTTTCAAAAGCACTCCTTCCTTCATGTGCCAAACGATTTCAAAAACATGATGCACATGATTGAAGAGGAGCATTTAACCAAAAACCAGAAGAGAATTTAAACCAGGCATATTCTCTCCCAAGTTTTCTAAAACTATTTAAATCACATGGGATCCAAAATCTCAAAGGGTTTGATATTTTTGATCGGGGGAGAAAATGTGATTTAAATATGAAACCTGATAAATGATGATCGTTTTGACTCAAATGTGCAGGTTTACGCCGATTTTACGCGAAGGTTTCGTTTGTTTTCTTCAAGTGTGCAGGTTTAATTTACCAAGAAGAAGATACATAAGATGAGAAGAAGCTTTTCACGCAAACATTCTTCTTGAAGAAAGATGTAACCACCACTTTACACGGATCCTACCGAGCTAATCAGGGGAGTATTAGTTTCTTTCGTCTTTTATTACCTTCCGTTATCATAACTTTGATACTTTCGGGAACATTGGGGACAATGTTCGGTTTAAGTGTAGGGAGGAAAATAAAACGGGAACTTTGAAACTATGCTTATCCTTGATTATTTGCTTTGTCCAATTGCATTTGTGTAATAAACCATGAGAAATATCAGTTAGGGTAATTTTGGCACCAAATTTAAATTTTTTCATGACATATAGGAGTGGGCCATTAGTCTTAATAAAGCTTCTCATAGATAGGAAGTTATATGACTAGCACAAAAACCCTTTACCACTTAAATTACACCCAAAATGTGAGGATCGCCCTTAGATTTGTAGGAATTAAAGCATTCATCTTTAATGCTTAGAGTGTGAACCGGTAGTATAATAGATTCTAGAACTTGTTTTGTGATGCATCCCGAGATCGCTAGTAAGACTACACTTGTGTAGTTAGGAATAATTAAATGATAAGAGGCATTAGGATAACCCTTGTTTGATACCCGTAATATAATTACTTCTTCCACATCGGTTGAGTAATTCCCCCACACCTTTGCGTTGTACTCATCTTTAGTACACGATACCCCTAGTTAACCCCTCAGAGCATATCCTTTTCGCGGTTCTCGTGATGTTTCGGTTTTTCGGAATATCAATGAAGAACATTGTTTACAATCCACCCCCAAATGTACACCCAAATCGCCTTAGCCTACCTTGTATGCACTCACTTTTAGTGCATTATTGTTATCACACTAAGCCCTTAGTTCAATTATCTAGTTGCTTGCATAAGTTGCTAAGTCGAGTCATATCCTTTGAACACAGTTTTGGGACGATTGGGACTCATGGGAAAAGTTAAATTTTATGAGATGACGGGAAGGGAACGTTAAATTCAAATTCCCTTTATTTGCATAATAATGTACTCCATGTGTTTTGATCTTTTTAATTAGTGTTAGAGTAATAAAAACTCAAGTGTAGGGATGTGCCTATAAATCCCTATCATTTTGATGTTATCGTAGAGGATGGTAGAGTAAACGCGTATTAAAAAAAAACGGGCTACCATCCTACATCTATCTTTAGTTTATGTCTGTTTGTTTCAGTTATCTAGAGTTTAGAGTGTCGAGTCTTGGCTTGGCTTAGCAACGCCATTCTTCGCATGCTTGTAACATAAAGATTTTTGACTTGCCACCACTAAATAGCCTATCCCACCAAACACTTTGTTTCCCTACCGTAAGCCTAACATTACAACCCTTTAAAATACCTCTTGGATAGTCTTTCCTAGGTGCTTACGCCAAAGCGATGGAGGTTTGATCTAGTCTCAAGCCTATGGTAATCTATGTACTAGGACCGGTTAATGAGTGTTTATCTTCCATTTCCAACTTGTTATATTTCATATACACCGAGAGATGTGAGTATCCAAACACCCCATATGAGGTGCTAGTATGTAATTCGTGCTTGTTATGACTTTTATGGGCTTATATGTGTTGTGGATCGTTCTAAACTAATGCTTCATGACCCCTAATTTATAAATCAATTGGCTAAAAGCACATTTGCTTGAGGACAAGCAAATACCAAGTGTAGGGATATTTGATAAGGTTTTAAAATGTACCTTTTGAGGGTCGTTTAAGCCCTTATTTGATCACTTTTGTATCCGTTATTACTTAATATCGTTCCTTTTCACTTTTAGGTATCTTGAAGGCAAATTGTTGGAATGACACTTATTCGGACGAAAAGGCATGAATATCTGAAGAAAATGGCGAGTCAAGAATCGAGACACTCGTCTGCTGGAACCAAAGGGGGCGTCAAGTTCTACAAGTGACGGCGTCGGTACAACTAGAGACGCCGTCGGACAAGTTTTGTGACGACTCAAGAGCCAAATAGCTCATTTACAAGTGACGGGTTCGGGTTTTAAAAGAGTAGCCGTCCAACGCTCAGACGGCCTAGATTTGATCCGACGACGTCGAGATCGAAGGGACGACGTCACAAGCATAAGGTGACGCCGTCGCAATGTTAACGTGGCCAAGACGAAACCCTAATAACAGCGACCCGACGGCGTCACAAATCAAAGGGTGAGGCCGTCGCATGTGTAATTGATTGGCTCCGAACGGTCTATCTTTTATTAGTCAACCACTTGTGAATGGTCAACCATAAAAGTCAAACATTTCGAGAACAAAATGCAATTAAGTCAAGAGGAGTTTAGTGTATCCCGGTCGTTAAGTCCCAACGAGGTGTGGCGTAATACAACGAATCTATGATCGGGTGAATATTGAACAGGAAAAGGTTATGATTGATTACACTAAGGAAATTAAATCTAATAAAGACTTTGAAGTCATTTTAATTCTATATTTAAAATCGTTAGATAAAAAAAAATGCAATTTACATCCTACGAATGCAAATATAATTTTCCTACATTCTAATTGACCAAAAATAATTTTAGGAAGAAGCCGGGTATTTTTTCGACTTTTATTTTATTTATTACGAATTAAAAACTATAAATGTAAAAAATAATTATAAAAAAATACTAAAACTTAATTCAAAAATTACGAAACTTTTTCTAAAAATACTTTATTAAAATCTTAGGCTAGAGAAAATACTAAATCTGAAAAATAAGTTGGAGATAAGCTGTAATTATGCTAAACTGTATATAAAGCTAATAAAGGAAAAACAAAAAGGCCTTAAAGCAATAAATGGCGTAATATATAACATAATAAAAAGAGTAGCACAGTTGGTTGAGGGTGTTGTCTGTTGGGGCGTAGATTGTTGGTGCAGCAGGTCCTGAGTTCGAATCTCAGCAGGCCTCTTTTTGGTTTTTAGTTTTATATTTTCTTCTATTTGCAACTTCAAGAGTAGATCACAGTAAAACCTTTTTTTACAAATACTAACTATACAAAACTAGAAATAAGCTGTTAGTCAGCAGATAAAAAAAATGAGAAACAAAAGCTAAAAAAAAAATAATAAGCTAAGGGCTGTTTGGTTATTGGCTAACAAGGGACAAAAAGCTAACCTACCTATAAGCTAATTAGACCTAATAAGCTACTAATGACTAAAGGAAATCCTAATAAGCTATGGCAACCTAAATAAGAAATAACCTAATCCTAAATAAGCTACAATAAGCAAATGAAACACTATGGGCTCATTGATGTGGGTTCTTTGTATCAGTTCTTCAAAACATTTCAACGAGGGGTCTTTTGAGCTTATTCTAACTAAGCTACAAGGGAGTGAGCTTATGAGCTTTTGGATTCTTAAAGACAAGTGGGGCCAAGCTTTTGCCCCACAAAACACCAAGTTAAACGTTTTAACAAGCTTAAAACAAGCTTCTAAGGGACTGTCGGGACAGGCGAAATGGGCATTAAGAGGGCTTATTAGAGGCAAAAATAAGCTACTAATCAAGCACTAAGTCCTAACCAAAGCATAAAATATGAATACTATGCACCTAACTACTGATTGCAAACAAAACTAATCCTAAATCCAACTCCTAACCTATCTAAATCTAAGCTAAAAAAAATGATGAAGGCAGCAGTTAAGACAAGACAGTAAAACAGATTATATAAACACTAACCAAACTGATTTTTATCTAATTAAAACTAACATCAACTTCAAAACAATTATGGAGTACTTAACATTTGCATTAAACCATTTCAACTTCTAAAGTGGGTCAAAAACTGAATTTTGACCCAAAAATTTCACTGACCCAAACACTGCCTTATGGCAGAAATAGAAAACTGTTTTCACAAATCTTCGCTTAAGATTTTAAAAACTTAACTTGCACTATGATTCGCTCCCAGACGGTCAAGTTTTGTCACACAAGCTGACCACTTGTGAATGGTCAACCGTAACAAACTTCAAACAGTCTGGAACCAAATGCAATTAAGATCTGGAGAGTGTAGTGTTTCCCCGGGTCGTTAAGTCCCAACGAGGTGTGAACACTGTAATACAACGAATCTGTGATCGGGTGAATATTGAACAGGAAAAGGGTGATGATTGATTTATACTAAGGAATAAAAGAAAATAGCTTAAACAAGCTATAAGAACAAGTACGTGAAAGCGTAATGTCACACCCCAAATTACGTGTTTTGCGGGCGGAATGGAATACCTTGGGGATGATGTCATAGCATCAAAGTTAAGATTATATCGAGCGACCTAAAGTGTCGTTTGGAAAACACATCGTTTGATTTATTAAAACAATCAGAGTTTACAAAGTATAGGTCCCAAATGAAAATCAACTTGTGCGGAAATAAGTTTGATACAAGCCAAACGATGTTTTAAAGTGTATAAATCCCGTGTGAGACGCGTCGTCACCACGACTCTATGAAATGTCCAAATGCATGCCATGAAGTGAATGCCTTAGATACCGAGATAAAACATGCTAAAAGTGTCAACACAAAGGTTGGTGAGTTCATAGAGTTTGGTTAACAAGTAAAGCTTTTAAAGAGCGTTCATGTAGCAAAGTCTAAGTTTTGGTCATATAGAATAGTTTGCAAGCAAAGGCATCGTAAATCCACTCGGCCCAAGTCCCGCCCATACAAAACTTGCAACCTGTGTGTTTACAACCCTTTGCTAAAATAGTATGATTGTCAATCTTGTTTGTAAGTAGGACATAGGTGCATCGATATATACATAAACTTAATGCAAAGAATCACACCAATCGAACCTCACGACGAAGTCTAACTTGTTTGTTGTTATTGCCTTGAATAACTTGAATACTGATTATATTCACCCAAGGTCTCGTCTATCAAGGACACAAGGGTGGGCGTCACCGATAGTACTATCAATACCTCTCTGCCGGCTCCCGCAGAGTTAACCGATTGCTAAAGTTTGTATGTTGATGCATAATTGAAAACTAGTTTAGCACATTAAGGCACATATCGCAATAAACACACAATGTCCAAAGTGTATAAGTAGTATAGTGTAACACAATTGTATAAATGGTTTGAGTATTCGCAAGAGTGAAACAAGTATAACCCATTCAAGTATAAAACGCAATCAAGTCTAAAGTATAGGTAAAGTTGTTTGACAAAAGAGTTTAATGTTTGGATAAATAAGCATATATCTCGCCCCAAATAGTTTGTAGAATTTAAACGAGTAAAAGCGGGGTATGAACTCACAGTAGTATGTCAAAGTTTAAAGTACTTGTGATAGTGAATGAAAATAGTTTAAGCATGTATCTCCCCCAAAAGTAGTATAAAAACAATTGAAAGTGGGGCTATGAAAAGTCACAGTAATATGTAAAAGTTTAGTATATTGTGATAGTAAAAACAAGTAATTGAGCATGTATCTCCCCCAAAGAATTTGTAAGTCAAATAAGTAATAGAAAGTGGGGCTACGAACTCACCTGGTGTGATGGATATGCTAACAAAATGAAGTGCACGAAAGTGAGACTCGGAAACTATCCGCGACCTAAAATGAATGTTATGACTTGAGTTATGATATGTTGTCGTGAATGCATGATTTTGAAAACGTATCACCCAATATGCTACATGAAAACTAGTTATATAAAAATATTGTTACTTGAATGTGTGACGGTTTCATGTCGAAAATAAATACTTTTGAGCTAATGGTGAAAAATGTAGTTAAAACTATGTAACGGTTTTAGTAATTGACAAATCGGTTTACATCGGACTTAACGTAATATATACATAGGAAAACTAACTCGTTTTTAACGTCCATTTCCCCGAAACGTCCGCTTAGGCCCTCAAAATCTTGATTAAAATCCGACAGCTTACAAAAGTTGTTAATAGTGTTTCGAGACGTTTTGACCCAAAGTTCGGTTAACCATAAATCACTCGTTTTAAGTCCGTTTCTCAAGTTCTTTATATCCACGAAGGTAATCAAGAGTACTAATATATTTTAAACTTGGAGACTTCACAGAAAGTTTAAGGCCACTGTTTGGCCGATTATAAATTCGGACTGCATGTAAAATTTTCCGGAAAATTATAGTTTTAAATCGTAACTTGAAACCACGTATATTTTCGTTATAACTCCGCTTTAGTCCGCTTCAAAGGCCACGTTCATAACTAAAAATCTATTTTCTAAAACTTTAATAAAACTTATAAAATGACTAACTTTTCGGAAAAATTGTAATTTCGACAATGCTTCGCGCCCATTTTAAATTACCATTTTATCTACTTGATTAACCACAACTTCACCACAAAATCCCTTAATCTACTCATCACCAATCCTACTAAAAATAAAATGCTATTCGAACCATATATGGTAAAAGACTATTTTGGGTTTAAAACTAGTGTTTTCAACTTACTAATTAACATAAACTACATAAAACCTTCATTACTAAATGATCAAAACTTACTTTGATAAATCATTTTTCAAACCACTCACTTTTATAAACTTCTAACTAGTAAATATTTGTTATAAAATTTATAGAGCACATATGGGTGATAACATTTGATAAACTACAACTTGAGCAATTATGATCATATGGACTTCAAGAAAATGTATGAAAATATGTATGAAAAGATAAAAGTTAAAGTTTCATGCTTACAAGTGCTTGATGAGGTTTAGTGAACCAAGGATTATCCTAAACACCCTAGGTTTTATTTCAAAACCTAAACAAAGAGTGTATCTAGATTGTGTAGAACTTGATTAGAAAATTTTGATGCATTCCTTCTTTGAGCTCCTATGGTGGCGGATTTTGAGACAAAGAGAGGAGAGAAAACATTAACTTTCACTTTGAATAATTGAGTTGTGTGTGTGATATGTTGAGTGTAAGAAACATGTATGTAAGAAAATATCTAGTAAATCTTTTAGGTGAATCTTGTATGTAATAATGCATATATTTTCTTTTAGTTTATTATGTAAGTAAAATGTAAAAGTAAAGTAATGAAAGTTACTTGAATGGAAGTAATAACTTGTAACATTGTTAAATAATATTAGTAAGTTGTATACACATTTGAATATTTAAGGTAGCGTTAGATAAAAATAAATTTTCACGGTCAAGATAAAATATATTGAGGTCATAAAAGTTATAAAATACATTTCTTGAAAGATTTGATTGAATAATTATTTATCGGGTTGAATTTAAGAACACCGTCGTAATAATATAATTATAACGATTTATATACAAAATAAATTTAGAACACTTGGTAAACTCAAAATATAGTTTTATAAACTAAATGTAAATATAAAAATATGTCGGGATCATTTTAGAAGTATCGGATTAAATGTTCAAAATAATAATTTACGCGATAACGTTTATTTAATATGAAATTTACGCGTTTAAGGTGAAATGAAAAATCATGAATAAATTGTTATGAAATGATGAATATGGAGTTTGAGAAATGACTGAAATTTGAGAATTGTGACATTCTTCCCATGTTAGAGGAATCGCGTCCTCGCGATTCGATTAATGATACTATGGCCCAAAACGCGACAAGGGTTCTAAAAGTTTATGCTCATGTATGGTTTAAATGATTATGTCAATGCTCATGCATATGTCATGACTATATCCCATTCTAAAGACATGCTCCTTATGATTAGGCTCGATGAGGCGAGCTTTCCCATTCTCGAGCAAAATTTTAAAAAACTTTTGGTAACCGATTTTACTTAATCCCACAACTCATCAAACAAGAACGTCATACGATTAGGCTAAATCGGTTTAGGTAACAACTTGTTTCTAGCTCGATCTTTGCAACTCATCAAACAAGAATCGCCACGCGGATCAAACCGGAAACAAGTGGTTTGAAGAAAATCTTTGAAAATTTGGCTCGACACGGAATTGCTTACTCATATGAGACTACTACCCCTTCATTGCATGATTCTTCTGAATTAGACATAGGTGATCGTGCTATGTATAATTTAGGAGTAACTATGCAATGCTTGGACTAATCGACTCATATGATGTTTGATGTTGAGTCATAAGTTCGCATGCATAAAGAATATGCACTTGTAATGATATGATGAGATGCTATGATGATGTGGTTATAGTCTAGGGTCAATGATGCAACCTAGTTCTCTATAATCAAGCTCGATACCAATCATCACACCCCAAATTACGTGTTTTGCGTGAATGGAATACCTTGGGGATGACATCATAGCATCAAAGTTAAGCTTATATCGAACGACCTAAAGTGTCGTTTGGAAAACACATCGTTTGATTTATTAAAACAATCGAGTTTACAAAGTATAGGTCCCAAATGAAAATCAACTTGTGCGGAAATAAGTTTGATACAAGCCAAACGATGTTTTTAAAGTGTATAAATCCGTGTGAGACGCGTCGTCACCACGACTCTATGAAAT
The DNA here is from genome assembly GCA_022545495.1 of Chrysanthemum lavandulifolium. Taxonomy (NCBI): domain Eukaryota; kingdom Viridiplantae; phylum Streptophyta; class Magnoliopsida; order Asterales; family Asteraceae; genus Chrysanthemum; species Chrysanthemum lavandulifolium. Next base: position 232,201,567 of record CM040239.1, on the reverse strand, counting down.
GTCCAAATGCATGCCATGAAGTGAATGCCTTAGATACCGAGATAAAACATGCTAAAAGTGTCAACACAAAGGTTGGTGAGTTCATAGAGTTTGGTTAACAAGTAAAGCTTTTAAAGAGCGCTCATGTAGCAAAGTCTAAGTTTTGGTCATATAGAATAGTTTGCAAGCAAAGGCATCGAATCCACTCGGCCCAAGTCCGCCCATACAAAACTTGCAACCTGTGTGTTTACAACCCATCGCTAAAATAGTATGATTGTCAATCTTGTTTGTAAGTAGGACATAGGTGCATACGATATATACATAAACTTAATGCAAAGAATCACAAATAATCGAACCTCACGATTGAAGTCTAACTTGTTTGTTGTTATTGCCTTGAATAACTTGAATACAGATTATATTCACCCAAGGTCTCGTCTATCAAGGACACAAGGGTGGGGCGTCCACCGATAGTACTATCAATACCTCTCTGCCGGCTCCCAGGAGTTAACCAGTTGCTAAAGTTTGTATGTTGATGCATAATTGAAAACTAGTTTAGCACATTAAGGCACATATCGCAATAAACACACAATGTCCAAAGTGTATAAGTAGTATAGTGTAACACAATTGTATAAATGGTTTGAGTATTCGCAAGAGTGAAACAAGTATAACCCATTCAAGTATAAAACGCAATCAAGTCTAAAGTATAGGTAAAGTTGTTTGACAAAAGAGTTTAATGTTTGGATAAATAAGCATATATCTCGCCCCAAATAGTTTGTAGAATTTAAACGAGTAAAAGCGGGTATGAACTCACGATAGTATGTCAAAGTTTAAAGTACTTGTGATAGTGAATGAAAATAGTTTAAGCATGTATCTCCCCAAAAGTAGTATAAAACAATTGAAAGTGGGGCTATGAAAAGTCACAGAATATGTAAAGTTTAGTATATTGTGATAGTAAAACAAGTAATTGAGCATGTATCTCCCCAAAGAATTTGTAAGTCAAATAAGTAATAGAAAGTGGGGCTACGAACTCACCGGTGTGATGGATATGCTAACAAAATGAAGTGCACGAAAGTGAGACTCGAAACTATCCGCGACCTAAAATGAATGTTATGACTTGAGTTATGATATGTTGTCGTGAATGCATGATTTTGAAAACGTATCACCCAATATGCTACATGAAAACTAGTTATATAAAAATATTGTTACTTGAATGTGTGACGGTTTCATGTCGAAAATAAATACTTTTGAGCTAATGGTGAAAATGTAGTTAAAACTATGTAACGGTTTTAGTAATTGACAAATCGGTTTACATCGGACTTAACGTAATATATACATAGGAAAACTAACTCGCTTTTAACGTCCATTTCCCAAACGTCCGTTTAGGCCCTCAAAATCTTGATTAAAAATCCCGACAGCTTACAAAAGTCATTAATAGTGTTTTCAAGACGTTTTGACCCAAAGTTCGGTTAACCATAAATCACTGCTTTAAGTCCGTTTCTCAAGTTCTTTATATCCACTCGAAGGTAATCAAGAGTACTAATATATTTTTAAACTTCGGAGACTTCACAGAAAGTTTAAGGCCACTGTTTGGCCAGTTACAAATTCGGACTGCATGTAAAATTTTCCGGAAAATTATAGTTTTTAAATCGTAACTTGGAAACCACGTATATTTTTCGTTATAACTCCGTTTTAGTCCGTTCAAAAGGCCACGTTCATAACTAAAAATCTATTTTCTAAAACTTTAATAAAACTTATAAAATGACTAACTTTTCGGAAAAATTGTAAATTTAAATGAGCTTCGCGCCCATTTTAAATTACCATTTTATCTACTTGATTAACCACAACTTCACCACAAAATCCCTTAATCTACTCATCACCAATCCTACTAAAAATAAAATGCTATTCGAACCATATATGGTAAAAGACTATTTTGGGTTTAAAACTAGTGTTTTCAACTTACTAATTAACATAAACTACATAAAACCTTCACTACTAAATGATCAAAACTTACTTTGATAAATCATTTTTCAAACCACTCACTTTTATAAACTTCTAACTAGTAAATATTTGTTATAAAAATTTATAGAGCACATATGGGTGATAACATTTGATAAACTACAACTTGAGCAATTATGATCATATGGACTTCAAGAAAATGTATGAAAAATATGTATGAAAAGATAAAAGTTAAAGTTTCATGCTTACAAGTGCTTGATGAGGTTTAGTGAACCAAGGATTATCCTAAACACCCTAGGTTTTTATTTCAAAACCTAAACAAAGAGTGTATCTAGATTGTGTAGAACTTGATTAGAAAATTTTTGATGCATTCCTTCTTTGAGCTCCTATGGTGGCGGATTTTTGAGACAAAAGAGAGAGAAAACATTAACTTTCACTTTGAATAATTGAGTTGTGTGTGATATGTTGAGTGTAAGAAACATGTATGTAAGAAAATATCTAGTAAATCTTTTAGGTGAATCTTGTATGTAATAATGCATATATTTTCTTTTAGTTTATTATGTAAGTAAAATGTAAAAGTAAAGTAATGAAAGTTACTTGAATGGAAGTAATAACTTGTAACATTGTTAAATAATATTAGTAAGTTGTATACACATTTGAATATTTAAGGTAGCGTTAGATAAAAATAAATTTTCACGGGTCAAGATAAAATATATTGAGGTCATAAAAGTTATAAAATACATTTCTTGAAAGATTTGATTGAATAATTATTTATCGGGTTGAATTTAAGAACAACCGTCGTAATAATATAATTATAACGATTTATATACAAAATAAATTTAGAACACTTGGTAAACTCAAAATATAGTTTTATAAACTAAATGTAAATATAAAAATATGTCGGGATCATTTTAGAAGTATCGGATTAAATGTTCAAAATAATAATTTACGCGATAACGTTTATTTAATATGAAATTTACGCGTTTAAGGTGAAATGAAAATCATGAATAAATTGTTATGAAATGATGAATATGGAGTTTGAGAAATGACTGAAATTTGAGAATTGTGACACGTAATACTTAAAAACGTCTAAAATCTAAAAACGCTTACGTTTAATTAAAATTCTACGTAAACGTACAAAATAAAACATGAAAATAAAGAAGTAAAAGGCCTACAAATATGAAAATGATATTTTTACAATCCTAATAATAAAAGAAAATTATTAGAAAAAGAAAATTATTTTTAAAACTATTTATCTAATTATTATTAATTAAAACTATTTTACTTATTTAATAATACCCTAAAATACAAGAAATTATGAAATAAAGCTAGAAAAATGAAATTATGACTTGGAAAAATCTAAAATAACTAAAGAGAATTTTCAAAACTAATTTTGTATTTTTTCGATTATTTTCTATTTTCTATGAATTAAAAACTATTTAAAACTACTTAAATTGCTAAAATTACAAATTTAACTAAGAAAAATCTGGAAAAATATTTTTTGACTTTTGTATTTATCTTAACCTAGGAAAAATAAAAACTTGTTTTTTGAAACTTTTCGATTTATTTGTATTAAAAGCTAATTAAAATTGCTAAAAGCGAAATTAAATGCGAAAAATAGCAAATGAACCGTGAAAAATATGAAAACTTCCAGAATATTATAAAATATTATTCTAAATATAGGAAAAATAATAAAAGTGGTGCAGGTGTTCAATAATTAGGTTCTGTAGTGAAAAGTGCTTATAAATAAGCACTAAAAATAAGCTATAAGTACCAAATGAGCACCAAATTATCACAGAAGCTATAGTATGCTAAAATTACTTAAAACCAACATATTCCAACTATCCTAAACCTCTGAACAACAATCTACAATGATATGGGTCTATTTAAGCACTAGTGCCAAACAGCCCTTATGTACTAACTTTAAGCTCTTGTTAAGCCAGCTTATAAAAATCACAAAAATAAAATAAAATCACCATGAAAACCACTACCAACCAAAGTGTCTAAATCCATAATTTCAGCTAATAAGGACTAAAATTGAGGAAACTAAAAATGAAAAAGTGGAAGCTATGGAAACGGGTCAAAATGAGCTATTAAGCTTGCATAAGCTAATAAAAGCTACCACTCTTGAACCAAAGGTTGAATAAGCTATAAACAAGTTATGGGAACTTAGAATAAGCAACAACAACAACAACAAGAAAACACACTAAATAAGCAAAAATAAAGAATAAGCAAAACGGAGTTTTGTGAAAAGGGCTTAAAAGAAGCTAATGAATAAGCGAGTTAATAAGCTAAGAAGAGATAAACTAATATTTTTCGAATTAAGATGAGCAGCTAAACTTTAATATCCCAAAAGCTTATATCCTAAATCCTAATGGTAAGATCACAATAAAATTACAAAGTTTATTCAAAAACGGGTTTCTATGAAATTTTGACTTTTGACAGTTATGAAATTTTGACCAATTTGAACTTTGATCTTAATTTGCCAACTGAATATGATGTTTTAAGCTAAAGCAAAGTTACATAAGGCTCTTCAAACAGTCTGGAACCAAATGCAATTAAGATCTGGAGAGTGTAGTGTTTCCCCGGGTCGTTAAGTCCCAACGAGGTGTGGACACTGTAATACAACGAATCTGTGATCGGGTGAATATTGAACAGGAAAAGGGTGATGATTGATTTATACTAAGGAATAAAAGAAAATAGCTTAAACAAGCTATAAGAACAAGTACGTGAAAGCGTAATACTTAAAAACGTCTAAAATCTAAAAACGCTTACGTTTAATTAAAATTCTACGTAAACGTACAAAATAAAACGTGAAAATAAAGAAGTAAAAGGCCTACAAATATGAAAATGATATTTTACAATCCTAATAATAAAATAAAATTATTAGAAAAAGAAAATTATTTTTAAAACTATTTATCTAATTATTATTAATTAAAAACTATTTTACTTATTTAATAATACCCTAAAATACAAGAAATTATGAAATAAAGCTAGAAAAATGAAATTATGACTTGGAAAATCTAAAATAACTAAAGAGAATTTTCAAAACTAATTTTGTATTTTTCGATTATTTTCTATTTTCTATGAATTAAAAACTATTTAAAACTACTTAAATTGCTAAAAATTACAAATTTAACTAAGAAAAATCTGGAAAAATATTTTTTGACTTTTGTATTTATCTTAACCTAGGAAAATAAAACTTATTTTTTGAAACTTTTCGATTTATTTGTATTAAAAGCTAATTAAAATTGCTAAAAGCGAAATTAAATGCGAAAAATAGCAAATGAACAGTGAAAATATGAAAACTTCCAGAATATTATAAAATATTATTCTAAATATAGGAAAAATAATAAAAGTGGTGCAGGTGTTCAATAATTAGGTTACGTAGTGAAAAGTGCTTATAAATAAGCACTAAAAATAAGCTATAAGTACCAAATGAGCACCAAATTATCACAGAAGCTATAGTATGCTAAAATTACTTAAAACCAACATATTCCAACTATCCTAAACCTCTGAACAACAATCTACAATGATATGGGTCTATTTAAGCACTAGTGCCAAACGACTTATGTACTAACTTTAAGCTCTTGTTAAGCCGACTTATAAAATCACAAAAATAAAATAAAATCACCATGAAAACCACTACCAACCAAAGTGTCTAAATCCATAATTTCAGCTAATAAGGACTAAAATTGAGGAAACTAAAATGAAAAAGTGGAAGCTATGGAAGCGGGTCAAAATGAGCTATTAAGCTTGCATAAGCTAATAAAAAGCTACCACTCTTGAACCAAAGGTTGAATAAGCTATAAACAAGTTATGGGAACTTAGAATAAGCAACAACAACAAGAAAACACACTAAATAAGCAAAAATAAGGAATAAGCAAAACGGAGTTTTGTGAAAAAGAGCTTAAAAAAGCTAATGAATAAGCGTTAATAAGCTAAGAAGAGATAAACTAATATTTTTCGAATTAAGATGAGCAGCTAAACTTTAATATCCCAAAAGCTTATATCCTAAATCCTAATGGTAAGATCACAATAAAATTACAAAGTTTATTCAAAACAGGTTTCTATGAAATTTTGACTTTTGTGATTATGAAATTTTGACCAATTTGAACTTTGATCTTAATTTGCCAACTGAATATGATGTTTTAAGCTAAAGCAAAGTTACATAAGGCTCTTCAAACAGTGCGGAACCAAATGCAATTAAGATCCGGAGAGTGTAGTGTTTCCCGGTCGTTAAGTCCCAACGAGGTGTGACACGTGAATACTAACGAATCTGTGATCGGGTGAATATTGAACAGGAAAAGGGTGATGATTGATTTATACTAAGGAATAAAAGAAAATAGCTTAAACAAGCTATAAGAACAAGTACGTGAAAGCGTAATACTTAAAAACGTCTAAAATCTAAAAACGCTTACGTTTAATTAAAATTCTACGTAAACGTACAAAATAAAACGTGAAAATAAAGAAGTAAAAGGCCTACAAATATGAAAATGATATTTTTACAATCCTAATAATAAAAGAAAATTATTAGAAAAAGAAAATTATTTTTAAAACTATTTATCTAATTATTATTAATTAAAAACTATTTTTACTTATTTAATAATACCCTAAAATACAAGAAATTATGAAATAAAGCTAGAAAAATGAAATTATGACTTGGAAAATCTAAAATAACTAAAGAGAATTTTCAAAACTAATTTTGTATTTTTCGATTATTTTCTATTTTCTATGAATTAAAAACTATTTAAAACTACTTAAATTGCTAAAATTACAAATTTAACTAAGAAAAATCTGGAAAAATATTTTTTGACTTTTGTATTTATCTTAACCTAGGAAAAATGAAAACTTATTTTTTTGAAACTTTTCTGATTTATTTGTATTAAAAGCTAATTAAAATTGCTAAAAACTGAAATTAAATGCAGAAAAATAGCAAATGAACAGTGAAAAATATGAAAACTTCCAGAATATTATAAAATATTATTCTAAATATAGGAAAAATAATAAAAGTGGTGCAGGTGTTCAATAATTAGGTTCTGTAGTGAAAAGTGCTTATAAATAAGCACTAAAAATAAGCTATAAGTACCAAATGAGCACCAAATTATCACGAAGCTATAGTATGCTAAACTTACTTAAAACCAACATATTCCAACTATCCTAAACCTCTGAACAACAATCTACAATGATATGGGTCTATTTAAGCACTAGTGCCAAACGATACTTATGTACTAACTTTAAGCTCTTGTTAAGCCGACATAAAAATCACAAAAATAAAATAAAATCACCATGAAAACCACTACCAACCAAAGTGTCTAAATCCATAATTTCAGCTAATAAGGACTAAAATTGAGGAAACTAAAATGAAAAAGTGGAAGCTATGGAAACGGGTCAAAATGAGCTATTAAGCTTGCATAAGCTAATAAAAAGCTACCACTCTTGAACCAAAGGTTGAATAAGCTATAAACAAATTATGGGAACTTAGAATAAGCAACAACAACAAGAAAACACACTAAATAAGCAAAAATAAGGAATAAGCAAAGCGGAGTTTTGTGAAAAAGGCTTAAAAGAAGCTAATGAATAAGCGGTTAATAAGCTAAGTAGAGATAAACTAATATTTTTCTAATTAAGATGAGCAGCTAAACTTTAATATCCCAAAAGCTTATATCCTAAATCCTAATGGTAAGATCACAATAAAATTACAAAGTTTATTCAAAACGGTTTCTATGAAATATTGACTTTTGTGATTATGAAATTTTGACCAATTTGAACTTTGATCTTAATTTGCCAACTGAATATGATGTTTTAAGCTAAAGCAAAGTTACATAATGCTCTTCAAACGATGCGGAACCAAATGCAATTAAGATCCGGAGAGTGTAGTGTTTCCGGGTCGTTAAGTCCCAACGAGGTGTGAATGACATGTGAATACAACGAATCGTGATCGGGTGAATATTGAGCAGGAAAAGGGTGATGATTGATTTATACTAAGGAATAAAAGAAAATAGCTTGAACAAGCTATAAGAACAAATACGTGAAAGCGTAATACTTAAAACGTCTAAAATCTAAAAACGCTTACGTTTAATTAAAATTCTACGTAAGCGTACAAAATAAAACGTGAAAATAAAGAAGTAAAAGGCCTACAAATATGAAAATGATATTTTACAATCCTAATAATAAAATAAAATTATTAGAAAAAGAAAATTATTTTAAAACTATTTATCTAATTATTATTAATTAAAACTATTTTTACTTATTTAATAATACCCTAAAATACAAGAAATTATGAAATAAAGCTAGAAAAATGAAATTATGACTTGGAAAATCTAAAATAACTAAAGAGAATTTTCAAAACTAATTTTGTATTTTTCGATTATTTTCTATTTTCTATGAATTAAAACTATTTAAAACTACTTAAATTGCTAAAATTACAAATTTAACTAAGAAAATCTGGAAAAATATTTTTTGACTTTTTGTATTTATCTTAACCTAGGAAAAATAAAACTTATTTTTGAAACTTTTCGATTTATTTGTATTAAAAGCTAATTAAAATTGCTAAAAGCGAAATTAAATGCGAAAAATAGCAAATGAACAGTGAAAAATATGAAAACTTCCAGAATATTATAAAATATTATTCTAAATATAGGAAAAATAATAAAAGTGGTGCAGGTGTTCAATAATTAGGTTACGTAGTGAAAAGTGCTTATAAATAAGCACTAAAAATAAGCTATAAGTACCAAATGAGCACCAAATTATCACGAAGCTATAGTATGCTAAAATTACTTAAAACCAACATATTCCAACTATCCTAAACCTCTGAACAACAATCTACAATGATATGGGTCTATTTAAGCACTAGTGCCAAACAACCTTATGTACTAACTTTAAGCTCTTGTTAAGCGACTTATAAAAATCACAAAAATAAAATAAAATCACCATGAAAACCACTACCAACCAAAGTGTCTAAATCCATAATTTCAGCTAATAAGGACTAAAATTGAGGAAACTAAAATGAAAAAGTGGAAGCTATGGAACGGGTCAAAATGAGCTATTAAGCTTGCATAAGCTAATAAAAGCTACCACTCTTGAACCAAAGGTTGAATAAGCTATAAACAAGTTATGGGAACTTAGAATAAGCAACAACAACAAGAAAACACACTAAATAAGCAAAAATAAGGAATAAGCAAAACGGAGTTTTGTGAAAAAGGCTTAAAAGAAGCTAATGAATAAGCAGTTAATAAGCTAAGTAGAGATAAACTAATATTTTTCTAATTAAGATGAGCAGCTAAACTTTAATATCCCAAAAGCTTATATCCTAAATCCTAATGGTAAGATCACAATAAAATTACAAAGTTTATTCAAAAACGGGTTTCTATGAAATTTTGACTTTTGACAGTTATGAAATTTTGACCAATTTGAACTTTGATCTTAATTTGCCAACTGAATATGATGTTTTAAGCTAAAGCAAAGTTACATAAGGCTCTTCAAACAGTCTGGAACCAAATGCAAAAGATCTGGAGAGTGTAGTGTTTCCCCTGGTCGTTAAGTCCCAACGAGGTGTGGACACTGTAATACAACGAATCTGTGATCGGGTGAATATTGAACAGGAAAAGGGTGATGATTGATTTATACTAAGGAATAAAAGAAAATAGCTTGAACAAGCTATAAGAACAAGTACGTGAAAGCGTAATACTTAAAAACGTCTAAAATCTAAAAACGCTTACGTTTAATTAAAATTCTACGTAAACGTACAAAATAAAACGTGAAAATAAAGAAGTAAAAGGCCTACAAATATGAAAATGATATTTTTACAATCCTAATAATAAAATAAAATTATTAGAAAAAGAAAATTATTTTTAAAACTATTTATCTAATTATTATTAATTAAAAACTATTTTTACTTATTTAATAATACCCTAAAATACAAGAAATTATGAAATAAAGCTAGAAAAATGAAATTATGACTTGGAAAAATCTAAAATAACTAAAGAGAATTTTCAAAACTAATTTTGTATTTTTCTGATTATTTTTCTATTTTCTATGAATTAAAAACTATTTAAAACTACTTAAATTGCTAAAATTACAAATTTAACTAAGAAAAATCTGGAAAAATATTTTTGACTTTTGTATTTATCTTAACCTAGGAAAATAAAACTTATTTTTTGAAACTTTTCCGATTTATTTGTATTAAAAGCTAATTAAAATTGCTAAAAGCGAAATTAAATGCGAAAAATAGCAAATGAACAGTGAAAAATATGAAAACTTCCAGAATATTATAAAATATTATTCTAAATATAGGAAAAATAATAAAAGTGGTGCGGTGTTCAATAATTAGGTTACAGAGTGAAAAGTGCTTAAAAATAAGCACTAAAAATAAGCTATAGTACCAAATGAGCACCAAATTATCACAGAAGCTATAGTATGCTAAAATTACTTAAAACCAACATATTCCAACTATCCTAAACCTCTGAACAACAATCTACAATGATATGGGTCTATTTAAGCACTAGTGCCAAACAAACCTTATGTACTAACTTTAAGCTCTTGTTAAGCCGACATAAAAATCACAAAAATAAAATAAAATCACCATGAAAACCACTACCAACCAAAGTGTCTAAATCCATAATTTCAGCTAATAAGGACTAAAATTGAGGAAACTAAAATGAAAAAGTGGAAGCTATGGAAGCGGGTCAAAATGAGCTATTAAGCTTGCATAAGCTAATAAAAAGCTACCACTCTTGAACCAAAGGTTGAATAAGCTATAAACAAGTTATGGGAACTTAGAATAAGCAACAACAACAAGAAAACACACTAAATAAGCAAAAATAAGGAATAAGCAAAGCGGGAGTTTTGTGAAAAAGGCTTAAAAGAAGCTAATGAATAAGCGAGTTAATAAGCTAAGTAGAGATAAACTAATATTTTTATAATTAAGATGAGCAGCTAAACTTTAATATCCCAAAAGCTTATATCCTAAATCCTAATGGTAAGATCACAATAAAATTACAAAGTTTATTCAAAAACGGGTTTCTATGAAATTTTGACTTTTGTGATTATGAAATTTTGACCAATTTGAACTTTGATCTTAATTTGCCAACTGAATATGATGTTTTAAGCTAAAGCAAAGTTACATAAGGCTCTTCAAACATGCGGAACCAAATGCAAAAGATCCGGAGAGTGTAGTGTTTCCCGGTCGTTAAGTCCCAACGAGGTGTGGATGACATGTCAACGAATCTGTGATCGGGTGAATATTGAGCAGGAAAAGGGTGATGATTGATTTATACTAAGGAATAAAAGAAAATAGCTTAAACAAGCTATAAGAACAAGTACGTGAAAGCGTAATACTTAAAAACGTCTAAAATCTAAAACGCTTACGTTTAATTAAAATTCTACGAAGCGTACAAAATAAAACGTGAAAATAAAGAAGTAAAAGGCCTACAAATATGAAAATGATATTTTACAATCCTAATAATAAAATAAAATTATTAGAAAAGAAAATTATTTTTAAAACTATTTATCTAATTATTATTAATTAAAAACTATTTTTACTTATTTAATAATACCCTAAAATACAAGAAATTATGAAATAAAGCTAGAAAAATGAAATTATGACTTGGAAAAATCTAAAATAACTAAAGAGAATTTTCAAAACTAATTTTGTATTTTTCTGATTATTTTTCTATTTTCTATGAATTAAAACTATTTAAAACTACTTAAATTGCTAAAATTACAAATTTAACTAAGAAAATCTAGAAAATATTTTTTGACTTTTGTATTTAACTTAACCTAGGAAAAATAAAACTTATTTTTTGAAACTTTTCGATTTATTTGTATTAAAAGCTAATTAAAATTGCTAAAAGCGAAATTAAATGCGAAAAATAGCAAATGAACAGTGAAAATATGAAAACTTCCAGAATATTATAAAATATTATTCTAAATATAGGAAAAATAATAAAAGTGGTGCAGGTGTTCAATAATTAGGTTCTGTAGTGAAAAGTGCTTATAAATAAGCACTAAAAATAAGCTATAAGTACCAAATGAGCACCAAATTATCACAGAAGCTATAGTATGCTAAAATTACTTAAAACCAACATATTCCAACTATCCTAAACCTCTGAACAACAATCTACAATGATATGGGTCTATTTAAGCACTAGTGCCAAACAAATACTTATGTACTAACTTTAAGCTCTTGTTAAGCCGACATAAAATCACAAAAATAAAATAAAATCACCATGAAAACCACTACCAACCAAAGTGTCTAAATCCATAATTTCAGCTAATAAGGAATAAAATTGAGGAAACTAAAATGAAAAAGTGGAAGCTATGGAAGCGGGTCAAAATGAGCTATTAAGCTTGCATAAGCTAATAAAAGCTACCACTCTTGAACCAAAGGTTGAATAAGCTATAAACAAGTTATGGGAACTTAGAATAAGCAACAACAACAAGAAAAACACACTAAATAAGCAAAAATAAGGAATAAGCAAAGCAGGAGTTTTGTGAAAAAGGCTTAAAAGAAGCTAATGAATAAGCAGTTAATAAGCTAAGTAGAGATAAACTAATATTTTATAATTAAGATGAGCAGCTAAAATTTAATATCCCAAAAGCTTATATCCTAAATCCTAATGGTAAGATCACAATAAAATTACAAAGTTTATTCAAAAACGGGTTTCTATGAAATTTTGACTTTTGACAGTTATGAAATTTTGACCAATTTGAACTTTGATCTTAATTTGCCAACTGAATATGATGTTTTAAGCTAAATCAAAGTTACATAAGGCTACTCCACTGAATTCTAAGCACAAATCAAACTTTTGGTTTTCAAATATTCTAACATTTATGAAACAAGGACAGTTTAAGAAGGATTTTGACTTTTACTCAAATAGGATGAAAACTCATGAGTGAATTGGTTCTAATATACCTAAGTGAGACTCAAGCATCAGATCTTAACTGATTTCTGACCCTCTAGCTCAATGTAGCAGCTAGAACCAAACACTACTTCATACCACTTAAATACAATCTACTCTATCTAAATCTTAATGCTACTCTATGGCAGGTTTAATCTCTGATCTATCAACTAAATGAGAACCTATTAGTGCAACAATGAAGATTATATCAAACTAATAAGAGCTAAACAACCTATGCAATGAAACAGTTATGTAGAGATAATTCAAGAGCATGTTGAAGACACTTACAAGTTCTCTTGCCACTATGGCTTGCACAAGCTACTTAAACCCAATCACCACTCACTATTACACCAATTCCAACCCAATTCCAAAGCATACCCATCATCTAAGCAAGCTCAGCTTCTTATTTGACCTGCAATTGACTTTTGTTGATTGTCTTTAAGATTTGAGTAAATTTTTAAGATTGAAACAAATTTAAGCTCACAATAAGCTATAACAAGCTTAAATGAGCATAATCATCCTTGTAACAATTTTAACTTAACAAAGCTTAATTTGGAATTTCGACTTTAAAATTGCAAACTTGAGAATTAATGCTACAAACTTGAAACCGAGATTAAAATGAGTTCAAATTACATTAAGGAAACAGAATACAAGCAAGGATTTTAACTTTAGAAACAAACTAAGATCATTTAAACAAAAGCGACATATAGGAAATTTAAAAACTAAGTACTCATCGCTTTCTTTCTTCTTCCTCCTTTTTATAGCAAAAGGCTTTCCACTGACCTCGATCAAATCCCACTTCTTTCCTTGGCCATTGGATTACTTGAGTGGATATTAGCCATAGATGGCTTTTGGCGGAAAGATATATAGCAATGGGGTTACGTGAAATTGCAACCTGGGGTGGTGGAGGTAGGGATAAGGTAGGTATGATGATTATGGAGTGAGGTTGGAGGGATAAGGTGTTGCAGGTGATGGGAGAGTTTGCAGGCAAGTGGAGAAGGAGATAAGGTGTTGGAGGGAAAAGGATGGTTTGAGTGGGGTGTTGACCGGGTATATTGGACAGGGGTCCAAAAAGGTTTTGGCAGGGGGTCCAAAAGTGTATATGGCAGGGGTCAAGTCCAAAGGGTCAAGGCTTGTATTTAAATAACAAGGACTTGTTTTGCAATTTCTGAAAGATGGAGGACCAAAGCTGCCATTTCGATTTTCCGAGGACCAATCATGCACATTTCGAAATTATAATCCAAGGGCCAAACTTGACAATCTCCAATATTCCAAGGACCAAACTTGACATTTTGAAAGTTTAGGGACCTAAGTTGTAATTTTGCAATTTTAAATCTCAAGGACCAATTTTACAACTCATGAATCCTAGGGACTTGAAATGATATTTTTCTTTATTTTGATTTACCAGGACTGTTTTTGACAACTTTTGAAACTTGGGGACTAAAGCGCCAATTATGCAAACTTGATACATTTTCACAGATTTTGATATTTTTGCATTTAAGACACATAAAACACTTATTTGTGATATTTTATCATTTTGATGCATTTCGAGTGTTTTCGGATGTTTTTGCGTTTAAATGGTACAAAATGATGAGTATTTAGACACTCATCAATCCCCACACTAAGATATTGCTAGTCCCTAGCAATGTTTTGAGAAAAATTAATGGATTTCATCTCTTTACCAAAAGCCATTACTTCGGAGTAGCCAAATGTTTCAGTTCAAGTAAGAACCTTGGTACACCGATAACCAAATGATTTTGAGCAAATCACCGACTTCCAACGGATTTGATTTGTCTTTACCGAAGCCGTTTGCTTCTCGACTAGCCAACTCTTAGATAATATATACTATCTTTGGTGAGCCGATTACCAATTATGGTTTTCCATCGCCTTTACCACAAGCCATAAACTTGTGGGCTAGCCAACTCTTCACTAATTAAAGATATGGTGGTGAACACCATACAATTTTGGGCAAATTGCAAGTCATCAACGGATTTGAGATATCTTTACCAAGAGCCTTTTGCTCTGGATTAGCCAATCCTTTTGTTTATTAGACATGGCGGATCGATAATCAGAATCGAGTAAGTGCAAAACACTTACTCCAAAAAAAAATTTGGCCAAAATGGGAGAATTGGGCGGTATAATTACGTGATAAAATTCGTGAGAATTCCCCCACACTAGAAATGAATATTGCCCTCAATATTCAAAGTACCGCGGTTATGCGAAACTAAGAACGTAAAGGAAATACTACGGCCATTATTTTAAGAGATTTTTTTTTTTTTTTTTTTTTGAAACTTTATATACAACAATGGGCAAATCCCCACACTAGGGTGGTACACACGGTGAAAACCCATGTAGCATGCTACTGTTTTTGATTCCCGAGTCGCTAGCTTGACTCGATCCCGCATTCATTTGTTCATGGGAAGTAAGTGGAAGAGACAATCTCCATCGGACTTTCATTCAAGATGTTTGGATAAACATTGAAGTACGTGAAAGTTCCACACCGATGAGATATAGAGATCCGACTCAAGATAATGGTACATGGAAATGCCGGGTCGAAGATAATGTCTTCATTCCCGAAGGAGTGAAGAGCAGGAGAAGTGATGAATATATGAAGAAAAGAAAGAAAATCATGATAAAAATCATGACTAACTCTTCATCCTCAATAGGAGAATTCATAGTTTCATGAATCTCATCGGTTAAGCTCGCTTGATCAAGACATATTATGGGTGTGTCTAGATCAGTAGAAATTATCATACTCCGCGGAGATATGATATGAGTGAGTTCATCCGAGAACTCCTTGAAGGTGAATGAATCATATTCGAATTGATATGAGTGGGTTCACTAGTGAACTCCTCTAATGTAAATGATTCATAATTGGGAGAGAATTATGAGAATGAAAAGTGGTATGCGCCACTAATCTTCTCTCCCATATTATCAAAGCAGAAGGCTTTCATTTCGGATTAGAATCATCGAAGAATGTCACTACCCTTAATGGGGATAGGAGATGAAATTGGTTTCTCTTTGAAAGCCTCGATTTTAGAAATGAGAAGACCGACATTCAAGAATGTTGCACGAAGTGCTTCATCTTTGATTTTAGTGTCGAGAACTTCATCATTCTCTTCTTCTAAGCTAACAAGCTCGAAGGTAAATCTTCCACATAAACGATGTCTCCACAAGACAACGAATCATCATCATCGAATCGGAGAACATCTCAACATGATCTTTTCGGAAGACAAGAGGGTAGGGATATCACACAAATGCTCGAGAATTCCACGTGACTCTCTTGGGATTGGGACAAGGTTCTCAACACTAGACTTTATGAATTCGTCCGATTCCTTTTCGTGAACAGTGTCAAGATGCTCGTCCCCATGCTCGAGAGTGAGTGTGAACCTCGGGTGTGATAGCAGTTGTTTGAGAATGAATCTCAAGCTCTTTGGGATATAATCGATGAACTTGATGAATCTTTATAGAATTGAAGGATATCAAGTGTATCCTCATCATCACCGTCATCAGAATAAAACGAAATTGAGAGCTAGATCCGCTTTTTCTTTTGCAATTGATTCCTAATAGATTTTTCAAACGTAATTTGGGAATTTATTTTAGCGACATGCTCTTGACTAACAATTCTTCCATGGATTTTGATTTGGATTATCTTGGGAATGTTTACATTCCTTCAAATCTTCACTAAATCCAAAAGATCAAGGAGAAGATTTTGAGGAAGTGGCTCAGCCGAGGTGGTGCACGATTCATTTAGTCTTGTAGAGGTTGGTTATGATCTGAAGAGTCGCAATTGTTACAAGGAAATGGATTCCTTGTTTGACAATCGAGCTACTGTGTGGACCTCCACAATACTCACAACAAGAAACTGTGGGTGTGAGTTATATGTGTGGTAGTCATAATTGTTATCGTGAACCCGCTCATAGACAAGCGTGTTTCCGATTGACAATCGAATCGGAGTGTGAACCACCACAACTACTACAACAAGAAATCGCCGAGTCTCACAGTGTGGTAGGCGATGGAATAAATCGGTTGTGTTATGGTAGGAATAGGTATCCCGGTTATAGATGCAGACCCGTTTCCGATTCCACCATGCTACAACCGGGGCAATTGCCACCATTATAAGGACCACCACACCATTGACAACCAAGAGGCACTACAAGAAAAAGTGGTATTTAGGAGAGTGGAAAATTGTTCCAAATACTCAAAAAGCCGTGCCAAATGCTATTTGGCACGGCTTTGGCACACTTTTGGCTCTGTCCTAAATATGAGGGTGCCAAATACATTTGGTTCGGGTTGAAACTGTGCTAAATAGTATTTGGCACAGTTCTTGGGACGGTTTAACTTTGGGTTGCCATGAGTGAGGTATTTGGCACGGTTTATAATCTTCCGTTCCAAAATGGGCATTCGTGACACTTTTATATCTAGTGCCAAATGTGTATTTGGTACCAATTTATTTCCCGTATGCTTTTTTTGGTACAGTTTGTATTACCGTGACAAAATGCGATTTGGTACCAATTCATTTACCGTGCGAATGCTTATTTGGCACTTTTTATTTATCGTGCCAAAATTAACTAGGACGGTTATATACCGTGACAAATGTATTTAGCACGGTTTTGTTTTTTCATCATACGTATTTGGCACATTTTATCCGCCTTGCCAAAAACATTTGGCACATTTTTGTGTTTGTGAGAAAAGTTATTTGGCACGGTTTTTCATTCGTTAATTAGTAAGTTATCATAGCAACCAACCATCTCATTTTTCGCAAATATAATTCAATTGAAGCCAAATAACAATTGAACTCACTTTTTATTAATCATCAATAAAATCAAGTAAACATGGTCACTTGAATACAATACAATAAGTCCAACATCCTTGTAAGGATCTTTAGAATGAAAAGTGATAACTAGAATTCATATAAATTACTAAGACGATTTATTACTAACAAAAACGCAGAAAGCTCCTCGGATCACGTCGTCTTCATAAAGCCTGCATAATATAATATTCCAACATTAAAAATATATATGAAACAAGATAAAAGTTCGATATAGAAAATAGCAATAGAAAGAGGTTGCAAGCACAAATGACAAGTAACAATATCCAAAGCCACAACCTCAGTTACCATGTATATATCAGACTTATGAAAAATTGCAGACCTAATCACCTTTCTATTGAAAATTTGCGAGAACTAATCGGTTTGTATGAAAAGCTGCAGTTGTATCTTGCATGCATTAACACTATTCAGTTGTTAATGGTTAGGGGGATAAATTTTATTACCTTCCAAAAAAACATGCAAGTTATGATGCATACAAAGTCCAAAAAAACATGCAAGTTATGATGCATACAAAGTCTTGTGTAACTGAACATGATTGTGTCATTTCAAAATTAACAAGAATAATTATGTGACCATGACTGTGTGCTGAACTAATCATATGTAAACCATACTACATGTTGCCTAAACAAAGCAATCATTACCCGCCATATACACCTTAAGTTTGCACCAACAGTGATGGCTACTCGTTGGCACTATAGTGTTGTGTAACAAAAGCTCGCATAAGGCCCTTTACCTATCATTTGCAATAATTCTAACCCCACCTCCAAATGATGATATGTAACAGAACCTCACCCACACGAGGGCATCTCAGACCAACCAAAAGAAGACAATACTAAGTCCTACCTAAAATGAAACCTATCTCAGGGGACTAAAACAAACATGGGACTAAAAGACTTTAAATTCTGAAACAAATTGGAAACAACCCACATCACAGCAAAGCAAAAAGGGCAATTACTAGACAAACCTGAGACCAAACCACAATGAGGCATACAATAGAGGCTAGAATACATTTCCAAATATATCTGAAATCTTTTATCAATTTTCATTTGATTAAGTTTGGACCTAAAAAATTCAGTTGATCATTTGATAGTTTGATGTAAGTTTGATAGAGGCTATAATACATTCGGAATAAGTAATTAGAGATATACCTGATCGCCGAAACTTGATCCAGACCTAGTGATGACCCGGCGGAGGTGGCAACTCCTTTCCTAGGAGTAATTCTAGTTTTTTAAACCACTCCATTTGCGCTTTTTCATAATTAGAAACATGCACTGCTACTTTGGCATCTATCTGCGCAGCTTGCTCTTCTACTAGATCTGCTACCCGCTCAGCTACCTTATTCTCTAATTGCGCGTCTACTTGAGCTTGAACCATCCTTTCTAATGCATCTGAAGAGATAGTATTTCTTGATGATGAGTGAGCCCCAAAAACATCACGAGTAGATACTCCTCCACCAAAAGTCTTGACACTTCCATGTCCATCAGGGCCTACTAGATCAATGAAAACTTGTTCTTTAAATGAATCAGTTTGCTCTGATTGTGGTACCTCATTTAACTTCTGCTTCATTCGATCCTGAAAACACATATATACATCTTTTAATAATAAAAACAAATACATTATTTATTATACATCGACTAATAATTATAAGTCGCCAAGTAATACAAATTAAGTGATATATATGTAACTAAAGTACTTACAACAACTATCTGTGTATCTTCATTCGGTATATTACCATTTTTCGTACTACGCGTTTTAATAAACACATTAGCACGACACAAGTCCTCTTTGTTAGCTTTCATCTATAGATAAAATTTTAAATATATATAGTTAGTATCTGGAAGTGGTAAAACTTATATAACATACAACTGAATGAATGTAGTGTGTGTGTGTTTGTACCTCCTCTCGAACGTTGGCATGTGATGTTCTACCAGTTCTTGGTAAAAACTCTAGATTTTTTCGATTATTGGAATTTTTCAAGGATTGAGCCTGAAAAAATTAGAATAAACTAAGTTAATAAAATAAACTAAAAACGGTCATGGAATAGATTATAGTTATGGTGTATCTATAATGGGATAAATATGTTAAACTTAAAATTTTGAACAAATATCCTAACCAAAACATTTTGACACGGTGTTAAATATAAAGTGATTTTTCATCGAAAGTTGTACTTACACGAACATCGTCACGTTGCCAATAGTTCACTAATCGACCATTGTTTGGGATTTACCCGAGTGTCTCGAATGAGGAGTTAAGAGTTTTCGGGTCATCTTTGTTTGGAGTAAAGAAATCATGTTTTACTCTACTTTTCCATTTTTCCAATGACCACCGATCGCCTTCAAACAAGTTTCTTTATAACCTTCGGAGCATCCGTCTTATGTTTGTGTGAAACAATTTCATGTTATCCATAGTATAAATACAATTATCTATATTATACTTCATACTAACAACAATACATGCAAATAGTATCTATATACACGATAATACCTTAACATCTCGCCACATTAATTCAAGATTGGTTTCTGGCATTAACTTCCATGAAACAACATTAAGAGGAGCACGAGCCCCACATTTTGCAATGCCACCAAGTAAATTTGCGAGATCAGTACTACTATCCCCGATAGGCTGCATGCGCTCATTGAAAATAATATTGATTTTCTCTTTTCCTTGGTAACCAAGTGCTGGTCCTCGACCTTTCTTGCGTACATCATTGCTTGTGCTAGAACCTATAACAATTCCAACCGAACCATATGTTATTTCCTCGGCTCTTTATAGGATGTGAATAATGAAAAAAATATGATATATTTTTTTACCAGTTCCGCTTGATGCTAAAGAATCGGGATGATCCATCGATGGCATTGTTGCGATTTAGTTCTTGTGCCGAGTCTCCTAATTGTGTTTGTGCAACATGAGTATCCTGGTTGTATTCCATAGAAGTCTGAACAGAGACATCTGTGTCCACCTCTTGATAACCAAATTCTGGTCCTCAACGCTTGTTACGTACATCATTGCTCGTGCTAGATCCTATAACAATTCCAACCGAACCATATGTTATGTACTTGACCCTTCTAAGAATATTAAATAATGACAAAATATCATATATTTTTTACCAGGTCCACGTGATCCAAAAGAATAATGAACTAATGCATCAGTGGTATTATTGTTGCAATTTAGTTCTTGTGATGAGTCTTCTCCTAACAGTGTTGGTGCAACACGAGTATCCTGATTGTGTTCCGTAGGTGTCTGAACAGAGACATTTTTGTCCACATCTTGATTTTCATTATTTTCCTGAGTTGATCGTGGCATTTCAGACATGAAAGTGTAGTTGCGTCGTCTCTTTCTTGCTGCCATGATCAAACCTACAAAGAAATAATAACTTTTAAAAACTATTAAGACCACGGCGAGTAGTTTTCCATAAAACCACTAACAATAAGATCATCCTTTATACACTCTCTTATTATAAAAACGGCCACCATACCTTGCACATGGACATTTTTTAAACCAGATTAGCACAACTCACTAGAAATACTAAATTAGTACTTAGGAAAGAAAATTAATACATACAATATTTGGATCAGTAGCAACTTGCAGTGCATGTAATAAGTAGGACAGTAAAATTGTATCAGTAGGAGTAGGCAAATTGGATCAGTAGGGGTATAGGCAAATTGGATTAGTAGCAACTTGCAAACCATGTAATAAAGTAGGCAAATACTAAGTCCATGTAATTAAGTAACAAACCAAAGATACCAATTATACAACTTGCATTGATCCATATCACTACCCCAAGTACTAAAAGTAAGACAATGCATAAATAACAAACCAAAAACTAAAACCTTGGATGATGCATGAGTAGGAAAATACTAAAAGAGTATATAATACTTGGAAAATAAAACAACTAACAGGCCGTGATGATGAATCAGTAGGAAAAATACTATAAGACCATGCATGATGCATCAGTAGGATAAAAAAGCATTTAACTTGGCCATTCATTTGAATATAGATTAGACAAATTTTATATGTAAACCTATAAAATAAATAAAAAATAATAATAAAATAAATAAAAAAACTCGGGTTACTCGGGTTGACCCGAATACGAATAGGCAAAGCATTTTGAACCCGATACCCCGACCCTATTTTGTATTTGGGTTTATGAACCCCCTACCTAGGTAGGCATATCATGTCACATACTACCAAAATAGATGCAAATCAGTTACAAAGTACTATGGTAACATCTTTTCTATAGTGTTTTGTTATAGCAAGATTAGCAACAAACAACCCCTTACTACTTTATTTGTTTTTGAGTTATGGTATAAGTATAGCGTATAAGCACTTCAAGTATTAGACCAAATCTGAAGATAGTTTGGAAATATGAGAACACAGAATTGGGTCATAGAGTAATGATTTAGAACCAGAGCATTAACTATATTCTTTAGTCTTGGGTTGTCTACAAGGAATCAAGTTGGATCATGACAGCTGTTTGGGTGGTTTTGTTAATTAGTTTAGGAAGGTAATCTACTTCTTTTTTCGTTACTCAGCAGCGTGACTGTCATATTTTACTGTTTATACATCTGCAATCAGAATGTGTTACAGTGAAACTTTCTTTGTTTCTTTTACAATGTCACTACTTGTGTGTATAACAGATACACAATGAACAACCCCTATAGTGCTTTATTCGAAAAGTATACCATTTTTACTAAGTAATCCCAAACAGCCTTTGTAAACTCAGAATAGATCATCACAAGTAGCAACATAGGCTGGAAAACTTATAATCGCTTTTAGAACACGCAGGGGTGAAGCCAAGATTTTAAGTTTAAGGGGGCCAAAATTATTCGTGTGACAATAACCATGTAATCTAAGTAATGTGATACTAATAACAATTTGGGCAAAGTAAACAACAACTAGTACTTTTATATAAAAAATGATTATTGTCACATAACGTTGGGGTGTTTGTT